>OW052221.1:96959103-97559103 GCA_932526605.1 Nephrotoma flavescens
AACAACCAGTTTTCGTGTAATCGTCGATTGAAATCGGCTATTTTTTTACCCGGACAAATGCACTTTTATTTGAAACGAAAATTTTTTTTCTTTCAAATCATCGAATATTGTACCAATTATGAAAGGTTATTTAATTTTGAATAATAATCCGTTTAAATTGGGCCGAAACAACAACCAGTTTTCGTGTAATCGTCGATTGAAATCGGCTATTTTTTTACCCGGACAAATGCACTTTTATTTGAAACGAAAATTTTTTTTCTTTCAAATCATCGAATATTGTACCAATTATGAAAGGTTATTTAATTTTGAATAATAATCCGTTTAAATTGGGCCGAAACAACAACCAGTTTTCGTGTAATCGTCGATTGAAATCGGCTATTTTTTTACCCGGACAAATGCACTTTTATTTGAAACGAAAATTTTTTTTCTTTCAAATCATCGAATATTGTACCAATTATGAAAGGTTATTTAATTTTGAATAATAATCCGTTTAAATTGGGCCGAAACAACAACCAGTTTTCGTGTAATCGTCGATTGAAATCGGCTATTTTTTTACCCGGACAAATGCACTTTTATTTGAAACGAAAATTTTTTTTTCTTTCAAATCATGGAATATTGTACCAATTATGAAAGGTTATTTAATTTTGAATAATAATCCGTTTAAATTTTGCCGAAATAACAACCAGTTTTCGTGTAATCGTCGATTGAAATCGGCTATTTTTTAACCCGGACAAATGCACTTTTATTTGAAACGAAAATTTTTTTTCTTTCAAATCATCGAATATTGTACCAATTATGAAAGGTTATTTAATTTTGAATAATAATCCGTTTAAATTGGGCCGAAACAACAACCAGTTTTCGTGTAATCGTCGATTGAAATCGGCTATTTTTTACCCGGACAAATGCACTTTTATTTGAAACGAAAATTTTTTTTCTTTCAAATCATCGAATATTGTACCAATTATGAAAGGTTATTTAATTTTGAATAATAATCCGTTTAAATTGGGCCGAAACAACAACCAGTTTTCGTGTAATCGTCGATTGAAATCGGCTATTTTTTTACCCGGACAAATGCACTTTTATTTGAAACGAAAAATTTTTTTCTTTTAAATCATGGAATATTGTACCAATTATGAAAGGTTATTTAATTTTGAATAATAATCCGTTTAAATTTTGCCGAAATAACAACCAGTTTTCGTGTAATCGTCGATTGAAATCGGCTATTTTTTTACCCGGACAAATGCACTTTTATTTGAAACGAAAATTTTTTTTCTTTCAAATCATGCAATATTGTACCAATTATGAAAGGTTATTTAATTTTGAATAATAATCCGTTTAAATTTTGCCGAAATAACAACCAGTTTTCGTGTAATCGTCGATTGAAATCGGCTATTTTTTTACCCGGACAAATGCACTTTTATTTGAAACGAAAATTTTTTTTCTTTCAAATCATGCAATATTGTACCAATTATGAAAGGTTATTTAATTTTGAATAATAATCCGTTTAAATTTTGCCGAAATAACAACCAGTTTTCGTGTAATCGTCGATTGAAATCGGCTATTTTTTAACCCGGACAAATGCACTTTTATTTGAAACGAAAATTTTTTTTTCTTTCAAATCATGGAATATTGTACCAATTATGAAAGGTTATTTAATTTTGAATAATAATCCGATTAAATTGGGCCGAAACAACAACCAGTTTTCGTGTAATCGTTGATTGAAATCGGCTATTTTTTTACCCGGACAAATGCACTTTTATTTGAAACGAAAAATTTTTTTCTTTTAAATCATGGAATATTGTACCAATTATGAAAGGTTATTTAATTTTGAATAATAATCCGTTTAAATTGGGCCGAAACAACAACCAGTTTTCGTGTAATCGTCGATTGAAATCGGCTATTTTTTTACCCGGACAAATGCACTTTTATTTGAAACGAAAATTTTTTTTCTTTCAAATCATCGAATATTGTACCAATTATGAAAGGTTATTTAATTTTGAATAATAATCCGTTTAAATTGGGCCGAAACAACAACCAGTTTTCGTGTAATCGTCGATTGAAATCGGCTATTTTTTTACCCGGACAAATGCACTTTTATTTGAAACGAAAATTTTTTTTCTTTCAAATCATCGAATATTGTACCAATTATGAAAGGTTATTTAATTTTGAATAATAATCCGTTTAAATTGGGCCGAAACAACAACCAGTTTTCGTGTAATCGTCGATTGAAATCGGCTATTTTTTTACCCGGACAAATGCACTTTTATTTGAAACGAAAATTTTTTTTCTTTCAGATCATGGAATATTGTACCAATTATGAAAGGTTATTTAATTTTGAATAATAATCCGTTTAAATTTTGCCGAAATAACAACCAGTTTTCGTGTAATCGTCGATTGAAATCGGGTATTTTTTAACCCGGACAAATGCACTTTTATTTGAAACGAAGATTTTTTTTTCTTTCAAATCATGGAATATTGTACCAATTATGAAAGGTTATTTAATTTTGAATAATAATCCGTTTAAATTTTGCCGAAATAACAACCAGTTTTCGTGTAATCGTCGATTGAAATCGGCTATTTTTTTACCCGGACAAATGCACTTTTATTTGAAACGAAAATTTTTTTTCTTTCAAATCATGCAATATTGTACCAATTATGAAAGGTTATTTAATTTTGAATAATAATCCGTTTAAATTTTGCCGAAATAACAACCAGTTTTCGTGTAATCGTCGATTGAAATCGGCTATTTTTTAACCCGGACAAATGCACTTTTATTTGAAACGAAAATTTTTCTTTTCTTTAAAATCATGGAATATTGTACCAATTATGAAAGGTTATTTAATTTTGAATAATAATCCGTTTAAATTTTGCCGAAATAACAACCAGTTTTCGTGTAATCATCGATTGAAATCGGCTATTTTTTTACCCGGACAAAAATGCACTTTTATTTGAAACGAAAATTTTTTTTCTTTCAAATCATGCAATATTGTACCAATTATGAAAGGTTATTTAATTTTGAATAATAATCCGTTTAAATTTTGCCGAAATAACAACCAGTTTTCGTGTAATCGTCGATTGAAATCGGCTATTTTTTAACCCGGACAAATGCACTTTTATTTGAAACGAAAATTTTTTTTTCTTTCAAATCATGGAATATTGTACCAATTATGAAAGGTTATTTAATTTTGAATAATAATCCGTTTAAATTGGGCCGAAACAACAACCAGTTTTCGTGTAATCGTCGATTGAAATCGGCTATTTTTTTACCCGGACAAATGCACTTTTATTTGAAACGAAAATTTTTTTTCTTTCAGATCATGGAATATTGTACCAATTATGAAAGGTTATTTAATTTTGAATAATAATCCGTTTAAATTTTGCCGAAATAACAACCAGTTTTCGTGTAATCGTCGATTGAAATCGGCTATTTTTTAACCCGGACAAATGCACTTTTATTTGAAACGAAAATTTTTTTTTCTTTCAAATCATGGAATATTGTACCAATTATGAAAGGTTATTTAATTTTGAATAATAATCCGTTTAAATTTTGCCGAAATAACAACCAGTTTTCGTGTAATCGTCGATTGAAATCGGCTATTTTTTTACCCGGACAAATGCACTTTTATTTGAAACGAAAATTTTTTTTCTTTCAAATCATGCAATATTGTACCAATTATGAAAGGTTATTTAATTTTGAATAATAATCCGTTTAAATTTTGCCGAAATAACAACCAGTTTTCGTGTAATCGTCGATTGAAATCGGCTATTTTTTAACCCGGACAAATGCACTTTTATTTGAAACGAAAATTTTTTTTTCTTTCAAATCATGGAATATTGTACCAATTATGAAAGGTTATTTAATTTTGAATAATAATCCGTTTAAATTTTGCCGAAATAACAACCAGTTTTCGTGTAATCGTCGATTGAAATCGGCTATTTTTTTACCCGGACAAATGCACTTTTATTTGAAACGAAAATTTTTTTTTCTTTCAAATCATGGAATATTGTACCAATTATGAAAGGTTATTTAATTTTGAATAATAATCCGTTTAAATTGGGCCGAAACAACAACCAGTTTTCGTGTAATCGTCGATTGAAATCGGCTATTTTTTTACCCGGACAAATGCACTTTTATTTGAAACGAAAATTTTTTTTCTTTCAAATCATGGAATATTGTACCAATTATGAAAGGTTATTTAATTTTGAATAATAATCCGTTTAAATTGGGCCGAAACAACATCCAGTTTTCGTGTAATCGTCGATTGAAATCGGCTATTTTTTTACCCGGACAAATGCACTTTTATTTGAAACGAAAAAATTTTTTCTTTCAAATCATGGAATATTGTACCAATTATGAAAGGTTATTTAATTTTGAATAATAATCCGTTTAAATTGGGCCGAAACAACAACCAGTTTTCGAGTAATCGTCGATTGAAATCGGCTATTTTTTTACCCGGACAAATGCACTTTTATTTGAAACGAAAAATTTTTTTCTTTCAAATCATGGAATATTGTACCAATTATGAAAGGTTATTTAATTTTGAATAATAATCCGTTTAAATTGGGCCGAAACAACAACTAGTTTTCGTGTAATCGTCGATTGAAATCGGCTATTTTTTTACTCGGCCAAATGCACTTCTATTTGAAACGAAAATTTTTTTCTTTCAAATTATGGAATATTGTACTAATTATGAAAGGTTATTTAATTTTGAATAATAATCCGTTTAAATTGGGCCGAAACAACAACCAGTTTTCGTGTAATCGTCGATTGAAATCGGCTATTTTTTACCCGGACAAATGCACTTTTATTTGAAACGAAAAATTTTTTTCTTTCAAATCATGGAATATTGTACCAATTATGAAAGGTTATTTAATTTTGAATAATAATCCGTTTAAATTGGGCCGAAACAACAACCAGTTTTCGTGTAATCGTCGATTGAAATCGGCTATTTTTTACCCGGACAAATGCACTTTTATTTGAAACGAAAAATTTTTTTCTTTCAAATCATGGAATATTGTACCAATTATGAAAGGTTATTTAATTTTGAATAATAATCCGTTTAAATTGGGCCGAAACAACAACCAGTTTTCGTGTAATCGTCGATTGAAATCGGCTATTTTTTACCCGGACAAATGCACTTTTATTTGAAACGAAAATTTTTTTTCTTTCAAATCATGGAATATTGTACCAATTATGAAAGGTTATTTAATTTTGAATAATAATCCGTTTAAATTGGGCCGAAACAACATCCAGTTTTCGTGTAATCGTCGATTGAAATCGGCTATTTTTTTACCCGGACAAATGCACGTTTATTTGAAACGAAAATTTTTTTGTTTCAAATCATGGAATATTGTACCAATTATGAAAGGTTATTTAATTTTGAATAATAATCCGTTTAAATTGGGCCGAAACAACATCCAGTTTTCGTGTAATCGTCGATTGAAATCGGCTATTTTTTTACCCGGACAAATGCACTTTTATTTGAAACGAAAATTTTTTTTCTTTCAAATCATGGAATATTGTACCAATTATGAAAGGTTATTTAATTTTGAATAATAATCCGTTTAAATTGGGCCGAAACAACAACCAGTTTTCGTGTAATCGTCGATTGAAATCGGCTATTTTTTTACCCGGACAAATGCAAAATTTTTTTTCTTTCAGATCATGGAATATTGTACCAATTATGAAAGGTTATTTAATTTTGAATAATAATCCGTTTAAATTTTGCCGAAATAACAACCAGTTTTCGTGTAATCGTCGATTGAAATCGGCTATTTTTTAACCCGGACAAATGCACTTTTATTTGAAACGAAAATTTTTTTTTCTTTCAAATCATGGAATATTGTACCAATTATGAAAGGTAATTTAATTTTGAATAATAATCCGTTTAAATTGGGCCGAAACAACAACCAGTTTTCGTGTAATCGTCGATTGAAATCGGCTATTTTTTTACCCGGACAAATGCACTTTTATTTGAAACGAAAATTTTTTTTCTTTCAAATCATCGAATATTGTACCAATTATGAAAGGTTATTTAATTTTGAATAATAATCCGTTTAAATTGGGCCGAAACAACAACCAGTTTTCGTGTAATCGTCGATTGAAATCGGCTATTTTTTACCCGGACAAATGCACTTTTATTTGAAACGAAAAATTTTTTTCTTTCAAATCATGGAATATTGTACCAATTATGAAAGGTTATTTAATTTTGAATAATAATCCGTTTAAATTGGGCCGAAACAACAACCAGTTTTCGTGTAATCGTCGATTGAAATCGGCTATTTCTTTACCCGGACAAATGCACTTTTATTTGAAACGAAAAATTTTTTTCTTTCAAATCATGGAATATTGTACCAATTATGAAAGGTTATTTAATTTTGAATAATAATCCGTTTAAATTGGGCCGAAACAACAACCAGTTTTCGTGTAATCGTCGATTGAAATCGGCTATTTTTTACCCGGACAAATGCACTTTTATTTGAAACGAAAATTTTTTTTCTTTCAAATCATGGAATATTGTACCAATTATGAAAGGTTATTTAATTTTGAATAATAATCCGTTTAAATTGGGCCGAAACAACATCCAGTTTTCGTGTAATCGTCGATTGAAATCGGCTATTTTTTTACCCAGACAAATGCACGTTTATTTGAAACGAAAATTTTTTTTCTTTCAAATCATGGAATATTGTACCAATTATGAAAGGTTATTTAATTTTGAATAATAATCCGTTTAAATTGGGCCGAAACAACAACCAGTTTTCGTGTAATCGTCGATTGAAATCGGCTATTTTTTACCCGGACAAATGCACTTTTATTTGAAACGAAAATTTTTTTTCTTTCAAATCATGGAATATTGTACCAATTATGAAAGGTTATTTAATTTTGAATAATAATCCGTTTAAATTGGGCCGAAACAACAACCAGTTTTCGTGTAATCGTCGATTGAAATCGGCTATTTTTTACCCGGACAAATGCACTTTTATTTGAAACGAAAAATTTTTTTCTTTCAAATCATGGAATATTGTACCAATTATGAAAGGTTATTTAATTTTGAATAATAATCCGTTTAAATTGGGCCGAAACAACAACCAGTTTTCGTGTAATCGTCGATTGAAATCGGCTATTTTTTACCCGGACAAATGCACTTTTATTTGAAACGAAAATTTTTTTTCTTTCAAATCATGGAATATTGTACCAATTATGAAAGGTTATTTAATTTTGAATAATAATCCGTTTAAATTGGGCCGAAACAACATCCAGTTTTCGTGTAATCGTCGATTGAAATCGGCTATTTTTTTACCCGGACAAATGCACGTTTATTTGAAACGAAAATTTTTTTGTTTCAAATCATGGAATATTGTACCAATTATGAAAGGTTATTTAATTTTGAATAATAATCCGTTTAAATTGGGCCGAAACAACATCCAGTTTTCGTGTAATCGTCGATTGAAATCGGCTATTTTTTTACCCGGACAAATGCACTTTTATTTGAAACGAAAATTTTTTTTCTTTCAAATCATCGAATATTGTACCAATTATGAAAGGTTATTAAATTTTGAATAATAATCCGTTTAAATTGGGCCGAAACAACAACCAGTTTTCGTGTAATCGTCGATTGAAATCGGCTATTTTTTACCCGGACAAATGCACTTTTATTTGAAACGAAAAATTTTTTTCTTTCAAATCATGGAATATTGTACCAATTATGAAAGGTTATTTAATTTTGAATAATAATCCGTTTAAATTGGGCCGAAACAACAACCAGTTTTCGTGTAATCGTCGATTGAAATCGGCTATTTTTTTTACCCGGACAAATGCACTTTTATTTGAAACGAAAAATTTTTTTCTTTCAAATCATGGAATATTGTACCAATTATGAAAGGTTATTTAATTTTGAATAATAATCCGTTTAAATTGGGCCGAAACAACAACTAGTTTTCGTGTAATCGTCGATTGAAATCGGCTATTTTTTTACTCGGCCAAATGCACTTCTATTTGAAACGAAAATTTTTTTCTTTCAAATTATGGAATATTGTACTAATTATGAAAGGTTATTTAATTTTGAATAATAATCCGTTTAAATTGGGCCGAAACAACAACCAGTTTTCGTGTAATCGTCGATTGAAATCGGATATTTTTTACCCGGACAAATGCACTTTTATTTGAAACGAAAAATTTTTTTCTTTCAAATCATGGAATATTGTACCAATTATGAAAGGTTATTTAATTTTGAATAATAATCCGTTTAAATTGGGCCGAAACAACAACCAGTTTTCGTGTAATCGTCGATTGAAATCGGCTATTTTTTACCCGGACAAATGCACTTTTATTTGAAACGAAAAATTTTTTTCTTTCAAATCATGGAATATTGTACCAATTATGAAAGGTTATTTAATTTTGAATAATAATCCGTTTAAATTGGGCCGAAACAACAACCAGTTTTCGTGTAATCGTCGATTGAAATCGGCTATTTTTTACCCGGACAAATGCACTTTTATTTGAAACGAAAATTTTTTTTCTTTCAAATCATGGAATATTGTACCAATTATGAAAGGTTATTTAATTTTGAATAATAATCCGTTTAAATTGGGCCGAAACAACATCCAGTTTTCGTGTAATCGTCGATTGAAATCGGCTATTTTTTTACCCGGACAAATGCACGTTTATTTGAAACGAAAATTTTTTTGTTTCAAATCATGGAATATTGTACCAATTATGAAAGGTTATTTAATTTTGAATAATAATCCGTTTAAATTGGGCCGAAACAACATCCAGTTTTTCGTGTAATCGTCGATTGAAATCGGCTATTTTTTTACCCGGACAAATGCACTTTTATTTGAAACGAAAATTTTTTTTCTTTCAAATCATGGAATATTGTACCAATTATGAAAGGTTATTTAATTTTGAATAATAATCCGTTTAAATTGGGCCGAAACAACAACCAGTTTTCGTGTAATCGTCGATTGAAATCGGCTATTTTTTACCCGGACAAATGCACTTTTATTTGAAACGAAAATTTTTTTTCTTTCAAATCATGCAATATTGTACCAATTATGAAAGGTTATTTAATTTTGAATAATAATCCGTTTAAATTGGGCCGAAACAACAACCAGTTTTCGTGTAATCGTCGATTGAAATCGGCTATTTTTTTACCCGGACAAATGCAAAATTTTTTTTCTTTCAGATCATGGAATATTGTACCAATTATGAAAGGTTATTTAATTTTGAATAATAATCCGTTTAAATTTTGCCGAAATAACAACCAGTTTTCGTGTAATCGTCTATTGAAATCGGCTATTTTTTACCCGGACAAATGCACTTTTATTTGAAACGAAAAATTTTTTTCTTTCAAATCATGGAATATTGTACCAATTATGAAAGGTTATTTAATTTTGAATAATAATCCGTTTAAATTGGGCCGAAACAACAACCAGTTTTCGTGTAATCGTCGATTGAAATCGGCTATTTCTTTACCCGGACAAATGCACTTTTATTTGAAACGAAAAATTTTTTTCTTTCAAATCATGGAATATTGTACCAATTATGAAAGGTTATTTAATTTTGAATAATAATCCGTTTAAATTGGGCCGAAACAACAACCAGTTTTCGTGTAATCGTCGATTGAAATCGGCTATTTTTTACCCGGACAAATGCACTTTTATTTGAAACGAAAATTTTTTTTCTTTCAAATCATGGAATATTGTACCAATTATGAAAGGTTATTTAATTTTGAATAATAATCCGTTTAAATTGGGCCGAAACAACATCCAGTTTTCGTGTAATCGTCGATTGAAATCGGCTATTTTTTTACCCGGACAAATGCACGTTTATTTGAAACGAAAATTTTTTTTCTTTCAAATCATGGAATATTGTACCAATTATGAAAGGTTATTTAATTTTGAATAATAATCCGTTTAAATTGGGCCGAAACAACAACCAGTTTTCGTGTAATCGTCGATTGAAATCGGCTATTTTTTACCCGGACAAATGCACTTTTATTTGAAACGAAAATTTTTTTTCTTTCAAATCATGGAATATTGTACCAATTATGAAAGGTTATTTAATTTTGAATAATAATCCGTTTAAATTGGGCCGAAACAACAACCAGTTTTCGTGTAATCGTCGATTGAAATCGGCTATTTTTTACCCGGACAAATGCACTTTTATTTGAAACGAAAAATTTTTTTCTTTCAAATCATGGAATATTGTACCAATTATGAAAGGTTATTTAATTTTGAATAATAATCCGTTTAAATTGGGCCGAAACAACAACCAGTTTTCGTGTAATCGTCGATTGAAATCGGCTATTTTTTACCCGGACAAATGCACTTTTATTTGAAACGAAAATTTTTTTTCTTTCAAATCATGGAATATTGTACCAATTATGAAAGGTTATTTAATTTTGAATAATAATCCGTTTAAATTGGGCCGAAACAACATCCAGTTTTCGTGTAATCGTCGATTGAAATCGGCTATTTTTTTACCCGGACAAATGCACGTTTATTTGAAACGAAAATTTTTTTTCTTTCAAATCATGGAATATTGTACCAATTATGAAAGGTTATTTAATTTTGAATAATAATCCGTTTAAATTGGGCCGAAACAACAACCAGTTTTCGTGTAATCGTCGATTGAAATCGGCTATTTTTTACCCGGACAAATGCACTTTTATTTGAAACGAAAATTTTTTTTCTTTCAAATCATGGAATATTGTACCAATTATGAAAGGTTATTTAATTTTGAATAATAATCCGTTTAAATTGGGCCGAAACAACAACCAGTTTTCGTGTAATCGTCGATTGAAATCGGCTATTTTTTACCCGGACAAATGCACTTTTATTTGAAACGAAAAAATTTTTTTCTTTCAAATCATGGAATATTGTACCAATTATGAAAGGTTATTTAATTTTGAATAATAATCCGTTTAAATTGGGCCGAAACAACAACCAGTTTTCGTGTAATCGTCGATTGAAATCGGCTATTTCTTTACCCGGACAAATGCACTTTTATTTGAAACGAAAAATTTTTTTCTTTCAAATCATGGAATATTGTACCAATTATGAAAGGTTATTTAATTTTGAATAATAATCCGTTTAAATTGGGCCGAAACAACAACCAGTTTTCGTGTAATCGTCGATTGAAATCGGCTATTTTTTACCCGGACAAATGCACTTTTATTTGAAACGAAAATTTTTTTTCTTTCAAATCATGGAATATTGTACCAATTATGAAAGGTTATTTAATTTTGAATAATAATCCGTTTAAATTGGGCCGAAACAACATCCAGTTTTCGTGTAATCGTCGATTGAAATCGGCTATTTTTTTACCCGGACAAATGCACGTTTATTTGAAACGAAAATTTTTTTTCTTTCAAATCATGGAATATTGTACCAATTATGAAAGGTTATTTAATTTTGAATAATAATCCGTTTAAATTGGGCCGAAACAACAACCAGTTTTCGTGTAATCGTCGATTGAAATCGGCTATTTTTTACCCGGACAAATGCACTTTTATTTGAAACGAAAATTTTTTTTCTTTCAAATCATGGAATATTGTACCAATTATGAAAGGTTATTTAATTTTGAATAATAATCCGTTTAAATTGGGCCGAAACAACAACCAGTTTTCGTGTAATCGTCGATTGAAATCGGCTATTTTTTACCCGGACAAATGCACTTTTATTTGAAACGAAAAATTTTTTTTCTTTCAAATCATGGAATATTGTACCAATTATGAAAGGTTATTTAATTTTGAATAATAATCCGTTTAAATTGGGCCGAAACAACAACCAGTTTTCGTGTAATCGTCGATTGAAATCGGCTATTTTTTACCCGGACAAATGCACTTTTATTTGAAACGGAAATTTTTTTCTTTCAAATCATGGAATATTGTACCAATTATGAAAGGTTATTTAATTTTGAATAATAATCCGTTTAAATTGGGCCGAAACAACAACCAGTTTTCGTGTAATCGTCGATTGAAATCGGCTATTTTTTTACCCGGACAAATGCACTTTTATTTGAAACGAAAAATTTTTTTCTTTCAAATCATGGAATATTGTACCAATTATGAAGGGTTATTTAATTTTGAATAATAATCCGTTTAAATTGGGGCCGAAACAACAACCAGTTTTCGTGTAATCGTCGATTGAATTACATTTGTTGGCCATATCCCCCTGCTTTTGAGACTTCGAATCCCACTTCAAGACTAGTTTTTGTAGGTAGATATATTTTACACTAAATTTCCTATTTACGAACGAAGCTTTGCTCTTAAAGAACCAGATGGTTTAGTGTGTTGTTGTAACCTTACTGTTGTGATTGGGTGACATTGAGACGCTTTGAGTTCCGCGATAAATAGTGAAAAGTACTCTGTATCCGTTAATTGGTCTGTCAAGATTCACACTACGTTGTATTACACAATGTTTGTAATCTAGGTGTCCGTTAAGCAGTGAGGCCACGTAGACGCAAGCCTTCCGGTAGACAATAATTTAACGGAATTCGACTATGCATATAATCCAGGTCCTGCTCGGGTCTATTGTAAAGCATAACTGATTTCGCATGTATTTTCTAGACAACAAGTAATGCCACTTAAGATATACCTTGTACTCAAATATGTATATAAAGTTACCGCAAACCTGTATACCAAATTTAAACCCATTTCTACCCATTTTCTGATAGTTTAAATCCGCTAAATCAAACAAATTCCGCATATACACAAAGAGAATTGAAAAGGGTGCTAATTGCTAATTCTATTCCTAGGTAAACATTTTCAATTTAGATCTACCCTTCAAAATTAAATGAAAATATTATTTTAGGTTCGTCTAGAGAGAACGGAAAATAACACTATTCAAGCTCTTCGTAATTAGATTTAATTAGTTTTGTTTATTCATATTTTTAAATAAACATAAATATATTTTTAATTTATTAATTAAAACGCGAGTGAAGTTTTTACTAAATCTTACTAAATGTCACAGGCTATTCAATTGCATATATATAGGGGTCAATATTTTAATTATTTTAAAATATAAATATAATTTATTTTATTTTGAAAATATGATTTTAAGATTTAATAAACAAACATGTAATTATTCTAAAAACGTTAGTTATTAATAAAAAATTATGTAAATTTCTTTAATAAGAAATCATAATTAATTGACCTTAATTTATTTATACTATAAACAAACCTGGTTGTGTTAAAACACAAAATTACGCAAAATTACCATCGGCCACACAATATTATAACGTAAGCTAATTAGAAGTACTGTAACTGTAAAAAAATTCAAGACAATCCCTTGGGGATTACTACCCCTACGCCCTACATAACTGAAAATGGCGATTATTCATTTATTAAGTTTCATTATCGATACATTGAAGAATACTAAAGGCAGTTCCGCCCAATTACCATTGGTCTCATGCTATTTTTACGTTAGCTAGTTAGAAATACTGTAACTGTAAAAAAATTCAAGACAATCCCTTGGGGATTACTACCCCTACGCCCTACATAACTGAAAATGGCGATTATTCATTTATTAAGTTTCATTACCGATACAATGAAGAATACTAAAGGCAGTTCCGCCCAATTATTATTGGTCTCATGCAATTTTTACGTTAGCTAGTTAGAAATACTGTAACTGTAAAAAATTTCAAGACAATTCCTTGGGGATTACTACCCCTACGCCCTACATAACTGAAAATGGCGATTATTCATTTATTAAGTTTCATTATCGATACAATGAAGAATACTAAAGGCAGTTCCGCCCAATTACCATTGGTCTCATGCTATTTTTACGTTAACTAGTTAGAAATACTGTAACTGTAAAAAATTTCAAGACAATCCCTTGGGGATTACTACCCCTACGCCCTACATAACTGAAAATGGTGATTATTCATTTATTAAGTTTCATTATCGATACAATGAAGAATACTAAAGGCAGTTCCGCCCAATTACCATTGGTCTCATGCTATTTTTACGTTAGCTAGTTAGAAATACTGTAACTGTAAAAAAATTCAAGACAATCCCTTGGGGATTACTACCCCTACGCCCTACATAACTGAAAATGGCGATTATTCATTTATTAAGTTTCATTACCGATACAATGAAGAATACTAAAGGCAGTTCCGCCCAATTACCATTGGTCTCATGCTATTTTTACGTTAGCTAGTTAGAAATACTGTAACTGTAAAAAATTTCAAGACAATCCCTTGGGGATTACTACCCCTACGCCCTACATAACTGAAAATGGCGATTATTCATTTATTAAGTTTCATTATCGATACAATGAAGAATACTAAAGGCAGTTCCGCCCAATTACCATTGGTCTCATGCTATTTTTACGTTAGCTAGTTAGAAATACTGTAACAGTAAAAAATTTCAAGACAATCCCTTGCGGATTACTACCCCTACGCCCTACATAACTGAAAATGGCGATTATTCATTTATTAAGTTTCATTATCGATACAATGAAGAATACTAAAGGCAGTTCCGCCCAATTACCATTGGTCTCATGCTATTTTTACGTTAGCTAGTTAGAAATACTGTAACTGTAAAAAAATTCAAGACAATCCCTTGGGGATTACTACCCCTACGCCCTACACAACTGAAAATGGCGATTATTCATTTATTAAGTTTCATTATCGATACATTGAAGAACACTAAAGGCAGTTCCGCCCAATTATTATTGGTCTCATGCTATTTTTACGTTAGCTAGTTAGAAATACTGTAACTGTAAAAAATTTCAAGACAATCCCTTGGAGATTATTACCCCTACGCCCTACATAACTGAAAATGGCGATTATTCATTTATTAAGTTTCATTATCGATACAATGAAGAATACTAAAGGCAGTTCCGCCCAATTATTATTGGTCTAATGCTATTTTTACGTTAGCTAGTTAGAAATACTGTAACTGTAAAAAATTTCAAGACAATCCCTTGGGGATTACTACCCCTACGCCCTACATAACTGAAAATGGCGATTATTCATTTATTAAGTTTCATTATCGATACATTGAAGAATACTAAAGGCAGTTCCGCCCAATTATTATTGGTCTCATGCTATTTTTACGTTAGCTAGTTAGAAATACTGTAACTGTAACAAATTTCAAGACAATCCCTTGGGGATTACTACCCCTACGCCCTACATAACTGAAAATGGCGATTATTCATTTATTAAGTTTCATTATCGATACAATGAAGAATACTAAAGGCAGTTCCGCCCAATTACCATTGGTCTCATGCTATTTTTACGTTAGCTAGTTAGAAATACTGTAACTGTAAAAAATTTCAAGACAATCCCTTGGGGATTACTACCCCTACGCCCTACATAACTGAAAATGGCGATTATTCATTTATTAAGTTTCATTATCGATACATTGAAGAATACTAAAGGCAGTTCCGCCCAATTATTATTAGTCTCATGCTATTTTTACGTTAGCTAGTTAGAAATACTGTAACTGTAAAAAATTTAAGACAATCCCTTGGGGATTACTACCCCTACGCCCTACATAACTGAAAATGGCGATTATTCATTTATTAAGTTTCATTATCGATACAATGAAAAATACTAAAGGCAGTTCCGCCCAATTACCATTGGTCTCATGCTATTTTTACGTTAGCTAGTTAGAAATACTGTAACTGTAAAAAATTTCAAGACAATCCCTTGGGGATTACTACCCCTACGCCCTACATAACTGAAAATGGCGATTATTCATTTATTAAGTTTCATTATCGATACAATGAAGAATACTAAAGGCAGTTCCGCCCAATTACCATTGGTCTCATGCTATTTTTACGTTAGCTAGTTAGAAATACTGTAACTGTAAAAAAATTCAAGACAATCCCTTGAATTTTACTACCCATACACCCTTAATCACTGAGTATAGTGATTATTTATAAGTTTCATCGTCAATACATTGAAGAATTGAAAATTGTTCCGGAAAATTACCATCGCTCTCACGCTACTTTTACGTTAGCTAATTAGTAGTAGTGTAACTGTAAAAAATTTCAAGACAATCCCTTGAATTTTACTACCCCTACACCCTTAATCACTGAGAATAGTGATTACTTATAAGTTTCATCGTCAATACATTGAAGAATTGAAAATTGTTCCGGAAAATTACCATCGCTCTCACGCTATTTTTACGTTAGTTAATTAGTAGTAGTCTGTGTAACCGTAAAAAATTTCAAGACAATCCCTTGAATTTTACTACAACTCCCAGTAAACCATAAGTCATATATTATTTTTTGTTTCATCATATATCGGTCCTAAGTTAGTCAGTTTGGAGGTTTGACGTCACAATTCGATCACCAGGTTGACCACTACCTAGCAAAACATCATAAATTAGATTTTCGTGTGACACAAAGTCATAAGTACTCATACATTGATTTTTTTATGACTATTTAAAAACTAGATTTTTTAGTTTCGAATAACATTATTCAAAAAATGTTTCGAACGTCACAAAGTGGTCATTATACTGGTTGGTACAATTTTAAAAGCCGTATATTGGTTTTGTTCTTGATACATATAGTCATAGTGAGCCATATATTAACTTTTTGAATTACAAACAATTATTTTGATTTATTCATTTGTTTTATTTAAGTGTCTAATATGTGATCAAAATATGGTTTATTGTAATTTAATATCCCAGAATTTTTAATTTGATTATTCACTATATTAGTAACATTTCACACTTAATAAAATGGATAAAACTAAAAAAAATTATTTAATTGGAAAAAATTAAAACAAAGTGATACCTATCGAAGAC
This sequence comes from Nephrotoma flavescens, assembly GCA_932526605.1. Lineage (NCBI taxonomy): Eukaryota > Metazoa > Arthropoda > Insecta > Diptera > Tipulidae > Nephrotoma > Nephrotoma flavescens. Next base: position 96,975,867 of record OW052221.1, read on the forward strand.
GCTTGAGAAAATTATCTGCGGGAAAATTCAAAATATTCAACAAAAGGTTTGAATCTAATGTTAATCAAAATCAGAGTCATCTTATTCGATTGGATTTAATGAATCCGATGATATCGCTGCCTCCTAGGAGTTGCTTTATTTCGTGGTTCATACGAATCCGATATTCGTTGTTCGCAACTTTAATTGGACCAAAAATTGAACGGATGACCTTCCTCTCGAAGGTAGATAACAATCTACAATCGTTAGAGGTCATGGTCTAGCTCTCGCTTCCGAAGGGCAGCACAGGTCTTATTAGTGCTTTATAAAGTGCGAGCTTGCACGACTGCGATAGATGGTTCTATCGCAATAATCTTGATTGAGCATAGAAAAGTCGTTGTCCGGCAGCGATTCGGGCTTTTATTTCTGCCTGCATATCGCCAATTTCGAGATTTGCCATTCAGATATTCCTAGGTACCAACCAAATATTTGGTTTTACTGCTGTTCACCTACAAACCAATTCTTCTTGCGCAGCAATCGAGCTGTATGAAACTGTCTTTGATATCGCTAGGTCTTCGGCCAAGAAGTACGATATCATCTGCATATCCAAGAATTTGGCCGGATTTATTATATATACAGCTCGCAGTTTCGATGTTGCTTTTCCTCACTACGTACTCAAGCGCCAAGTTGAACAGCAAAGGCGCGAGTACATCACCCTGTCGAACACCATATGTTATTTCAAAGGAGTCTGACACAGTTCCTTCATTTACGATTCTACATACAGACCCAGAGGTTGTTAATATACACAGAGAAACGAGTTTTTCTGGAATTCCTAGGCATATGAGCGCGGCCCAAAGGTTGTCGCGGTTAATACTGTCATATGCCTGTCGGATGTCTATATATATTTGATGTATGGTTACATTGTATTCCAAACATTTTTCCAAGATCAGCCTCATGGTGAAACACTGGTCAGTGGGTGATCGGTTGGGTCGAAAACTACACTGATAGTCGCGATAGTAGTGCTCGGCGAATGGGATGAGTCTGGCGAATACAACATTAGCCAACACGTAACCAGCGTTCAATACAGCTATGCTACGATAGTTTTCACATTTAAGACGGTCGCCTTTTTTATGCAACGGACATATGAGCGCGGTCTTTCAATATTCAGGCGGCTCTTCTTGGTCCCAAATACAGACGATGAGACCGCATAGATTTGTTGTAAGAGTAGCGCCTTCGAGTTTAATTAATTCTGCAGGGATTCCATCGAGACCGTGTGCCTTTCCGTTTTTCAATCGACTAATAGCTGCGTCTACTTCCTCCACTGTGGGATATTCGACAAAGACCTCTTCATCTGGAGGAGCTAATGCTCTAATGGGAGACACGTTGTCATTCCGATTTAGCAGATTTTGAAAGTAGGTTTGCCATACTGAGAGAACATCAGCCACGTTTGTTCTCAACTCTCCATTCCCGTCTTTGATGGCTGTGCTTCTTGGGTGGAAGTCTTTAGTGAGATTCCTGGCGTTGGCAAAACAGTCCCTTGAGTTTCCTAGTTAAGCTTGGAAGCCGATGTTTTCGATGCATAATCTCATATGTTCGCGCTTTTTTTGTCGAAGGTATTTAGTCGTGGCTTTCCTAGCGCGGAGATATTCTGCTAGAGTGCTTCTAGTGTTGCGAGCCAACCATTTTTCACGAAGAGTTCGTTCATTTTCGACGACCCTACGGCATTGATCATCGAATTAATCGTTGCGGGGCCTCGGAGGTCTTCTTCCGATGGTATTTTTCACCGCGGTGGTTATGGCTGACTATATAGCTTGCCACTGCTCCTGGATGGTAGAAGGAGCTTCTTCATTGTTATGGGGCCGGTCTAAATAATTAGTGACAGCTGATTGGCAACTCTGCAGTGACGCTAGGTCTTTTAGAGCGTCGAGCATCGGTTTTTTGTGCTTGTCTGTTAAACGTAGATGACAGTTTGCACTTATATTTAAATATGACAAGCTGCCCATGTCTTCACCTCTGTAAGATCTAACGTCAGATATGCTGATGGAGTGTCTCTTAGACACTATGACGTGATCGATTTGGTTTTCCGTTCTTCCATCATTCGATCTCCACGTTACATTGTGGATTCTCTTGTGTGGGAAAAATTTACTTGATACAACTAAGTTGTACGTTATTGCCAGGTCGATGACGCGTTGGTCGTTGTTATTACTAGTTAAGCGCAGGCTGCTAGGACCGACGTGCGATGTATTTTCTGCACTCCTACCGATTTTTGCATTAAAGTCGCCCACGATGATTTTAATGTTGTGATGCGGTATGTTATTGATGAAGTATGACCGTGCATATCCGCATGTTTATGGGGCGGAAATTGATGATATGATGCTTCACGCACCAATGGATGAGGAAGCCAACTCCAAATTCTCCTCCGTTCTGATGGCCGCTGTAATGAAGGATGTAACCATTAGTGGTATCATCCCACTCCCACACCATCTAAGCTCTTGTAGTGCAAGTACGTCTAATGTGTAACTCTTTGCTTGTTTCGAAAGATTCTGGAGATTTCCAGATCTTAAGAGACAAAGCACGTTCCATGTTCCCATTTTTAAAGTGTTGTCCGTGTACAATTTCCGAGGTCGAGTTTGTGATGAATCCGATTAGGTTACCCGATATGGCCTTTGATTAAGGTTCATAACTTGGTGAGTTTTTATGAGGGGAGGTTGTTGGCCTTCCGCTCAACCCGCTTGTTACGTGTGTGGGTCACGTACTGGTGAGAATCTTGAGGCATCCAGTCCTACCTTGAACACATTTGCGAGCCGCTTGATACAAGACAGACGCCCGCTTCAGCCGCTCCTAACCTGGAAAACAGCCGCTGGTTTGGTATTGGTTTTTAGGCGCCAATGGCTCGCACTGACATGTAGTGCCCATGATTATAAACAGGATTTCCCCTGCTCGTCTAGACTACACCGCCTGATTCATTTAGAGTTATCCAATGAGCACCGTCGAGGAGGTATGAATCTAGGACTTCGCCTCCTAAGTTTTCTATGCACAATCAAAATTATTACGATCGAAACATCTATCGCAGTCGTGCAACCTCGCACTTTATAAAGCACTCATAAGACCTGTGCTAGCTTTCGCCAGCAAGAGCTGGACAATGATCTCAAACGATTGTAGATTGTTATCTACGTTCGAAAGGAAGGTCATCCGTTCCCTATTAGGTCCAATTAAAGTTGCGAACAACGAATATCGGATTCGTATGAACCACGAAAAAAAGCAACTTCTCGAAGGTTGCGATATCATCGGATTCATCAAATCCAACCGACTTCGATGGCACGGCTAGGTTGCAAGGTCTTTACCACAACGAATGTTCAATAAAGCGTTCCAGCAACAACAAGTGCATCGTACAAGAAGACCCCGAAAACGCTGGCGTGACGATGTCGGGAAAGAACTACGAATATAGCTTGTTAAAGTTAGCCGAAAGTGAAAAAATCGATATTGCAGATAGAGTCTCGACTACTTCAACCGAAAGTTAAAAAAAATATTTATTAAAATGAAATCCCAGTCGTAATTAACTTACCTACAAAATCAGCCGAAAACAAATGTAGCATAAAAGACAACGAATAAGATTTAAATATACCGATATTAATTTATTAATTTTATGTGCGTTTTCTTCTACTATCATATTTGCAAGAACTGATTTATTTGTCAGATCTATAGCAATCCCCAATTTTCCCGGAATCCCAACATTAAACTTGACCTGGAAAATTTTCCAGCGATATTCATCAACAAACCGATTCAAAACGAGACCTTTCCCAGACATAGCACTTTGTACGTGCATTTCACACCCCCCCCCCCCCCAATTTTGCCGGACTCCCAACATGAAACTGGAAAATTTTCCAGCGATTGCCATCAACAAACCAATTCAAACGAGACCTTTCACAGACATAGCACATAAACCTTACGTTTTTATAAATTTTTGAAGTATGCCCAAGTTCGTTACATACTATTATTTGCACAAAAAATTAATAAATTAATATCGGTATTTAAATTTTATTTGTTGTCTCTTATGATAATTTTGTTTTCGACTGATTTTGTATGTTATTACTTTCGGCTTGGATTTCAATTTAATATATATTTTTTTAACTTTCGGCTGGCATAGTCGAGACACTATCTGCATTATCGAATTTTTCACTTTCGGCTGAAAACTTTCGACTAACTTTAACAGGCTGTAATAATGAACGTCATGTTCAGTGACTTGAGCTGACGGCAATATTTACTTTGTCCTTAGTTGGTTGATTGCTGCCTCTATGTCATCCTACTTCTGGGTATCATCTTTTTTCATACAAGATCCTGAGATATTCTAAAAGGATTGGAATGTTGAATTTTAATAGAAGTTTTGAGCTGTTTAGTGCTGGTATGATATAGAATTTTGAATTATTTAAGGTACTAACTGATGTGTGGAATCCTGTTCGAATGATTCGTTGATGTTTTATAAGACACTCTGATTATAGTTTTAACATGCCAGTCCCCTTGCTTTGGATCGTTCTCGTAGTCGTTCACCAAATGACTTTGATAGTTTCTAGAGATATCATCTGGCTGCATTTGTTAAATTTTCCTTCCGTAATTGGACAGAATTATTGTGGGATGGGTAGATACCCTGTTGGTGGTTTGATGTATACTAATCTCCATACCGGACAAGTGGTGCAATGCTTAAAGCTTCAGCACTTGGATCCGAAGGTACTGGGTTCTAATCCCTTCAGAAGCTAGATGCAAATCGAATTTTCATCATCGATTACAATCGGTGTTATTAATAAACAGCAGGTGGTATAGTGTAGTTGTGTGAGTAGGTGAATAGGTGAAAAGGTTACTCATCTCCATTTCTTAATGGTAATTGAAACTCTTATACACCTGATACCTTAGCTTATTGAAAACTGGAATCCTTAATTCGGTTACTAAATTTGCTGTTGTTAGCCGTGACTTCACGGTTATAAACTAAAATATGTTAGCGAATTCCTTATCCCCCTTACTTCCAGGAAGAGCTAATGGCCTTTAATTTGTTTGATGTATCAGAGTCAACTGTTGGCCAAGTTTTTCAGTAATTAGAATGAGCCAATTTATTTTCCTGAATTACTAAATATTGTTGTTGCTAAAACAATATTTAGTTATTATATTTGAATGTTTTCATAACTACAGTAAAACCTCGATTTAACGGAAATTGGGGGAGTTCGTTAAATCCGAATGTCCGTTAAATCCAAATGTTTTTAAATTTAATCGACTATAGATTTTGCACTTGTTCTGGAATAAGGCCACCTAGGACAGAACTCGTTTATCCCTTAACCGATTATGAAGGGGCTTTGTTTGTTGGATGGAAATGAGATTCATAAACAGTTTTTGGAAAAAGTTCTGGAATTTATTTATTTAAAGAAATCTATTTTGTAATTTGTATGATTTCAAATTTTTTACAATAATTTAAACAAAAATTAAAACAGTAAATTCAAACAAAAAGAAAATATAAAATAAATATAAACCAAATTTTAGTTTGACAAATAAAAATTTAAAAAATAGTTCTTCAATATATTTTTAAAGTTGTTCTTTGATAATTGGAATATTGCCATCTGGGAAGGAACTCAGGCATTTCTTAGCTGATTATGTTGGGATTGGGTGTTTTGGATGGAAATGGAATTATTAAATTATTAGTGAATGAATTTCTGGAATATGGCCACGTGAAACGGAACTCGATCATGGAATTCTTAAATGATTTTTGGAAGAAGTTCGAGAATTAGGCCACCTGGAACGGATCTCGATCAATTCTTAATCGATTGTGATAGGATTTTGTTTGTTGGGTGAAACAGAGATTCATAAACAGTTCTGAAGAAATTCTGGAATATGGCCATCTGGGGCGGAACGCGAGAAATTCTTAACTGATTATGATGGGATTGGGTATGCCGGATGGAAATGGGATTATTAAATGATTTTTGAAAAAGTTCTGGAATATGGCCAAAAATCGTTTAAGAATCTCATGTCCATCCAACATACCTAAGCCCATCATATTCGGTTAAGAATTGATCGAGTTCTTTCCCAGATGGCCATATTCCAGAATTTCTTCCTAAAACCGCTTAAGAATCCTATTTCCATCCAACATACAAAATCCTATCATAATCGGTTAAGAATTGATCGAGTTACGTCCCAGATGGCCATATTCCAGAATTTCTTCCAAAAATCATTTAAGAATCTCATTTGCATCCAACATACCCAATCCCCTCATAATTGATAATCGAAAAATGGAAAATAATAAAATTGCCCGTTAAATCGAGCGTTCTTTAAATCCGAGGTCCGTTAAATCAAGCGTCCGTTAAATCGGGGTCCGTTAAATCGAGGGTTTACTGTAATTAGGTTGAGTAAAGGAGTACCTAAGGCAAGGGAGGGTGTTGAATAATTTATGCTAAATTAAAATGTTGGAAAGGAACTTCAACTTAACCAAAACAAAGTTTCTTATGTCAATTATATTCATTTCGGAAGACTCAGAAACTCGATACCATCGTTCCAGACAAAACATTTAATTATTCTGCCAAAAATAATAATTTTACCAGATTAACTATCGAACAAGTACAAAATAAAACATTGCACTATTGTCAATTAGTTTTAATCCAATATTGGAATTTATATTCACAATCGCAAAATATAATTTACAAGCGTGCTCATTGTTACCGGTATAAGACAAGTGAAGTAAGACAGTTACTCGGATAGTTGCCAACATCGCGTGTTACACACACGGGGAATGATTATGCTGGTTCAATAAAACTAAAATTTTTAGTGGGTCACAGTAAAAAATACATAAAGCATACAGTGCGGTATTCATCCGTATGACAACAATTAAGATTTTGAAGACTGCAATAATTGAGTTCAACAAAACCTTCATCTCAGGAATAATTAATTTAGCAAGTCCTCCTTTCGTTGCATGGTGGGAGGCAGTCGTAAAATCAGCTAAATGCCAGAAGTCAACAGTGTTATGTCTAATTTTAGCAGGTTTTACTTCTAGAACACTATTCTCCACGTTTAAAGACATCGAAGACACAGCTTGTTTAACCCCCGGACATTTTATTATAGGGAAATCATTCATCGTTTCACCTGACCAAATCCTTAGTGAGGGAATTTATACCTTAACTAATCGTTGGAAGTTGACTCTGGTACAAGATTTCTGGAGAATATGGTCGTATTTATGTTTAACATCATTATACGACGCAGCTTACAATTGCACCAAGAAAGGCCAAATATATAAATTGGAAACAGTGATAATCATATGATCAGACAAATCTACTACCATCTCTATGCATGGGTTCTATGCAAAATTCATACTACCTAGTTAGCTAATTTTTTACAATTACAGTATTACTATTTAGCTAACATACAAAATATCATCGAGGTAATTTCGCGGAATTAACTTCAGTTTTCTTCAATGTATTGACGATGAAACTAAATAAATAATCGCTATTTTCAGTTATTAAAGAAATTAAAATATATTTTATATTTTAAAAGAATTAAAATATTTACCCCTGAATATATGCAAAAGAATAGCATGAAACATTTAGTATGATTTAGTAAAAACTTCACTCGCATACATACGCGAGTGAAGTTTTTACTAAAATAAAACTAAATGATTTTAGTAAAATTTAGTATAAACTTCACTACCATTAATTAAAGCCTTATAGTTTTAAGTTTAGATGTTTGTATGTTCTAAACGATTTTTTTGTTCCATAAATCTTGAGAATTTTGTAAGGTATACGAAAATACAATACTTCTAAGGTGTTACAGATATGATTAAAAGAAAACCTTGGGCAATGCTCATAGCAACCGTTTAGTTCATGGGTTATTAGTATTCATTAGAAGGTAGCAAAGAAAAATTATTATAAAAGAAAATTTTTGTCAAAATTGTTTTGTTTTTTCTACCTTGTATTCCCGTAATTTTGGGTTCTTTAAAGCTTAGACTTACATATATTTGCAATTCGAATTGATTTACTGACAGACAGACCGATATACATACTCGAACTATGGATATTATAGTAAAATATGTTGGTGGAACATTTTAATGTGATTTACTCGTGCAGGGATGGGAAGAAGTATAAAATATTATTTACAATCATTCATTAGTGGTGGTGTTATTACTGTAAATTAAGGTCAATCCGATTATATCTATTGGCATTTGTATTACACTTTTAGATATCGAGTAATTTGGGTCTGGCCCGTAATCGCATACATTCGGATAATTTATGACACTGCAATCAGCAAACAAGGAAATATTATAATTTACGATAGCTTTAGGAAGCAAAAATTTCATTTCGATCCACCAATCGCAAACCAACATAAGAAACATGCAACTATGAGGTATTTTTAGACAGAATGGGGAAAAAGGGGTAGATCGCATGTTTAAAACGGCACCACCATAAATGATTTATTATTAAAATTTAATCGTAGCTTTTGGATTTTAAAACTGGGAATACTGTTTTCGTATAATTTTACAAAACAGGAAACGTCATAAAGTTCTTGTTTTGTTTTTGTAGCGAGCATTTTGCAAAAAGTCGTTTGCCTTTGCATATTAAACATTAATGTTATTTAAACTTTTATGACTTTAAATTAAATGTTTAGTTTTATTGAACTTTTCCATGTTTTTGCAACGGAGTGAATTGGACATCTGTTCGGTTCGAAAATGTAGGCAAATTCAAAAAATTTTAATCACTCACCCAAAGTTCGTCTTTTCAAAATTTAAAAGAAATTTTTTTAACACATTTGAGTCCAGAGAGTGAGTGGTAAAAATACTTGTGCTTTATGCTTATGGAAAGGTGCGATTTAGGGAAAGCTTAATATTTTCAAATTTTATGTAGTGTTTAGTGATTCATATGTCAATTATAGTTTTACACAAGTAAAATTCAATTAGTATTTAACTACTTGTTTATGTTTACTATTAAGGAATATGTATTTATTTTAATTTTATGTCAGGCAATAAAATAATGAAACTGTTTAGACATAAAATTGAAACGAAAAGTTAATCACAGGCAATGATTACTAAGACTTACTAGTGTCTTCTACTCGAATCTTTAAATTGTCTAGTATTAGAGTTAGACTGACTAGAGCCATTGCTTGGGTTACAGCACATTTAAACCTAACCGCTTGAGAATATCATTGAAAGAAAGTGAAAAATGGAATGGAACGAATCCTCGCTGCCCGTATGTCTTACTCAGCAGACCAATCATTCATTAATCAGAAATCAAATATGATTAAAGAAAGGAATACTAGAAGAAATAATACAAACCGGTAAATACAAATATCGACTATATAATTTGCACATTTTTTCTTAGTCAGGTCGACAGTCTATAAAATTCCGCAATACAAAATTTAAATTTTTTCCTTTTTTCCCCAAATGTAACCCTTACTAACTTTTCGCTTCAAAAATGCCAAAATTTGTATTAAACTCAATACTTGAAATTTTTATCGATTAAGAAAGGACATTTAGTTTTGAATAAGACGGCGTTTAAATTTTATGAAACAGTTTCCCACTCTAAAACACTAGGAAAACATTCCGCCCTATTTGAATTGATTGATTTTTGAAACATTGGACCGGATAACACAGATCTGACAACCGTCATATATGCAACTAACTCAACGACTTCTGTCTCACGAACCAGCAATCATCTAGAAGAGATTTCCACAAAAAAAAATAATTATATGTTAGAGTTGGACACTATAATAGAAATTTTTGAGAAATAAAATATTAATAATTAAGATAAAATGGCAGAAGATAATTTAGATATTTCGAAAGTCCCCGATGCGATTAAAAAAATACCAAGATTTTCAGGCAACAAACATGAGTTGCGTAATTTTATAGATCATGTGGACGAAGTAGTTAACATTTGTGATCCAATTTACCCTAATATTAACCAGAAAAAGTTATTAACACGAAATATTCGTAGTAAAATTACTGGCGATGCTATAGTAATGTGCTCGAAATCGGATCCACTCGAAACGCGATATTTCAAAACGCGATATTTCAAAACGAGATATGACAAAACGAGATATGGTACAAAACGAAATATTTCAAAATGTGATATTTCAAAACGTGATATGATACAAAATGCGATATGGTACAAAACGCGATATTTCAAAATTCGATATTTCAAAACGCGATATGGTACAAAACGCGATATGGTACAAAATGCGATATTTCGAAACGCGATATTTCAAAACGCGATACGGTACAAAACGCGATATGGTACAAAACGAGATATGGTACAAAACGCGATATTTCAAAACGCGATATTTAAAAACGCGATATGGTACAGAATATGCGTTGCGAAGCGACGGGAGCGCAGCGACCCACCTGATACCGATCCTATGTACTATCGTTACTATCGACTTTTAAATTCCTATAAACTGAAATTAAATTTCCCCTTCACCCGCCTGATATAACCCGATCCTAAACTCCCGTTTTGTACCATATCGCGTTTTTTACCATATCGCGTTTTGAAATATCGCGTTTTGAAATATCGCGTTTTGTACCATATCGCGTTTTGTACCATATCGCGTTTTGAAATATCGCATTTTGAAATATCGCGTTTTGTACCATATCGCGTTTTGTACCGTATCGCGTTTTGAAATTTCGCGTTTTGAAATATCGGGTTTTGACAGTTTGCGTTTTAAAATATCGCATTTTAAATGGGACCCGCTCGAAATGTATAGTGCAAATAGCACATGGGCGTTAATGCGTTCATGTCTAATAGATCATTATGCAGAAAAAGAAAGTGAAGCAACATTAATTAAAGAAATAAATTCCTTATCGCAACGATCAGACGATATAGACCATTATTTTGCAAATGTTTCAAGCATTGTGAACCGCTTAAATTCTTGGTTAGCAAATAATACTCCTGTAGTACAAATTCCAGAAGTAACACTGGCGAAAAAGGAATGGTATTTACAATTAGCTTTAACTTCTTTCCTTACTGGACTTAGAGAACCATTAGCAACAATAATTAGAACGGAAGATCCGAAAACTTTACAACAAGCTAGAAGTCTCTGTCTAATAGAACAAAATTTGCATATTCACAAAAAGATTCAACTATCTGATAATTCTTATAAAAAACCCATACCTATTCTAACATCAAAATTTAACTATAGTGGAACTCTACCAAAACCGTTACACAATATTCCTTCAAAATATTATATTCACCCTAATTACAATTATAACCAACCATTATTGAGTAGAACATCACCTCATTATTATAATCATCGCCCTTTTACAAATCAAAATCCTAATAATTATTTCGCTAATATAAGAGGATTACCTCCAAAACCGCCAGCTAGACCGGAATCTATGGATATATCTAGTAATACCGATCCATTTAAACAACCAACAGTTTTTCGAAATCCCAATTACCAGAAACCCCAAAACCATCAACATCAAATAACTAGACATAATTTTATACACACTGGACCTCCAAAATTCCAACATAAAGAATTGTTTAACATTGACGGAAAACCAATTTAGCAAGAACAGAAATATTTTAATCATTACCCTGAGACAGCGATGATATTTCAAACGATACACACACCTGAACATTATTACGAATACGAACATGAACAAGAATGTTTGAATGCACAACTTCATGAAAAATCAATTCAACAAGAACCTTATATTCAAGAAATAGAAATTGAGGACGAGGATTTTCACATACCTGCTGCCTCAGAGAATCGGTCGGATACATGAACTTAAATAACCACCAAACAGGTTATAAACTTCCTTACATTGACATTAACCTAAACGGAAAATTCTTTAAATTTTTTGATCGATACGGGATCAAACAAATCTTTCATAGAACCTGGAATATTAGACATTAGATATCACAGAACTATAGAACCAACAATCATAACAATACTCTTCAACAAAAATTGTTGGGATTCTTCAGAAATGGCAAATACTCACCTACAACCGATGTCAGACAACCAGAAATAGGCCATTAAATAAAACACCATTCATTGGAAATCTAAAGAAATTTAATGTCAAATTGTAATTACAATACTTACGTCAAAATCTATTGTCAACATTGACAATACTTCATTTAACTTAACGCGAGTGACATCTGCAGAGCAGCACAGCACACCTTCACGTTATACGCAACCAAATTGTGTAGGTGTACCAACTTAATTTCATCAGATGTTACGTGATAAAAAGAAATTTGCTCTGTTGCTGTCACTTCACTTCTATTTTTACCATCGCTAACAATAATTAAATAACTTAAAATTAATATTGAATAAATAATAATAAATTAAAAATAAATAAAATTAAAGACCAAAACTGCGTTCAACATTATCAACTCAGCGAATCCAGATACAATCCGCAACAAACATATTACCGCAACAAACATATTATTGACAAAGCCATTATAATTCAAGGCCCCCAGAACTCAGACCACCCAAGATTTTCAATTTTTAGTTTTCAAATTTCATACCTATTTCAATGGTCTTATCGTGCTCGAAATGATGCAACAACTCAACATTTCTTTAAGCTTTAGAAAATCCATATTGTCAACAAACGACACAGTTATTCCACTAAAATTTAAACTAAATTTCATGTCAAAGACATACCAAATATCCCCAAGAAGCAAATTAATCGCCAACATTCCCGTCACTGTATCAGATGGAGAAATATATGTTACACCTGTAGTCCTTAACGGAAATTGTATTATTCCAGAAGGAATATACAAAGCTGTAAAAAATTATGCTCTAATAGAAAGTAGTAACTTATTCACCACAGAATAAAACAATTTGTATAGAACACCCTATAGAATGTGAACTTCAGTAACTCACCATGAATTAAATAATTTCAATATTAAAAACTTTGATGACGGTGCAAAATATGTGAATCCGTACTTCACATTTAAATCATGAAGAACGTAAAAGCAGTAGTAATTGTACCCAAAACCAGTTAGCGGCGTTTAAATTGAATCAAAGTCAAATCATATCGCACTCTCAATATATAATTTGCACATATTTTCTTTATCAGGTCGACAGTCTTAACCCTAGGCAAACATATGCTATAAAATTCCGCCATAAAATTTTTCGATTTTTCCCCCAAATAAAGGACATTTAATTTTGAATAAGACGGCGTTTAAATTTTATGAAAAAACTTCTCACTCTAAAATGCTAGGAATCGTATGCCATAACATTCCGCCCTAAAAAAATTTGAATTTGAATTGATTGATTTTTGAAACATTGGACCTGATGACACCAGCATTATACTCTATGCGAAATAATAATGAAGGCTAACTCAACGACTTCTGTGCCACTAACCAGCAATCATCTTGTTACAGGCTGGCTGCTGCCAACCTGCAGATTTTCACTAAGCACCTGCAGAGGCCTCCACGGTGATGTTTTGCCGGCTACGTTCTCAGCGGAGAAGTGCGAAGGTCGTGGGGTTTGAGGCATGCAGGGCTCCTGGCCTACACCGTGATGATTACAGAAAGTTGGGGGGAACGCAAATAATAATAAACCGAGTTCCGCCGAAATTCGTCGGCCGGAACCTGAGGAACGACACGAATAATCAAGATAAATTATAAAAATAATAATAACGGTAGAGGTGCCTTGGTGCACACATCCGCCCGAACTCGTACGGTGGTATCCACCGGTTCCGAATCCGGATGCGGGCACCAAGGGACCGCTTACCCTACACCGACACAGGATGGGAATTCCCCCCTCATCACACCCAACCCGGTAAAATTTTAATAATTCATTTTTTTTTATTTACCTAACCACAAAAAAAAATCCAGAAACCACCTTCCCACGAGGAAAAACAAGAAAGGGAGAACGAGAGAGAGAACGAGAGAGAGAGAGGAACAATCGTGCGGCGCTCGATCACAAAAATTTCGAAAATTATATATATAGATATATATGAATATAATAAAACATAAAGAAAATGTATAATAAAAAAAAATATAAAATAAAAAAAAATTAAAATAAAAAATGAAAGAAATTGTACCTTAATTATTATTTAAAAAAAAACCCAATTACTGGTGCGGCCTTGCGCGACCGTCATGCCACAGGTGGTACCACACCCGGACCGTTGCGGCCTTGGTGCCGTTGTGGTTGCGGGGCCTCTGCCCGATATAAATTTTGGCCTGGTTAGGCAATTAATAAAATGGGGGGCGTCCTTTCGCCTTACCCTGTAAACTGCAGGCTGTTGCTTTTCAAAACCGCTTAATTTGAGGATGTGCGTCTTCACCTTATTCGTACTATGCGGATGGGACGTTGACTTCACCCACAACCGTTAATTGTTGAGTTGGCCTCAACTGGCCACCCGTAATTGACTGGTTCGGCGCTCTTCGCCTTAATATCGCCGCCGCTGTGCCGCCCGGCACAGGTGCTAAGCCTTTACGGTGTCCCGCCACACGATAAGCTATACACTGTTGGAATTGGTGTACCATAAAAACCAAATTTAGCACGCGTACTCCAAATCGCAGCACCGGTTGAATAATTTCGCGGCACCCTCACAAAAGCACCGGTTGAATAATTTAGCGGCACCCTCACAAATACGGTGCTTGTCGGCACCAGTAAAAATATTGTGGTACCCGTCGAATAATTTGGTACTCGTGGAAAACTTTATATCCGTTATGTAATGTGCACGTGCCTCGGTCGTCCGCCCACACACTCAACAACGCAACCAGGTACAGTTAAAACTTTGATTTAATGTGGTAATGAAAACTACACCGTTTATTTCACCACAATCCCGAACAACTGTATTTCTAATTTTCACTCGTTTTGTGTATAGTAATCGAGACACTCTTCAAAACAAAAAAACACTTTAATCTTTTTAATTTATTTTCACCCCTTTTTATTCACTACAATACAGATTTATTACCCATATATAAGGTATTCTTAACAAAAATGTCCAATTTATTGAATTATTCCTTCCAAAAGACTCTCTTTTACTTTTAATCAAAAAACTAGACTTTATAAAAATCAAAACCAAATTTTTTTCCAAATCACAAACTCGACTCAAAAATCACAACTCGAATGAATCAAAAAAAAACAATTCGTACGCCGCACATACGACGCGCAAAACATTCCAGAAGAATTGTCTTTCTTCTCTGTTTCTCGTTTACATCAATTCGCATTGGTGTAAACGAGAGGCATATAAGAAAAACATTCTTATGGAATGTTTTGCTTGACACACACTCGATACGCATTGCTCTCTCTTTTCCAACATCTTTCTCACCCTCGCGCCACCTTACAAAAGGTACGTACAAAACAACATCCACAAAAGTGGGGACAACAACCGAGGCGAATAAAAATACCAACACTGAGCACACATGAAAGTGGAGGCACAAACCCAAAATAAAATACAAACAGCGCCTGTTACGATCATGTAATCGTAACAATCTAGTAGAGATTGCCACAAAAAAAAATCCATGGACATCACCTGATGGCAGACTAAGGAACCCAATACGTCACGTAATGATCAAAAGAAATTAGATTTGCCTACAAATGTGGCAACAAAATACGCCTGAGCTGAAAATACGGCAAGAGTAATCAAGAAAATGGCGAGGAGTGATCGTAGGCAATCCACTGAAAACATTCTCAATAGAAGAGGCACCAGTAGACACTGCATCAAGCCGAACGATGGGTAACTGGAAAATTGCCCAAAATACTCTAATGAGATATGTATCGATCTCCCAAAACCTTTTGTCCAATCTTAACAACAGCTGAAGCACAATTGAAGAGATAGAAGGAGTAGTTTGGAGATAACATCACAACAATACAAAAACCTTCGAATTAACAACAAATTAGTATCACTACTAAAATCAAGTGGATAACAAGGCATTACGGACGGACAATATATCATCTGAAATATACCAAGAAGACATATCTAAGCAAGGAAAGCGATCTGAGACCGGCATCGCGTTCGGAATCCGGCATACACCACCCGGTATCCAGCACTCTGCATCCAGTATGCGGAATCCGCCGTCCGGCATCCGGTATCCCACATTCGACATCCGGCGTCTGAAATCTGGCATCCGGTATCCGACATCCAGCCTCCCATATCATCCAGCGCCGGCATCCGGTACCCCACATCCGGCGCCCGGTACCCCACGTCCGGCGTCTGGCATCCAATATCCAGCGTAAGGTGACCAGCATCCGGAAGTTGGCATTCGGCAGTACGGCTTCCGGCGCCCGCCTTTCGGCGTCTGACATCCGGCGACTGGCGTCTGATACCCAGCGTTCGGCATTCAGCGTCCAGCATCCTGCAATCGATATCCGTTATCTAGCGTCGTGGATCCAGTATCAGGCATCCAGCGATGGGCGTCCAAATCCGGCATCCGACAGACGCCACCCGGTCTCCGGCATCCGGGATCCAAGGTCCGGCATTCAACATCCGGTATCCAAGGTCCGGTATCCGGCATCCATCATCCGGCATCCAGCGTTCGGTGTCTAGTATCTGGCATCCGGCATTCGGCATCCGGCGTCCTGCATCTGGTGTTTGACATTCGGTATCTGGTATCCGGCATCCGGTATCTGGCATCCGGCATCCGACATCCAGTATCCAGAATCCGGTGTATGGCATCCAGCATCCAGCTTCCGGCATCTGACTTCCAGCGTCCGGCATCTAGTGTCCGCTATCCGGTATCCGGCTTTCGGTATGCTTTCGGTATTTGTCATCCGTAATCCGGTATTTGGCGTTTGACGACCGTCATTCGGCGTCCGACATTCGGCATCCGGTATCTAGCATCCGACATCCGGTGTCGTACATCAGGCATCCGGCATCTGGTATCCCGCATCCGCTGTCCGGTTTCTGGTATCCAGCATTGGGTGTCTGGTATCCGGTATCCGGCATACGACATCCGGCATTCAACATCCGGCATCCGGTATACGGCATCTGGTATCCGGCAATTAAAAATATACAACTAAAACAGAAACGTAAGACTCATTGTAGCAATTCTTAATGACGTAGGTCACTAGCTCTGAATGAGTAATTCCAAAGAATTAAAGCTATATTACCTGCAAAAGGTTATAACCAACAATGTTTAACCATATCTTGTTTAAAACTCGACCTATATGTATTCATTGCGACCTCGCCACTGGAAAACAACTTTGCTCCTTTTGAGAGGGCATTCTTAACCTTTTCCAGCTTCTAAAGGTTACCATTTTATATTATTTTTCTCGACAACACTGCCAGTCACTATCGACCATGTAGAAAGGTCAGAACTTAAAAGCAGTCTACGATTTATGTCAATTAATCGGTTTAGTATAACAAAATATTAGTAACGACATGAATCTAAACTTTCCCGGAAATTGAAATTAGTTTTATCAACTAACGTTGACTACTGAATGAAATATATATTTTTAACGACATAGTAGACTTCTTAGAAATATTACTGAAATTATGAAAGTAGGTAAATAGAGAGACGGTGGCACAAAAACGATATTTATAAACGACAAACGATAAAAACATCTGCGTGTTAACCGTCAACCAATTTGCTATATATAAATTCGTGTTGAATACATGCATGTGGTACATCACTTAGTACATACACAGAAGAAAGAAAAATATAATTTTGGCGGGTTTTCTCAAACGTAAATAAATAATAGAAAAAATCCACTTGTGAAAATTTTCTAAAAACAAACGAAATATTTTTAATAATACGTGGGAAAATATCTACTACAATTTTCATTTATACACGGCCAAAATATATTTTCAATCAATTAATTTTTATTAACTGTAATATACCAACAAACAGCAGTCGTCTATTTTATATCTCCGTAGGTGGAAAACTCATAAAGAAAATTATTTGCAAGTATAAAAAATGGAAGAATATTTTCAAATATATTTGTCTCGTTCACGTAACGAAGACAATATAAAATAAAATCGTTACGTCTTATAATTTCATATAAAGAGAATTTTCCCCAATGTGTAGATTTTCTTTTGGGCACAATGTATACGTCCTGATAGCAATTTTGAAAAATTGCGCATTCGAAATGCATGTTCGAATTTATTTCGAAAATGTTATTTAGATTGTGGAGAGCGCGGTTTTTGTAAAAATTCTTGATGTGAACAAAATATAAAAATAAAGTAGGACGACATGATCTTTTTTTATCTCTCACAGTTTTTATAGATGAATGAAAATTCGGTACAGTGGAATGCACAGCAATCATACAGGTACTTTTTTTTAATGGCGATGCTCAACAAAATATGTAGTGGTTAGGCCGAGCACCATTTATGTTATGGTATACGATTATTATTTTGATTGTAAAATTACGTAAGCTATTCTTAGATCGAACGTGAAACTTTTTACGAGAATAATGATAAAAATATGATGTTTGGTACTGTGATAAGGCTCTAAACTGTTTTATTCATATTCCTATGGATTATGATATTCTGGCCTGAGTAACAAAATTATGGAGCAATTGCATCGAACATCGTGTCTTCTACGCGTCAAGGTTGTTGCGATCAAAATATTTTTTCCAGTCGTGTAAGCTCGCACTTTTCAAAGCGTTTATAAGACCTGTGCTAACTGTTGGAAGCGAAAGTAGGATCTTGACTACTAACAACTGAAAAATATTATTTACGTTTTAAAGTAAGGTCTTTCGTTCCATTTATGGTCCAGTTAAGATTGCGAACAACGAATATCGGATTCGAATGAACCTCAAAATCCAAAGTTTCGCGGTTGATGGTAACATTATTGGATTCATAAAATCCAACCGAATTAGATGGCTGGGTCACGTTGAACGAGCCCCATCACAACGAATAAGAAAAGTGTGTTATCAAGAATCAAGCGACATACGTCGAACAAGCCCTGAGATCGTTGAGGAAGACTAATTCATTGATGTACTTCACCCATTGTTCCGCAAATTCTTCTGAGAAGCTTTGATTGTTTGGTCAATTTCGATGTTATATGCATCTGTACACTGCATATTGTCGGTTAGTAGCTTTTCGTTGTTAATTGCCTACTTCCTTAGTTAAAGCTGCCACGTCGTAGCATTTGATTCAACGTATTGCACTCCGTCATCAGATCGTATACGTAGAAGTCGTTTTTTACTTCTTCGTTAGCAAGAGAAAACTCGCTTTTCTCGACTTCTGCCAATTGCTGTAGAGTTCTGACCGTTTTTAGTTCGTTAGTGGTTTTTAGTTGATATTAATAAAGTTTCTCGGCTGGGGAGTTACGCCACAGTATATGTTGGAGCATTCTGTCCTTATTTGATGAAACAATGACTCTATATTTGTTATTAGGACGTATCTGTGCTTTTGCCATCTCATAACAATGTACCAAAGGTCCTGCTGAAATTTTGGTCCGACATGCATTATGCCATTTAATGATTTGCTATTGGTTAAGTGCTGGACGGTTTTAGAACAGCGTGATGTGGCATATAGTAAGTGTTGTTGGTTTCCGATGCAATATTTTTATCATTTGCATGTGTCCGAGATCTTCATAATTTTTCATAAATTCCTTGCATTGGGTTGCTAGTTCACTGTTTCTAATGTGCTGCTTCTCTAGTTGCGGAAATGATCGATCGATTTTTTTACTATGTACCTGCCATCTGTTGATCGTTTGAAAGTGTTTTTGAACTCCTGTTCACACTTCTCTTCTTCGGAAGTTTGTTTCCACGGGAGAAGTAAATCTTCGATCTCCCAAAACCTTTTGAGAGTTTTCTCGATTTCATATAGAGTTTTCCTGAGTAGTAATTGCAGTTGTTTTTACTGCAGCTTTATTTATCACGCAGATTTCTGTTATTTTTCCCAACATTATGCAACCTAGCCTGTACGCGCTGGGCGATTGGTTGCTTGTTGCTTTGCGTTAATATATCCGGTAGAATGATATCCGCATAGTAATCTGCTCCCAGGAGTAAATCTATTGGGGCTGGAATCGTATACCCAGGATCCACCAGTTGTAATATTGGAATGCTCCATTTTTGAACCATTAGTGGCTTCTGTGGATGTTCGTGAGTTATTTTATTTACTACCAACGCTTTTATCGATAGTTCAAATTCCCATAATACTCAGCTCTGTTATTTTTAATTTTAAGCTGTCAGTTACCTTTGAAGTGATAAAGTTAGCTCGTGAGCATGGATCGATAATTGCACGTAAATATTGGAAATTTTCGTGATTAGTATGGCAGTATGTCGATTGTCTATAGTACCTGCTTCATTTGTTGTTCTTACATTACCATCATCCCTTTTATTGTTATGAAGTAATTGATGATGTCGTCCTCCACATTGCTTGCATAATTGATTGAGCGTGTAATTCATTGTTGAGTGGTTGCGTTTAAGGCAGTTCCTGCAGAGCTCTAGCAGTGAGACGAGTTGGCATTTCATGTTTACTTGTTCCTGGTGGATTCTATTTCGGTATAAATGTAGTAGGTTTACGAATGTTGATAGTTTTCTCGCCAAAAACAGTTTCCAAGACAGTGAACCATTTTTCAAGAAACTTCATAAAACTTTCTAAGGTTTGAATTACTCTTAAATTTTCTAATGACATCTCGCATAATCTCTCTGATTCACTGTCAAGTTTCTTTGATATCGTGTAGATGATAATGTTTTTTATAGCCGATTCGTAATTATTGGTGGGTTGTGTTATCAATGTATCATCGTATCTATCTTTAATAATCGTTCAGCAGTTTCATAATTCTCGCCAGTGGAATGAAGATGGTTGATTAATTTGGCTGCTTAGCCACCAGTGTATATTTTCAAATAACACATTTTATGTATATCTGCGTTTGTTGCGTTTTGTTGTTGTGAACTCACTTGTCGAAGATATCAAAAAATACCATCCATTTCATATGCTGAATATATGAAACAGTAATGATATCCTTCTGAGCCATGTTTGGCCATTCCACAACAATGACAAAACTCTGAAAATCGTTATGGATATGGGCATTTGATAGATCTAACATAAAAACATAGTGAGATCGATCATCACCTCGCAAAATCTGGACCAGTATTCCGATGAAGTCGTAAAAACTCTATAAACAGTAATGATATGCTTCTGGGCCATGTTTGGCCATTCCACAACAATGACAAAATTCCAAAAATCGTTATGGATATGGGCATTTGATAGATCTAACATAAAAACATAGTGAGATCGATGATCACCTCGCAAAATCTGGACTAGTATTCCGTTGAAGTAGTAAAATTTCTTTAAACAGTAATGACATGCTTCTGGGCCATGTTTGGACACTCCACAACAATGACAAAATTCTGAAAATCGTTACGGATATGGGCATTTGATAGATCTAACATAAAAACATAGTGAAATCGATCATCACCTCGCAAAATCTGGACCAGTATTCCTATGAAGTCGTAAAAACTCTATAAACAGTAATGATATGCTTCTGGGCCATGTTTGGCCATTCCACAACAATGACAAAATTTTAAAAAACCTTTTTGGATATGGGCATTTGATAGATCTAATATAGAAACACAATGAGATCGATAATCACCTCGCAAAATCTAGACTAGGATTACGTTGAAGTCTTAAAATCTCTTTAAACAGTAATGATATGCTTCTGGACCAGGTTTGGCCATTCCACAACAATGGCAAAAATCTGAAAATCGTTATGGATATGGGCATTTGATAGATCTAACATAAAAACATAGCGAGATCGATGATCACCTCGCAAAATCTGGACCAGTATTCCGTTGAAGAAGTAAAATTTCTTTAAACAGTAATGACATGCTTCTGGGCCATGTTTGGCCATTCCACAACAATGAAAAAATTCTGAAAACCGTTATGGATATGGGCATTTGATAGATCTAATATAAAAACAAAATGAGATCGATGATCACCTCACAAAATCTGGACTAGGATTCCGTTGAAGTAGTAAAATTTCTTTAAACAGTAATTCTGGGCCATGTTTGGCCATTCCACAACAATGACAAAAATCTGAAAATCGTTATGGATATGGGCATTTGATCTAACATAAAAACATAGTGAGATCGATGATCACCTCACAAAATCTGGACCAGTATTCCGATGAAGTCGTAAAAACTCTATAAACAGTAATGATATGCTGCTGGGCCATGTTTGGCCATTCCACAACAATGACAAAATTTTAAAAAACCTTTTTGGATATGGGCATTTGATAGATCTAATATAGAAACACAATGAGATCGATAATCACCTCGCAAAATCTGGACTAGGATTACGTTGAAGTCTTAAAATCTCTTTAAACAGTAATGATATGCTTCTGGGTCATCTTTGGCCATTCCACAACAATGACAAAATTCTGAAAATCGTTATGGATATGGGCATTTGATCTAACATAAAAACATAGTGAGATCGATGATCACCTCGAAAAATCTGGACTAGTATTCCGATGAAGTAGTAAAACCTCTATAAACAGTAATGATATACTTCTGGGCCATGTTTGGCCATTCCACAACAATGACAAAATTCTGAAAACCGTTATGGATATGGGCATTTGATAGATCTAACATAAAAACATAGTGAGATCGATCATCACCTCACAAAATCTGGACTAGTATTCCGATGAAGTAGTAAAACCTCTATAAACAGTAATGATATACTTCTGGGCCATGTTTGGCCATTCCACAACAATGACAAAATTCTGAAAATCGTTATGGATATGGGCATTTGATAGATCTAACATAAAAACAAAATGAGATCGATGATCACTTCGCAAAATCTGGACTAGCATTCCGTTGAAGTCTTAAAATCTCTATAAACAGTAATGATATGCTTCTGGGCCATGTTTGGCCATTCCACAACAATGACGAAATTCTGAAAATCGTTATGGATATGGGCATTTGATAGATCTAACATAAAAACATAGTGAGATCGATCATCACCTCACAAAATCTGGACCAGTATTCCGATGAAGTCGTAAAAACTCTATAAACAGTAATGATATGCTGCTGGGCCATGTTTGGCCATTCCACAACAATGACAAAATTTTAAAAAACCTTTTTGGATATGGGCATTTGATAGATCTAATATAGAAACACAATGAGATCGATAATCACCTCGCAAAATCTGGACTAGGATTACGTTGAAGTCTTAAAATCTCTTTAAACAGTAATGGTATGCTTCTGGGTCATCTTTGGCCATTCCACAACAATGACAAAATTCTGAAAATCGTTATGGATATGGGCATTTGATCTAACATAAAAACATAGTGAGATCGATGATCACCTCGAAAAATCTGGACTAGTATTCCGATGAAGTAGTAAAACCTCTATAAACAGTAATGATATGCTTCTGGACCATGTTTGGCCATTTCACAACAATGACAAAATTCTGAAAACCGTTATGGATATGGGTATTTGATAGATCTAACATAAAAACATAGTGAGATCGATGATCACCTCGAAAAATCTGGACTAGTATTCCGATGAAGTAGTAAAACCTCTATAAACAGTAATGATATACTTCTGGGCCATGTTTGGCCATTCCACAACAATGACAAAATTCTGAAAATCGTTATGGATATGGGCATTTGATAGATCTAACATAAAAACATAGTGAGATCGATCATCACCTCACAAAATCTGGACCAGTATTCCGATGAAGTCGTAAAAACTCTATAAACAGTAATGATATGCTGCTGGGCCATGTTTGGCCATTCCACAACAATGACAAAATTTTAAAAAACCTTTTTGGATATGGGCATTTGATAGATCTAATATAGAAACACAATGAGATCGATAATCACCTCCAAAAATCTGGACTAGTATTCCGATGAAGTAGTAAAACCTCTATAAACAGTAATGATATACTTCTGGGCCATGTTTGGCCATTCCACAACAATGACAAAATTCTGAAAATCGTTATGGATATGGGCATTTGATAGATCTAACATAAAATCAAAATGAGATCGATGATCACTTCGCAAAATCTGGACTAGCATTCCGTTGAAGTCTTAAAATCTCTATAAACAGTAATGATATGCTTCTGGGCCATGTTTGGCCATTCCACAACAATGACGAAATTCTGAAAATCGTTATGGATATGGGCATTTGATAGATCTAACATAAAAACATAGTGAGATCGATCATCACCTCACAAAATCTGGACCAGTATTCCGATGAAGTCGTAAAAACTCTATAAACAGTAATGATATGCTGCTGGGCCATGTTTGGCCATTCCACAACAATGACAAAATTTTAAAAAACCTTTTTGGATATGGGCATTTGATAGATCTAATATAGAAACACAATGAGATCGATAATCACCTCGCAAAATCTGGACTAGGATTACGTTGAAGTCTTAAAATCTCTTTAAACAGTAATGATATGCTTCTGGGTCATCTTTGGCCATTCCACAACAATGACAAAATTCTGAAAATCGTTATGGATATGGGCATTTGATCTAACATAAAAACATAGTGAGATCGATGATCACCTCGCAAAACCTGGACTAGTATTCCGATGAAGTCGTAAAAACTCTATAAACAGTAATGATATGCTGCTGGGCCATGTTTGGCCATTCCACAACAATGACAAAATTCTGAAAATCGTTATGGATATGGGCATTTGATAGATCTAACATAAAAACATAGTGAGATCGATCATCACCTCACAAAATCTGGACCAGTATTCCGATGAAGTCGTAAAAACTCTATAAACAGTAATGATATGCTGCTGGGCCATGTTTGGCCATTCCACAACAATGACAAAATTTTAAAAAACCTTTTTGGATATGGGCATTTGATAGATCTAATATAGAAACACAATGAGATCGATAATCACCTCGCAAAATCTGGACTAGGATTACGTTGAAGTCTTAAAATCTCTTTAAACAGTAATGATATGCTTCTGGGTCATCTTTGGCCATTCCACAACAATGACAAAATTCTGAAAATCGTTATGGATATGGGCATTTGATCTAACATAAAAACATAGTGAGATCGATGATCACCTCGAAAAATCTGGACTAGTATTCCGATGAAGTAGTAAAACCTCTATAAACAGTAATGATATGCTTCTGGACCATGTTTGGCCATTCCACAACAATGACAAAATTCTGAAAATCGTTATGGATATGGGCATTTGATAGATCTAATATAAAAACAAAATGAGATCGATAATCACCTCGCAAAATCTGGACTAGGATTACGTTGAATTCTTAAAATCTCTTTAAACAGTAATGATATGCTTCTGAGTCATCTTTGGCCATTCCACAACAATGACAAAATTCTGAAAATCGTTATGGATATGGGCATTTGATCTAACATAAAAACATAGTGAGATCGATGATCACCTCGAAAAATCTGGACTAGTATTCCGATGAAGTAGTAAAACCTCTATAAACAGTAATGATATGCTTCTGGGTCATCTTTGGCCATTCCACAACAATGACAAAATTCTGAAAATCGTTATGGATATGGGCATTTGATCTAACATAAAAACATAGTGAGATCGATGATCACCTCGCAAAACCTGGACTAGTATTCCGATGAAGTCGTAAAAACTCTATAAACAGTAATGATATGCTGCTGGGCCATGTTTGGCCATTCCACAACAATGACAAAATTCTGAAAATCGTTATAGATATGGGCATTTGATAGATCTAATATAAAAACAAAATGAGATCGATAATCACCTCGCAAAATCTGGACTAGGATTACGTTGAATTCTTAAAATCTCTTTAAACAGTAATGATATGCTTCTGAGTCATCTTTGGCCATTCCACAACAATGACAAAATTCTGAAAATCGTTATGGATATGGGCATTTGATCTAACATAAAAACATAGTGAGATCGATGATCACCTCGAAAAATCTGGACTAGTATTCCGATGAAGTAGTAAAACCTCTATAAACAGTAATGATATGCTTCTGGGTCATCTTTGGCCATTCCACAACAATGACAAAATTCTGAAAATCGTTATGGATATGGGCATTTGATCTAACATAAAAACATAGTGAGATCGATGATCACCTCGCAAAACCTGGACTAGTATTCCGATGAAGTCGTAAAAACTCTATAAACAGTAATGATATGCTGCTGGGCCATGTTTGGCCATTCCACAACAATGACAAAATTCTGAAAATCGTTATGGATATGGGCATTTGATAGATCTAACATAAAAACATAGTGAGATCGATCATCACCTCACAAAATCTGGACCAGTATTCCGATGAAGTCGTAAAAACTCTATAAACAGTAATGATATGCTGCTGGGCCATGTTTGGCCATTCCACAACAATGACAAAATTCTGAAAATCGTTATGGATATGGGCATTTGATAGATCTAACATAAAAACAAAATGAGATCGATGATCACTTCGCAAAATCTGGACTAGCATTCCGTTGAAGTCTTAAAATCTCTTTAAACAGTAATGATATGCTTCTGGGCCATGTTTGGCCATTCCACAACAATGACGAAATTCTGAAAATCGTTATGGATATGGGCATTTGATAGATCTAACATAAAAACATAGTGAGATCGATCATCACCTCACAAAATCTGGACCAGTATTCCGATGAAGTCGTAAAAACTCTATAAACAGTAATGATATGCTGCTGGGCCATGTTTGGCCATTCCACAACAATGACAAAATTTTAAAAAACCTTTTTGGATATGGGCATTTGATAGATCTAATATAGAAACACAATGAGATCGATAATCACCTCCAAAAATCTGGACTAGTATTCCGATGAAGTAGTAAAACCTCTATAAACAGTAATGATATACTTCTGGGCCATGTTTGGCCATTCCACAACAATGACAAAATTCTGAAAATCGTTATGGATATGGGCATTTGATAGATCTAACATAAAATCAAAATGAGATCGATGATCACTTCGCAAAATCTGGACTAGCATTCCGTTGAAGTCTTAAAATCTCTATAAACAGTAATGATATGCTTCTGGGCCATGTTTGGCCATTCCACAACAATGACGAAATTCTGAAAATCGTTATGGATATGGGCATTTGATAGATCTAACATAAAAACATAGTGAGATCGATCATCACCTCACAAAATCTGGACCAGTATTCCGATGAAGTCGTAAAAACTCTATAAACAGTAATGATATGCTGCTGGGCCATGTTTGGCCATTCCACAACAATGACAAAATTTTAAAAAACCTTTTTGGATATGGGCATTTGATAGATCTAATATAGAAACACAATGAGATCGATAATCACCTCGCAAAATCTGGACTAGGATTACGTTGAAGTCTTAAAATCTCTTTAAACAGTAATGATATGCTTCTGGGTCATCTTTGGCCATTCCACAACAATGACAAAATTCTGAAAATCGTTATGGATATGGGCATTTGATCTAACATAAAAACATAGTGAGATCGATGATCACCTCGCAAAACCTGGACTAGTATTCCGATGAAGTCGTAAAAACTCTATAAACAGTAATGATATGCTGCTGGGCCATGTTTGGCCATTCCACAACAATGACAAAATTCTGAAAATCGTTATGGATATGGGCATTTGATAGATCTAACATAAAAACATAGTGAGATCGATCATCACCTCACAAAATCTGGACCAGTATTCCGATGAAGTCGTAAAAACTCTATAAACAGTAATGATATGCTGCTGGGCCATGTTTGGCCATTCCACAACAATGACAAAATTTTAAAAAACCTTTTTGGATATGGGCATTTGATAGATCTAATATAGAAACACAATGAGATCGATAATCACCTCGCAAAATCTGGACTAGGATTACGTTGAAGTCTTAAAATCTCTTTAAACAGTAATGATATGCTTCTGGGTCATCTTTGGCCATTCCACAACAATGACAAAATTCTGAAAATCGTTATGGATATGGGCATTTGATCTAACATAAAAACATAGTGAGATCGATGATCACCTCGAAAAATCTGGACTAGTATTCCGATGAAGTAGTAAAACCTCTATAAACAGTAATGATATGCTTCTGGACCATGTTTGGCCATTCCACAACAATGACAAAATTCTGAAAATCGTTATGGATATGGGCATTTGATAGATCTAACATAAAAACATAAAGAGATCGATGATCACCTCGCAAAACCTGGACTAGTATTCCGATGAAGTCGTAAAAACTCTATAAACAGTAATGATATGCTGCTGGGCCATGTTTGGCCATTCCACAACAATGACAAAATTCTGAAAATCGTTATAGATATGGGCATTTGATAGATCTAATATAAAAACAAAATGAGATCGATAATCACCTCGCAAAATCTGGACTAGGATTACGTTGAATTCTTAAAATCTCTTTAAACAGTAATGATATGCTTCTGAGTCATCTTTGGCCATTCCACAACAATGACAAAATTCTGAAAATCGTTATGGATATGGGCATTTGATCTAACATAAAAACATAGTGAGATCGATGATCACCTCGAAAAATCTGGACTAGTATTCCGATGAAGTAGTAAAACCTCTATAAACAGTAATGATATGCTTCTGGGTCATCTTTGGCCATTCCACAACAATGACAAAATTCTGAAAATCGTTATGGATATGGGCATTTGATCTAACATAAAAACATAGTGAGATCGATGATCACCTCGCAAAACCTGGACTAGTATTCCGATGAAGTCGTAAAAACTCTATAAACAGTAATGATATGCTGCTGGGCCATGTTTGGCCATTCCACAACAATGACAAAATTCTGAAAATCGTTATGGATATGGGCATTTGATAGATCTAACATAAAAACATAGTGAGATCGATCATCACCTCACAAAATCTGGACCAGTATTCCGATGAAGTCGTAAAAACTCTATAAACAGTAATGATATGCTGCTGGGCCATGTTTGGCCATTCCACAACAATGACAAAATTTTAAAAAACCTTTTTGGATATGGGCATTTGATAGATCTAATATAGAAACACAATGAGATCGATAATCACCTCGCAAAATCTGGACTAGGATTACGTTGAAGTCTTAAAATCTCTTTAAACAGTAATGATATGCTTCTGGGTCATCTTTGGCCATTCCACAACAATGACAAAATTCTGAAAATCGTTATGGATATGGGCATTTGATCTAACATAAAAACATAGTGAGATCGATGATCACCTCGAAAAATCTGGACTAGTATTCCGATGAAGTAGTAAAACCTCTATAAACAGTAATGATATGCTTCTGGACCATGTTTGGCCATTTCACAACAATGACAAAATTCTGAAAACCGTTATGGATATGGGTATTTGATAGATCTAACATAAAAACATAGTGAGATCGATGATCACCTCGAAAAATCTGGACTAGTATTCCGATGAAGTAGTAAAACCTCTATAAACAGTAATGATATACTTCTGGGCCATGTTTGGCCATTCCACAACAATGACAAAATTCTGAAAATCGTTATGGATATGGGCATTTGATAGATCTAACATAAAAACAAAATGAGATCGATGATCACTTCGCAAAATCTGGACTAGCATTCCGTTGAAGTCTTAAAATCTCTTTAAACAGTAATGATATGCTTCTGGGCCATGTTTAGCCATTCCACAACAATGACGAAATTCTGAAAATCGTTATGGATATGGGCATTTGATAGATCTAACATAAAAACATAGTGAGATCGATCATCACCTCACAAAATCTGGACCAGTATTCCGATGAAGTCGTAAAAACTCTATAAACAGTAATGATATGCTGCTGGGCCATGTTTGGCCATTCCACAACAATGTCAAAATTTTAAAAAACCTTTTTGGATATGGGCATTTGATAGATCTAATATAGAAACACATTGAGATCGATGATCACCTCCAAAAATCTGGACTAGTATTCCGATGAAGTAGTAAAACCTCTATAAACAGTAATGATATACTTCTGGGCCATGTTTGGCCATTCCACAACAATGACAAAATTCTGAAAATCGTTATGGATATGGGCATTTGATAGATCTAATATAAAAACAAAATGAGATCGATAATCACCTCGCAAAATCTGGACTAGGATTACGTTGAATTCTTAAAATCTCTTTAAACAGTAATGATATGCTTCTGGGTCATCTTTGGCCATTCCACAACAATGACAAAATTCTGAAAATCGTTATGGATATGGGCATTTGATAGATCTAACATAAAAACAAAATGAGATCGATGATCACTTCGCAAAATCTGGACTAGCATTCCGTTGAAGTCTTAAAATCTCTATAAACAGTAATGATATGCTTCTGGGCCATGTTTGGCCATTCCACAACAATGACGAAATTCTGAAAATCGTTATGGATATGGGCATTTGATAGATCTAACATAAAAACATAGTGAGATCGATCATCACCTCACAAAATCTGGACCAGTATTCCGATGAAGTCGTAAAAACTCTATAAACAGTAATGATATGCTGCTGGGCCATGTTTGGCCATTCCACAACAATGACAAAATTTTAAAAAACCTTTTTGGATATGGGCATTTGATAGATCTAATATAGAAACACAATGAGATCGATAATCACCTCGCAAAATCTGGACTAGGATTACGTTGAAGTCTTAAAATCTCTTTAAACAGTAATGATATGCTTCTGGGTCATCTTTGGCCATTCCACAACAATGACAAAATTCTGAAAATCGTTATGGATATGGGCATTTGATCTAACATAAAAACATAGTGAGATCGATGATCACCTCGAAAAATCTGGACTAGTATTCCGATGAAGTAGTAAAACCTCTATAAACAGTAATGATATGCTTCTGGACCATGTTTGGCCATTCCACAACAATGACAAAATTCTGAAAATCGTTATGGATATGGGCATTTGATAGATCTAACATAAAAACATAAAGAGATCGATGATCACCTCGCAAAACCTGGACTAGTATTCCGATGAAGTCGTAAAAACTCTATAAACAGTAATGATATGCTGCTGGGCCATGTTTGGCCATTCCACAACAATGACAAAATTCTGAAAATCGTTATAGATATGGGCATTTGATAGATCTAATATAAAAACAAAATGAGATCGATAATCACCTCGCAAAATCTGGACTAGGATTACGTTGAATTCTTAAAATCTCTTTAAACAGTAATGATATGCTTCTGAGTCATCTTTGGCCATTCCACAACAATGACAAAATTCTGAAAATCGTTATGGATATGGGCATTTGATCTAACATAAAAACATAGTGAGATCGATGATCACCTCGAAAAATCTGGACTAGTATTCCGATGAAGTAGTAAAACCTCTATAAACAGTAATGATATGCTTCTGGGTCATCTTTGGCCATTCCACAACAATGACAAAATTCTGAAAATCGTTATGGATATGGGCATTTGATCTAACATAAAAACATAGTGAGATCGATGATCACCTCGCAAAACCTGGACTAGTATTCCGATGAAGTCGTAAAAACTCTATAAACAGTAATGATATGCTGCTGGGCCATGTTTGGCCATTCCACAACAATGACAAAATTCTGAAAATCGTTATGGATATGGGCATTTGATGTAACATAAAAACATAGTGAGATCGATGATCACCTCGAAAAATCTGGACTAGTATTCCGATGAAGTAGTAAAACCTCTATAAACAGTAATGATATGCTTCTGGACCATGTTTGGCCATTTCACAACAATGACAAAATTCTGAAAACCGTTATGGATATGGGCATTTGATAGATCTAACATAAAAACATAAAGAGATCGATGATCACCTCGCAAAACCTGGACTAGTATTCCGATGAAGTCGTAAAAACTCTATAAACAGTAATGATATGCTTCTGGGTCATCTTTGGCCATTCCACAACAATGACAAAATTCTGAAAATCGTTATGGATATGGGCATTTGATCTAACATAAAAACATAGTGAGATCGATGATCACCTCGAAAAATCTGGACTAGTATTCCGATGAAGTAGTAAAACCTCTATAAACAGTAATGATATGCTTCTGGACCATGTTTGGCCATTTCACAACAATGACAAAATTCTGAAAACCGTTATGGATATGGGCATTTGATAGATCTAACATAAAAACATAGTGAGATCGATCATCACCTCACAAAATCTGGACCAGTATTCCGATGAAGTCGTAAAAACTCTATAAACAGTAATGATATGCTTCTGGGCCATGTTTGGCCATTCCACAACAATGACAAAATTCTGAAAATCGTTATGGATATGGGCATTTGATCTAACATAAAAACATAGTGAGATCGATGATCACCTCGAAAAATCTGGACTAGTATTCCGATGAAGTAGTAAAACCTCTATAAACAGTAATGATATGCTTCTGGACCATGTTTGGCCATTTCACAACAATGACAAAATTCTGAAAACCGTTATGGATATGGGCATTTGATAGATCTAACATAAAAACATAATGAGATCGATAATCACCTCGCAAAATCTGGACTAGGATTACGTTGAAGTCTTAAAATCTCTTTAAACAGTAATGATATGCTTCTGGGTCATCTTTGGCCATTCCACAACAATGACAAAATTCTGAAAATCGTTATGGATATGGGCATTTGATCTAACATAAAAACATAGTGAGATCGATGATCACCTCGAAAAATCTGGACTAGTATTCCGATGAAGTAGTAAAACCTCTATAAACAGTAATGATATGCTTCTGGACCATGTTTGGCCATTTCACAACAATGACAAAATTCTGAAAACCGTTATGGATATGGGCATTTGATAGATCTAACATAAAAACATAGTGAGATCGATCATCACCTCACAAAATCTGGACCAGTATTCCGATGAAGTCGTAAAAACTCTATAAACAGTAATGATATGCTTCTGGGCCATGTTTGGCCATTCCACAACAATGACAAAATTCTGAAAATCGTTATGGATATGGGCATTTGATAGATCTAACATAAAAACATAGTGAGATCGATCATCACCTCACAAAACCTGGACTAGTATTCCGATGAAGTCGTAAAAACTCTATAAACAGTAAAGATATGCTTCTGGGCCATGTTTGGCCATTCCACATCAATGACAACATTTTAAAAAACCTTTTTGAATATGGGCATTTGATAGATCTAATATAAAAACAAAATGAGATCTATGATCACTTCGCAAAATCTGGACTAGGATTACGTTGAAGTCTTAAAATCTCTTTAAACAGTAATGACATGCTGCTGGGCCATGTTTGGCCATTCCACAACAATGACAAAATTCTGAAAATCGTTATGGATATGGGCATTTGATAGATCTAACATAAAAACATAGTGAGATCGATCATAACCTTACAAAATCTGGACCAGTATTCCGATGAACTCGTAAAAACTCTATAAAAGTAATGATATGCTTCTGGGCCATGTTTGGCCATTCCACAACAATGAAAAAAATCTGAAAATCGTTATGGATATGGGCATTTGATAGATCTAATATAAAAACATAGTGAGATCGATCATTACGTCACAAAATCTGGACCAGTATTCCGATGAAGTCGTAAAAACTCTATAAACAGTAAAGATATGCTTCTGGGCCATGTTTGGCCATTCCACAACAATGAAAAAATTCTGAAAATCGTTATGGATATGGGCATTTGATAGATCTAATATAAAAACAAAATGAGATCGATGATCACTTAGCAAAATCTGGACTAGGATTACGTTGAAGTCTTAAAATCTCTTTAAACAGTAATGACATGCTTCTGGGCCATGTTTGGCCATTCCACAACAATGAAAAAAATCTGAAAATCGTTATGGATATGGGCATTTGATAGATCTAATATAAAAACATAGTGAGATCGATGATCACCTCGCAAAATCTGGACAAGTATTCCGTTGAAGTAGTAAAATTTCTTTAAACAGTAATGACATGCTTCTGGGCCATGTTTGGCCATTCCACAACAATGACAAAATTCTGAAAATCGTTATGGATATGGGCATTTGATAGATCTAATATAAAAACAAAATGAGATCGATGATCACTTCGCAAAATCTGGACTAGGATTACGTTGAAGTCTTAAAATCTCTTTAAACAGTAATGACATTCTTCTGGGCCATGTTTGGCCATTCCACAACAATGACAAAATTCTGAAAATCGTTATTGATATGGGCATTTGATAGATCTAACATAAAAACAAAATGAGATCGATGATCACTTCGCAAAATCTGGACTAGCATTCCGTTGAAGTCTTAAAATCTCTATAAACAGTAATGATATGCTTCTGGGCCATGTTTGGCCATTCCACAACAATGACAAAATTCTGAAAATCGTTATGAATATGGGCATTTGATAGATCTAACATAAAAACATAGTGAGATCGATCATCACCTCACAAAATCTGGACCAGTATTCCGATGAAGTAGTAAAACCTCTATAAACAGTAATGATATACTTCTGGGCCATGTTTGGCCATTCCACAACAATGACAAAATTCTGAAAATCGTTATGGATATGGGCATTTGATAGATCTAACATAAAAACATAGTGAGATCGATCATCACGTCACAAAATCTGGACCAGTATTCCGATGAAGTCGTAAAAACTCTATAAACAGTAATGATATGCTGCTGGGCCATGTTTGGCCATTCCACAACAATGACAAAATTTTAAAAAACCTTTTTGGATATGGGCATTTGATAGATCTAATATAAAAACAAAATGAGATCGATGATCACCTCGCAAACTCTGGACTAGGATTACGTTGAAGTCTTAAAATCTCTTTAAACAGTAATGACATGCTTCTGGGCCATGTTTGGCCATTCCACAACAATGACAAAAATCTGAAAACCGTTATGGACATGGGCATTTGATAGATCTAACATAAAACCATAAAGAGATCGATGATCACCTCGCAAAATCTGGACTAGTATTCCGATGAAATCGTAAAAACTCTATAAACAGTAATGATATGCTGCTGGGCCATGTTTGGCCATTCCACAACAATGACAAAATTCTGAAAATCGTTATGGATATGGGCATTTGATAGATCTAACATTAAAACATAGTGAGATTGATAACTTGACAAAATCTGGACTAGTATTCTGATGAAGTCGAAAAAATTTTTAAACCATATTTTAATTTTAAGTTGATGACGTATATTAAATTTATGATACATTATTAATTTTAAAATATAATTTGAATCACATTTATTATTTGATTATTGATTAATAATATATATTAACAAATATTCTAATGTTTTTACATTTTAAATTTAGTTTCGCCTAAATGTTTTCTATTTTAGTGGAAAATCACTAATACAAATACACATATTTTACTTAGGATTTTTTTAGGAAATATTTCACTACGGTCATCTATCACTGTTTTGTCATACGATTCTCGTATATTGTCGTAAGTTCCCTCAATAAAACTACTATATTTCATTGAGGGAACTTACGACAATATGCCAGTCGTGGTGGCTCGTGTTTTTAAATTTTCCACCGCTTGTTATTCTAGGCTCGAAGGACCATTGTTGTGGTTTTAGACAGATAGCAGGTATATTTGTCCAGCTATGTTTAACTGTTTTAATTTGATTTATGTTAGATTAGCACTGGTGAGGTGAAATATATAAAAAATGTAAAACTAAGTACGAGAAAGATTAAAATTAAATTGTTTGCGATGGTGTCGAGCACCGGGAAATATTATTGACTGATTATTTTATATTGCTGAATGATTATTTTGCATGTTGTGTTGTTCTCAAGAGCAGTTTTCCTTAATTTGTCTAGTTACATTTTTCGCTAAAAAATTCATTTACTACTTACACTAAAAATTTTATAATAACGACCTCGTCATAAAATTAATTATAAACTGATCTAAGACAATTCAAAACGCCGAAGTGCCAAAAAAAAAATGTTGGAATACATTGCATGGAATACGGGAATGTATTTAACACTCTGTGGGTTTAACTATAAATTTGTAAACCTATTTTGGCATGTAAAATTGAAGCGAGACAACAGTACAACGGAAAATCCAAAACATTTGCGAAATTTAGAAAAGCACACAATACTAAAAGAAACGAAAAATTCTCTCACATTATTAAAAAAAAAAATGAAAAACGAAAATGTAAAATATATTTTTCTTTCTCGTTTTTAGTTTTCCGTTAAACGCGCAACTGAAAACATTTTCCCGAAAAATTTATAAAATTTAATTTTTTTTTTCAAATAACAACAACTTGTTTTGTTTTTGTTTTTTTTTATTTAATTTAAAAAAAAAAAAAATCATTTTAATTATAAAAAAAATCTCCCTTTTCATTTTAATTGCGTGAAAATATTTGTTGTGTATGTGTTCGGCGGCGTGTGCGTTGACATAAAATATGTGTAAATTATGAAAACTAATTAAATAAAAAGAGTTGTGTTGTACAGAGTAGTATTTTTACCACCAACCTCTAGGCAAATTTATATTTTAATTATAATTTTATGTTAATTTAAAATTTATAAGCCGTGTAAAAAAAATGAGAATTAAAAGAAAAAGGATAATACAGTTTTGCTATTGCAATGGAATTTATTTCTAATCATACGTTTCAATTATTTATCACATAAAGTGGAAAAATATACGTTATCGTCGGGCGGTCGAGTACAAACATAAAAGTATATCAAAAAAAAAAGTTGTTTGCAATTTTCTTTCTTTTTTTTCTTTTTATTGGAAAATTTATTATTTTGGTTTTGTGAAAAATGGTGTAGTTTTTTTTTTTCAGTGTGTGGTGTAATATTAGATTGATAGAAAAATATTGTGTATGGAAGTGATTTGAAATTATTTGTATATTGCAAAAAAAAAACCGATTCGTTTTTAAGGGTTAAGTTGTAAGCTTTTTCTGTTCGCCGGCCACAAAATGAGCTTTTAGTTGTTTATTAAAAAGTGATTTATATTCCGTATATATGGTGTGTTGTTTACATATATATATATGTTATATTTATATGGAAGACGAGTACGATTTCATGTTTATGATATGTGGAGTAAATAATAATTCATCAAAAATCTTGGAAATCATAAACTAAACAAGAAAATATGGTAAAATCAATATTTATTAATATTTATATAAATTTTTTATTAATAGAATATATAATCTTATATACATTTTCCATTTTGAAAATCTTAAGGCATCACAAAATAAACTCGTTTATATATATATATGTATAAGGATTACACACACCTTATTTCGTTTTTCACTTTAGTTTTTTCATTCTACATATTATTATCATTAAAAATCTTTTTGCTATGTAATAAAATTCAAGTCGAGTGAGTCGTCTGAAGTCATTTACAATATTGACATTTAAAAATGTTGAAACATTTTTTTCTACTATATATTCATAAAAGTAAAATATTATTTGGTTTAAGTTTGTCGGTTCTGGAAAAAAAAACTATATGCTTGGTTATATATATGTGGAGCTTATTTACAACCGAAATACACCTAAAAGTTATGTAGATTTGTAATAATAAAAATGGTCAATAAAAAAATAAAACATGCCGCACCCAAAAAAAAACATATTTTTATATGTTTCAAGAATATATTATACGAATATGTATATATGTACATAGTATGTAAAACTCAATGATTTTGTTTTTCTTGAGCTTTTCGTGCGCTTTCCTTCTGCTTTCGTAAACAATCATAATAGACATAACCAAAATGTGGAAAAAGATGTTAGGAAGATGTAGCAGCAAAACACTTGTTTACTATATAATTTTTGACACAGTTCTGTAAGACGGATTATATAATGATATTTTATAGTATCTTCTTATGAAAGCTTCTTGTTATTCGAAAAGAGTTCCTAGAAGCTGGTGTTCAGTCCTGAGTACGGATTTTGTTCGAAAAATGAGATTTGAGAGTTTGAGTTTTGCTGCTGCTCCGCGGACCTACTACATGTACAAAACGAATTTGTTTGAAGTGCAAAACTCCCAACTCTCAAGCCACGGTTTTCGAACAAAATACTTATACTGGTTGAAGAAAAATAGGAGTTGTTGGAGCAAAATAGTTCGAGACTGCCTTTTTGTTTATAGGGATTGCAGCGTTGTGCGTCTACGCGTATTTCAGAATTGTCTACTATTGATTTTTGCGTAAGCAATGTCGATAGTTGCACGAATATGTAGATAATTCGTAGACCATGTAGATTTTTGTTTTTTGTTGTTGTTTTCCGAGTAAGTTATTCAGTTCGAGGAAGTCAATTCGGTTCCAGACAATCAATAATTCATTAATAAACGTCATCGCCACAAATTGCATAGTATTACTGGACAATTGGAAATTGAATGGCCATTCGTTCCCGCAAACATAATAATTTCTATAAAAGATTCGAACTAAACTTAACGATTAGTTTAGTTTGAATGTTTTATTTAAATTTTATTTTTAAAACTTCTCCGTGTGAACTGATTCCAACTTCCTACGGTAGTTGAAATGAAAACTTTTATTAACACTTTCGCTGCCGCAGGTGCTCCGGTGCACATTAAGGTTTTTCCATATAATACGCCGCTGTGGCACCCAAACATCATGCAAATTTTACATTCTCTCACGCCTCATGTGCACCCGCACATCATGCATTTTTTCCTTATATCAAGCCACATGTGTACCTGCACATCATGCTTTTTTTAACACTACCAAGCCTCTGATGCACCGGAATGGCATGCATTTTTATCTCCCTATATGCCGTTGATACACCGGAATATCAGTTTTATTCTCAATCAAAACAATATAAAACTATAACTAAACGCAACAATTTGAATAAATATTAGTAAAATAATTATATAAGTTCTTTATTTCAAACAAAGTCAATTCATGCATACACTAATGAAAGGAATAAACGGATAAATAAAAGGACGAATAAAAGTTCAATTGATGCACCGGAGCGTCTGCGGTGCGGTAGAGAAAGTATTAAAATGTTGGGTTCTTCATTTTCTTAAATGGGACTTATGTGACGTATTAAAATGTTTCAGGCATAAATTCTTTTTGCATTTTCCGCAAAAAGAATTTATGCCTGAAACATTTGGCATATTTGGTTTTTTTTACCAGCTTCCTTAGGACCAAGCCGACTTGAAATCTCTTTATAACACAATTTGCAACGACTTCTTAGTTTTCGGTTTGACTTCGACTTTTCGGAACTTTCCTCCATAATCAAACTCTCCCTAAAATCAACGATTTCCATTTTTTTGTGACAACTGTTATAAAGTATTAAAGCATTAACTACTGCTGTATTTAACAGCAATTCGAATGCTACTTTATGATACCATCGTATGGTTTTTCGAAGGCAACTAAAATAGCTGGATAATTGATCCGACACGTCCACGCCTTGCTTAACCTTATTGTATGAAATAATAATGTTAGGTTTTTTAATATCTTCATTTTTTCCAGATTTTCCCGCAACTTCCATTCTTCCGGATTCTTTGGTTGATAAGAAATATACTTCGCGTTTGTCCCGCCATGCCCCTACCACAATTCCATCCTTTTCGAAGCAAATCGATTGGCTTTTTTTTAATTTTGGAAAAACCGGGATGCCTTTTCGATTCTTGCGAATCGTGCCCTGCAGATGAGTATTTTGTTCTAAACAAATATTAGCCAGTTCAAGCGATGTGTAGAAATTATCGGTTGTCAAACATCGTCCAGCATTAAAGTAATCCTTCATTAAGTAAACACAAACAGATGTGGCTACTGAGGCGAGCTCATTACACACAGTTCCTTTTCCCGAATAAATTTTTGAGTTGTAAGTATATCCTTGTGGGTCTGTTACTTTGAAAACCTTGATACCATATTTGTGAGCTTTTCGTGGAAGATATTGGCGGAATGATAATCTTCCTCGAAATGGAATCATAGATTCATCAATAACCAAATCTTGACCTAAAAAGTGTAATATAAGTAATTTTTAAATGTATTGCGAACCAAAATTTTTAATATTTACCTGGTGTTTTGACTATTTGAAAATTTTCATTAAGGATATTAACAATTTTATCAATTTTGTAAAGTTTTGAATTGAGAATATGTTTATTTTGTTCATTTTCAAAATGAATAAAACGAAGTAAAATCTGGAATCGATTTCGAGGCATGACACTTTTGCAAAATTTGTTTGTAAATATAGGCTTTCTAGACCAATAGTCTTCAATTTTGGGATATGGTACGACTCCCATATACATAATTAAACCAAAAAATTTCAGTATTTCAGCACGGTTTGTAGAAGTCCATTTTTTTACACGATACGAATTCACTTTCGATTCACCGGCATTTCGATTTGTTTCTTCAACTATGATATCTAAAATATCATCCGTAAGAAACTTACGAAAATAGCTGAAAGGACAATTATCTTCAAGCGTTTCATGAAGTTTTGGGGTCGGCGAGGTATTGAAAACATGAAGAGTGTTGCCATTTGCACTTTTCCAGGCATTATTATTTATTTCAGATGGTTCCGTATTATAGACATCCAAATTATTAGTACCATTCAAATTTGACATTTCTGTATCTGAATATTCACTTTCTTCACAGTCAGAATGACTAGGTTCATAATCGTCTTCACTATCTGAACCAGAGAAATCAGTATCAGATTCAAATAAATCTGGACTCTTCGGATTGGTTAACATTTCATTTTAGGAAGTTCAAACTTTTTTAAAAGATCATCATTTACGTTATTTTGCATTTCATCGTCATCAAATAAAAATTGAGAAACCGTTAATGAATCTTTTATTTCTATTACTTCCGACATATTTGGAATTATTTCAACATCTTCGCTATAAGGCGAATTTGAATTAGTCTTTATCTGTGCAGCACACAAATCAATGTTATTGTTCATTTTATTTCTTTAAAATACACAAACCACTAATTCTAATAATTTTTACAGAAATAACTAAAACGCATGTTACTCACTTGATTATTTCTTCTTGACTGAAACAAATTTGTTTAGGACTGCACTCAAATATATTACAAAAATTATATTTGGTGATTTCCCGAATTGCATAAATAATTATGATTTACCGGTAACTCAGTGCCCTGCGATAAATTAACATGTTATCTACAGGCCAATGAGTTACGGGTGCAAAAGTTTAATAACAAATTAACTATTATGTATTTTTTAACGGGAATTTGAACGAATGAGATAATTTCAAGAATACTAAAATATAAAAGACGCAAAAAAAAGGATAAAAAAATACATTATGACCCCGTTGCACCGCGGCGTGTAGCGAGAGAAAAACTGCATGATATGCTGGTGATACAGAGGCTTGGTAAAAGAAAAAAATGCATGATGTGCAGGTGCACATGAGGCGTGATAGAATGTAAAATTCAAGATGCACCGGAGCACATGCGGCAGCGAAAGTGTTAAATGAAATTAGTAGTATATAAGGACGGCCTCAGGGGAATAGGTAACAAGTCA
Organism: Nephrotoma flavescens; assembly: GCA_932526605.1. Classification (NCBI taxonomy): domain Eukaryota; kingdom Metazoa; phylum Arthropoda; class Insecta; order Diptera; family Tipulidae; genus Nephrotoma; species Nephrotoma flavescens. The sequence continues at coordinate 97,017,038 of OW052221.1, forward strand.
TTTTTGTGCACTTTTCAGTAGACAAAAAAAAAACCTGATTATTGAGTTAATTATTAAATGTAAAAAATATTTTTCAACGGCGTATAACTTACAAAACATACACTATCATTATTAATTAACTACTTTTTAACCATTTTCAGGTTATTTATTAATTTGCTGACTTATTGCCTTTCGAGCCAAAGAACAGTCTCAGGGTAAAAGGGATTCAGTAATTTTTTGTTAGTTTCAGAAGATAAACAACTTCAGCTTTTAAATTATGAAACTAAGTTTTCACAAATTTTAATTAAAATATCAAAATTAAACATTGGCTTCCAAAATAAAATAATATTTATTCAGTTAAAGAAAATTATAATACATAATTCAAATAAAATATCTCAAAATATTATTACAATACTATTGTAAACATAAACCACATTTATCCCGTATTCTCTTCATCCGCGTCAAATATAGGATCAGATTTTACAGATGCTGTTGGCAGGTTTCTATAGAATTCGTGAAATGTAGGCGCGATGTAAGGAAGAAGGGATAAAATGTCCATTTTTGCTCTGTTGAAATTGGTAAAAGAGCACTGTAGTACGTAGAAGGCCTGAGGCTGGGATTATGTTTTCCGCGTCGTAACATATCCATGATGCCAAATTGATCATCATTTTCTAGAGACGTTTTGTAAAATACATTATATGGCTCACTTTTAGTATATCTTAACCATTTGACGTCATGCCAAACAAATTTCTCTCCGGCTTCGTTATTTTCTTTTTAGATGTATTTCGGTTTTCAGAAGTGTTGCATAGTTCATGAAATCAGGTTGACGCATTTCAACTACTTGGAACGGATGTTTTTTGCCTGCAAATCTAATTAGTTGAAATCAGTCATGCGGATGGCTGATGGACGCATGTATGTGAAGTTAGCCAGAAAACCAGCCCGAAAAAAAATTCTTTTAAAAGAAAAAAGCCTCTCAGCCCGAAAAATATTAAGAAATACCTCAAAATAACATTCCATCCCGAAAATAATAATTATAAGAAAATATGTAAAAAACAGTTATATTTCGAGCTAAAATATATTAAATACACAACAATTATTGCCATTTTACTATCAGGTTTAGTGTCTGCTATCTACCCAAAATAATACAAAAATATGACTTATTCCGCATTATGCCTTAATGTTAAATACGTGCATATGTTTACCACTGAATCTCAGCTCACAGGGATTGATAGATATAACGGTATATGGGGAATGTTATGTATAACCTTTAGCTATGTAAAATAACTAATTATGAGACCCCACTTAATTTTTTGGGAAATCGGAAAACCGGCAGGTGTTTATTTCAAAAATATTCTTGATGATGCTCGAAACTGTTGAACATTGCTTGAAACTAATTGGTTTGTGAAAATAAAGTAATTCAAAAATATCAACAACTATGTGTTTTTTAAATAAATATAAATTGTTTTTTGTTATAAGGCGTGTATTTAAATTGAACTGAAAAATATGCAAAACCTGTATATGTTCTAGATTAAACTGTCCCTTGTTATCTCACCTAAAGTAGGGTAACTATTTACCAACCCTCAAAGCATTAGTGTTACTGATTGCATCGTCGGTTGCATATTTCAAATAATTGCTTGATAAATAGCGAAAAGGCGAAAAATTAAAAAATTGAAAGAGTATAAAAGGATTTTTTTTTAAATTTATATTTCAATACATTTTCAGACGTTCGTATCGTATCTAAAAAAAATTTTTGTGTTTTTTCTCGTTCTCATTCGCTACAAAAAAAAAAGTTTTTTTTTAAAACTACGATCTTCGCTTTCTCTTGGACTCTCTTTTAAATTGTGATTATATTGTTTTGTTGATTTGATTTTTAATTTTTGACCTCTGCGCTCGTATTAGGACATCCTTATCTGACGATTGATATTTTTTTGTTTGAAAACATTAAACCCACTTATAAAATTTGGAACTGCTTTCTTTAGGACGACTCTACATTGAAATTAAAATTTTATTCCGCTTCCATTTTCATTAATTTACTGAAAATGGATTGTCTCGAAAAACCAAAATCTTATAATTATAAAAAGAAACGAAGTTTAATTTCTGTTGATTTAGTGAAAAATGCAACAGAAAAACTATCGCTATCCATTGGTAAATTGACAAATTCTAATACTAATTATATGGCTCAATTATGTCAATTACTTAAAGTTTCCAACAATATCTCAAATCGTACTAAGGTTTATAATATTTGGTACAGATATATTAGAAGCAATTTTGTTCCAACCAATACTACTGAGTTAGAAAAAAAATGAGTGAGTCCATTAGTACTCTCAAGGAGATGTGTAAACATGGCGCGTGTATAGTACGTGGGTACAGTTTACTTTGAAGGAAGAAGGAATGCAATTTTACTAACCAGAGTTTTTCATTTGTTTATTATCGTTAAATTGGTCTATTACTCTTTCGGTATAATCGACGCAATTGGATTTTGGTAGCTAAAATAAAATATATTATATACTGTCGACTCTAACTTTAAAAATTTTCATTGAAAAACTGCACAATATGGTCGTCCCATATCTAGTAGTAAATATATTTCGATCTGAGTTCATGTGCAAATCGAATTCGTCTCGCAGGAAGTTTATAAGTGGTTTAGCTTGAGGAACAGCAACATTAATATTGAAATCCCCGCTCATAATCACCGGCAAAAGATGATAGTCTCCTTGGAGAATTTTTGAAATTCTTTAGGATATGGGGCAAGGACGAAATGTATGAACTTCATTATGTCTTCGAACGATTTATTCGGCGAGGTTAATACAACTACAGAAAGCATCTTATTCCCATTGAGAAGCTGAAGTTCAGCCGTATATATATCATCAATGAGTTGTGTTGTTACGCTCATACCAGTTGTTTGTCCAACGATTATTTCTTTATGCGAGGTGACTGTATGGTATGATTATTCTATTTGAATTTTTATATATTGTTACTCCGGCAGCTCACTCACCGTCTCTCTTGAACTGAACGCAGATCTGGAAAAGCAAGAAAATTGAGCATCGTTGCGTGACTGTGTCAGTTAGGTCGAGGTGATGTGTATGACCTAAGACTCTGACAGTTCAATGTTAAAAACCAGACGTCATTATTATCTCGTACAAAATTCGCCATTACAACGGATAAAGCGGACTTGTGGTGAGGTGCGATAGCTAATTTTGAAGAAAACCCATTGAGGTCCCATTTTTACGTCCATGGTAGACAACATGTTCATCGATAGCCGACGTGATGAACAGTCCTTCGAGACTCGTTGCTTTTGCTAAAGCAATATACACAATTTATTAACTGTGTCTTTTATCGTAAGAGAATATACTGACTATCTCGTTATAGGTACCATCCTGTGATGCATGAATTGTGGTGGCACATGAAGGTACGACGCTTTACATTAATTGTTGTTTCGATTAATAGTTTAGCTTTTTCTAGAAATGGGCACCAAACATCGGTCGATATTCGTTTTCTGCGCCCATCCAGCTTCAAGCCACCTCACCTTCTTGCCAACTTATGAATTTGAACCGAAATCCATCCAGAGTCGTTTGACATTTTTTACTGTCGACGTTTTCATCTTCTCGTTGTCCTGGTTAGGATGCCTATGCATTCGAAATACTTTAGACAGCCCATAGTTCCATTCGCCAGTCGATTTGTTACGTCAATATTGGTTTTGAAAAAGTACGGCAAATTATTTTTGTCCACTATGCTCATTTTATGGATCTTTTGACGGAATTGCTACTCCAGCAGCCCACTGACCATCTCTATTGAACTGAAAACAGCATTCAAACGTAGGAATATTAATAAGTTCGTCATTGCGCAGCCAGGTCTCGAAAACCAAATGAATTGAGCATACCTGCGTGACTGTGACCTGAGACTCTGGCAGTTCAATGTTAAAAACGAGATGTCATTATAACCCCATTCAGTAGAAGACATGATCATTAATAGCCGACGTGATGAACAGCGCCTAGAGACTCGTCACTCGTGATAAAGCAATATACAGCAGTTGTTGACTGTGTTTTTAATCGTATGAGTATGCAATTTCGTAATCGTAATTCGTATCGTAATTTTTTTTTTGATTTTTCTGATCGATGGAAATGTCGATGGTTTCTATTTCATTCTTTAATTATTTTTTTCGTTTTCCCTACTATTATACATATATATAAAAGCATGCCATGTATAGTAAAAATTGTTTTTGTTGAATTTCTTGCTTTTTTTTCAAACGAAGTAGGTATACGTCATTTCCGTTCGTTTCATTTACAAGTTTACTCTAATACAAAAAAATTTGGTAGGCGCGCGTAAAGATGTTTACACATCAAAACAATGTGAATAATTCATTTCAGAGCAGTTGTGTTTTAATATCAGTTGAAAATCAAAATAAAGCTGAAATGGAAGCATTAGTCAACATAAACCAAATCGACTGTCAATCAAAATCATTAAACAATAATTTAAAAGAAAATATTGCAGTAAATATTTGTTTAAATAATTCTGCAGAGGAAGAAAATTGTTCAGTCGAAATGAATGGAAGGCCAATCATTCTTGATAAATCAGATGATATAGATTTGAATTTCTGTCATAATAAAATACTCCCAGCTGTTGGCTGTAGTATACTAATACTTCCCAGAGTGGCAAGAAGTTGAATAAATTTAAATCAAATAATCTCACCAAACTGGTTTATAGAAAATGTGATTTCAACTTAAGCATTTCAGACAGTATTTGGAAACAAATTTTTCTACCTAATGAACGAGTGTTGGAGTCGTATATGTATAGATCGATAATTATTGAAAATTTGACAAAACTTACTGGCTGTTTAATAAAAATTAAAGGGTATGATGTGTTAAAAAATCATTTAATTATTTGAACTTATTGTGGTCATCGAACTGTAAACACACCATGTCGGAAATATAAGCTTGTAAATAAAAACTTGAGTCATGGAATTTTCAAAATTTATAGTACGAATGAACGTATTATGCACATTACAAAAAAATTCGGGCATACGTCAGGTTATACGCGGAACATCTTTAAAAAACAACCTTTAGAAAAATCAGTGGAAAAAGTTGCAGAAATTTTAATTCAAGAAGAAGACATTGATTTTGTGCAAAAAAGCAATACGAGAGTGGGAAAAGAAAGCATTAAGTGAAGATAAATATATCCAAAAAATTATGCGCCGTCCGTTTATTGTTGTTACTTATAGCTTAATGCAGAATAATATTTTGAAAGTAATGAGGGACTCATATAAAGACAAAGAGCTAACGGTTTATTTAGATGCCACTGGTAGTTTGGTTCGAGCTCCTTTCAAACCTTGTTCAGCACTTTTATACTATGCTCTTGTAGTAGCTGCCCAGACTTCTGAATCCGATGCTACGTCACCATTTCCAATAACAGATATGGTTAGTTCAAGCCACAATATTGATACGATTGGAGGGTGGCTTAGGTCATATAAGTTATACATCGAACGACAATTTAAAAAATGGCCAGTGTTTAACTCAGTGGTGATCGATTTTTCGATTGCTGAATTAAATTCTGTGTTGGGTTCCTTCAATAATATGGATATAATTGAATACCTCGCTGTAACTCATGCATGGATAAATAATAATCAATGCTCTAAAACCAAAGAAACAACGGTAAAAGTTTTTTTATGTTGTTGTCATTTATCGCATACAATGATGCAAGATGTAAATAAACATTTCTCAAAATGTCCAAAATAATTAAAGAAATTCTTGCATCGTTGTTCATGACTACAAACTATGAGACTATTAAGGAGATATGGAAAGATCTAACAGAAATATTAAGATCTAAGTTTATTACACCAAAAGTGCAACAATCATTAAGTTCCTTGAACAGTTTAATAACACAAAGCAATACAAACTTTAATTTGACCAATATAGATAATAATAATTTGAAAAACATAAAGACAACACAAAACCAATTATATACAAAGCCCATATTTTCAAGATTTTAAAAAAATTGTCGATGAAATCTCTATAATTTTAAATAAAGAAGATTCTGCAGAAGTTGGTGGTGTTAATAGTTTTTTTAATATAAATTTCCACAACTTAATATTAAAGAAATACATGGCATATTTGCCACTATGGAGTGGTATATTAAATAAAGGAGTACGACATAGCAATAGCCATGTAGAAAACTATTTTGCTACCATTAAACGTAGGTTTAAAACATCAAATAATATTGGTAAATTACCAACTAAAATAGGACGTTTTATTAGGGAAATTCACGAACGAAATGTTAAGGTTCATCGACAAATTGTGGCTGGTATTCCAAAATCGGCAATTAAGGTAAACATTGGTCAGGTGACTAGTAATCAAACTAATCAAATTCAATTGAAATCATCTGACGTATGGATCTAACAATTTATGAAGTGCAATTAAGCCAATCAGTGTGGAAAGGCAAAAATTATGATGCCACGACCCCCAAAACTAAAACTTCCTATTTTAGCTTGGCAACAATCAAACAAATTGCAACTCAAACTCCGCAGGAACGCTCAATTTCAACTATAAAACTGTTAAGTCAAAATTCGAAGGATGGCATTAACTTCAGTACACCAAAACGACCATGTAAGGTAGTGAAAAGAATATTACCCGTTAAACACAGAGGGCCAACTTATAACAAAACATTACCGGTTTTGCAAAACGGCACTAAAAGTTGTGATTACTACACTAATACGTGTGGGGTAGATGCCCTTATTCAAAGTTTAGCTGCAGCGGTAAATAGTGTGGGAATAACCAATTGTGGAATACGAGAAGGTCGGGTTAAAAATATAATTCAAAATATACTTAACAATGAACTAAAGAGGGCATATGATGTTAGAAAAGAAATACTCATTGAAATTTTTGGCAAACAGCAAAATTGTGATTGCAATATACAAGATGTCTCAGGATATATACTTAAAAGTTTGCCAAGCATAATCGTTAATCTTAAATACCAACACTGTGAAACCGTTGTTGAAGAAAAACGGAATTTTCTTCTTGTGAATATGTTGACATTATCTAAAGTTGGATTTTCAAATTTAAGTAAATGTATAGAACAAGTTCCAGATCAAACATGTCCAGTGTGTTTTAATAAATTGTATCCCCAAAACGAAACGTATCACCCAATTATATCTATTTATACCGAAAGTGATACGCTAAACCGTCCGAGAACCAAAACAAGATTTTTTATCAGGTAATAGGAATTGTTAATTATGAGCAAAATAATCAGACTAATAATTATCAAGAATTTGCAGCAGGACATTTTGTAAGTTATTGTAAAAACAAAGGAAAGTGGGGCCGATACGATGACTTAAACAAATATGTGTCTACCGTGAGAAATCCACACATCATTGAAGTCAATCCACATATGGTGGTCTATGTATACAAAATCCACACAACAATAAAATTGTAATTTATAGATTTATAAACTACATAGTTACATTATTCCTTTTTTCATTAATTAAATACAACAATAAAAGGCTCTACCATAATTTGTACAGCACGTCTACAGGTTCAGTACAAGGAATATGTTAGAATTTTAAATGTCACGAAATGTGCTACCCCCTTTCTTAATTAATGCTTGAAAATGTGAGGAGCTAGAAAGATAATGTATATACGGTTATAGACAAAGGAAATAATAGAGATTCAGAAAGTATGTGAATGATTTTGGTCCATTGCTCTTGCGTAAACTGGTAACATCTCAAAACCGAGCGAGACAAAATTCTGATCGACCACTAACCAGAAATCTCCTGAATTTATTCGCAATAATAAATTCATTGTAAATAAATTTGTTCGCAAAAACAAATTCAACGTAGCTAAATTTCTGATCGACAACCAGCCAGAAATCTCTTGAATTTATTCGCAAAACCAAATTCAATGTTGGTCATTTTTAGTATGAAGGCTTATAGGTGGATGTAGCTCCATAAAACACCCTTCCCACCATCGCGTTTATATAAGGGTTGTTGTTTTTCATGGCTAACGGTCCTATCTAACATTCCCCATATATACCGTTATATCTATCATACCCTGTGATCTAAGATTTAGTGGAAAACATATGCACGTTTTTAGTATCAAGACATATAGGTGGATGGAGCTCCATAAAACACTCTTCTCATCATCGCGCTTATATAGAGGTTGTTGTTTTACATAGCTAAAGGTCTTATCTACCATTCCCCATATACCATTATATCTATCAATCCCTGTGAGCTGAGATCCAGTGGAAAACATATGCACGTATTTAACATTAAGGCATAATGCGGAATAAGTCATATTGTTGTATTATTTTGGGTAGATAGCAGACACTAAACGTGATAGTAAAATAGCAATAATTGTTGTGTATTTAATATATTTTAGCTCGAAATATAACTGTTTTGTACATATTTTCTTATAATTACCGCATTGGCTTTCGCGATACGATCCACAAGTGGTTAGATTCATATTTAAATGGTCGCACTCAGGTAGTCAAAATAAATTGTCATTTTAGCCATGTTCTGCCGATTAGTGTAGGGGTTCCTCAAGGTTCAGTCCTTGGGCCTCTACTGTTCCTCATTTATGTAAACGGAATTTTTAGCCAACCATTCTGTGGCTCCCCCATTGCATTTGCTGATGATTTTTCGTTTGCTTACAGTAGTCTTAGCTTACAAGATAACATTAAGTATATTGATAGTGATTTGAATATGCTCTCGGTTTGGCTCAAGGCTCACAATCTTCATCTAAGCGATAAGACAAAAATTTTACATTTTCGACACGGATTGTCATCACCATCAGCCATTAAGTACCATGAGTATGGTTGCAATAAGATCTGTAATTCCAGTGGATGTTTCATGGTTGACTTGGTTCATGTTTATCGTTATCTTGGCATTTTAATAGACGAACAATTAAACTGGAAGGCGCATATTGAAGGGTTGAAATCTATGCTTTTATTGGTATCAAGGAAACTGTACGTTTTGCGTTCATATTGTCCATTATATTTATTAAGAATGGTGTATTTCGCACTAGCTGATTCAATTCTGCAATACGGTCTCTCCTGTTGGGGTAGTGCATGCAAAACCACGTTAATACCATTATTTAATAGGCAGAAACTCATTGCTCGAATCATGTGTTTTAAAGAATCGTGTTCACCTTCCTGGCCCATATTCCAAACTCTCGATATCTTGCCACTGCGTCACATGTTTGTCTTCAAGGTATTAAGAATTTTTTACAATATTAGCGGAAACTCATTTATTAACTATTCAGACTATAGTCTTCGTTCTAGTCTCCAATTCAAAAAAAATATCCCAAAATATAATTCACATCTCAGAAGAAGTTTTTTCAATGTAATTTCACCTATTATCTTTAACAAGTTACCTTGCAAGATTCGTAGGTGTTGCACCTTATCATTATTTTCAAAAGAGCTAAAACATTGGCTTAGTACAACCAAGAATATTGAGGAGCTCTTCAGTTTCCATATTTAACACTAGTACGAGTAGAATTATACTTTCGTGATGTTTATATTATAATAATTGGATTCATCTGCCATAAATTTTTGTCTAGAGATTATATTATTATTATTATCTATTATATTTATATATTTCATTAGTATTTTATACCGTAAGTTATTAATTAATTAAATTATAAGTTTATTTTATACTGTAAATTGTATTGTTATGTTAATTTTTTTTTTTTTTTTTGTACGTATCTTATAATTTCAAACATATTCTCGTTAAAAGGGAATCAGTGTACCTGGCCCGTGTTCTTTTGAACCAAAGGTACACTTTTCTTACCAATGTACATATTTTTATTATTGTATAATTCTTGTAAATAAAAATTGGTAATGAACTTAAAAAAAAAAAAAAAAAAAAAAAAAAAAATTCGAGATGGAATGTTATTTTGAGGTATTTCTTAATATTTTTCGGGCTGAGAGGCTTTTTCTTTTAGAAGATATTTTTTCGGGCTGGTTTTCGGGCTAACTTCACATACGTGATGGACGCGCTATATCGTTTCTTCAGCTTTTCGATTTGCGCATGATCGGGATCACATTCTATACGGCTGTGGCCGGACACCATGTATTTATGATTCAACGTTTCAATGTGATTTTCATGCATAAGCGATAGACACATCGCCAGAAATGGTGAATTTTTATTTTGCCCTGGGAAACAATCGCTAATAATATCACGTGCTTAATATTAGTGTCCAAATTCATGATAGCTTTAAAGAGGCAAGTCCCAATCTCATTAGCTCCTCGTTTAGCAATTGTTTCATACCAAACATAGCATGTGGCTTGGTCATCCTTCATATTATGGACTGTCAAATTGAAGGTCTACAGTTGCCGTTTATAAAAAGCTACAGAAGTTTCAAGGCTTGGTGTTAGCAGATACTGCTGAAGGTCGAATGACAACACCGTCAACGATGGGTCAGACTTACTTATGTTAATCCAGCTTTAGTATGATGATCTTCTTGTAGTTTCAATATTTCAGTTTTAGTGACTTCATTTTCAGCATACTTGAGTTTCATTTTCAATAAATCACATTTTTGGCAAATGTCTTTCCGTGGATTTTTAATGCGGTAGTTAAGCTCATGAAACTTGTTTGCGTATATTGAATAACTTACAGGAGAATCTGTTGTTTCGCAATATTTTTCGTAAATTTTAATCAATGTAAAATGGTGCGGTAAATATCGTTTATTTGTTTCTTTTCGGCAGTAGTGACTCTCGTAAGATAGAAGAGACTTCAGGTGTTCCTGATCTTTAATTAATTTCGATACAATTATTTTATTTTTAGAAACATGGCGGCCTCTTTTATCAGGAGTTGTGTTGCTATTGGGAGAATTTTGGTGGTATTTATTCAAAATATTCTCAAATTTTGATGACTCATCAAATATTTGTAAGAAACATTTATTGCAAACGTTCACGTGTTCGCCGCTTATGGGAGGGAACGTGGTACTTAAAAGTTACTTGTCTGTTCTTTTTTTTTTCAGGAGTATTAATTCGTCTCTTTCTTGTGGTGAAAGGTTTAGAAAAGGTTATCATACCTGAAAGATATGCTGCGCTCCTGTCGCGTGATTGCATTTTCCAATATGAACCAAATAACTCTGATTGTACTTGTTCATTCACCTTAAAAGCGCACGCCATACGGCAGTTTGATAATCTACGTAATGTTCTTGCTTTTATTAACTTGCCACTTTTTGTTATATACTCTTCGCCTTTATTAAGTTTAGTCTTTCTTTCAAGTCGTATTTTTGCGTGATCGCCCTTTTTCACGAATTCCAGTGCTAATGGAGGCTCAATAACATCATCAGGTACTACAACTACATTGTTATCCGATTCTGTTTCTGAAGACGATGAAGTCCAGAATTCATAATTAACATCTTTTTCATCGTCGCTGCCAGCTTCGATATCATCAATCTTAAAGATTGAAAAAATGATCCAAATTATAATTTGTATTTAACTACATAATATAAGGTTTTCACCTTGCATTCATCAACATTAAGTTTTTCAGAAATATTTTCTTCATGAAATTCGTAAATAATATTGTTTTCTTCAATATTGCAAATATTAATTTCATCTAGACGAACTATTTCTAAAGTACCCTGCGTCGAATCCCGTTTAATCAAGGTGTGTGTAGTGGTTTCATTGCCATTAACATCTATAACAGCTATCGTTTTCTAAAAAAATTTAACACATTTTCATGAAGTATCAAACCGTTATAGGCTTTAAATCTTGTTAAAGTTGATAATGCATTCATAAATTAAAATCATACTTGACGTTCCTCTAGATTCATGGCAACATGTTGCTGTTCTTCTTGAGATATATAAATAAATTCGTCCTCATAACACAACATGTGTGGAATTTCAGCAATTTGTTCTTCAGGATTGTTGCCATTTTTATTTTCTTGTTCTTTTCTGACTATTTCAGAATCCATTAGTGCTCTAGTAAAAGAAGGTTCTTCTGGTTTATTTATGAAATTAGAAAAATCTAATTTTTTAGAAGCCTTCATCTTTTTCTGTGCGGGACATTTTAATAAAATCATATTTAAACATTATCACATTGCATTGCATTCTTTTAAACAAAATACGTTTGTTTTTGTCAAAGATCAAATCACAACTGCATTTTCTCGAACGGTCTAGTGTGAAACAAATACTAAATAGTGAAAACAAAGGACGGATATATTGAAATCAAATAAGTTATGATTGGGTAAACAGGAATAAGTTAGACTTATACCGTTTTACTCGTAAAAGCTAGCAAATTGTTTGTTATTTTTGGCCGAGTAAAACGGAATAAGTCGGACATGTTGCTTTTTTACCCAATGCAATATATATAACAGGCCAATTTTGTTCGATTAAAACAGAATAAGGACTTATTGACTTATTCGACGCCATCTTGAATAAGTCAGTCAATTTGTTCCAATTCATTGTACCGACTTATTTGTGACGTAATAACAAAAAACAAAACGAAATTTCTACTATATGGAAGAAAAAATTTTCTTGACATATTGGTCGTTGCTACTAGATTTGAAAAAAAAACTGCATGCATTATATTTAGTCAAGACACATTTTTGCAGACATTTCTGTGTAGACATATTTATTCAAATAAGTCTCCTCGTGAGGTGACGTATTTGAATAGGTCGGTGTCCACAAATAAGTCGGTAATTGGAAAAGGGCCTAACTCTGACTTATTTCTTTCCGCCTAATACAATATGTGTTATTGTTTTATTTTATAAAAAAGGAACAGTTCTGAATTATTTCTTTTTACCCACAATGTAAATGTATATTTTTTGTTCTTGTCCATCTGGTAAAACGAAATAAGTCGAACTTGTTCCGTTTTACTCTTCAAAAAATAACCAATATTAGAAATATTGCATTTTTCGCAAATTGTTTTAATACATACGGAGTGACATTTATAACTAAAACCCTTTTACCCAGTTACGTATAATGAAAAATACTTCTTATTTCTATAAGTAAAAAAAAAAATCAGGAAAATTGACTTGTTCCTTTTTCCCCTGAGGCCGTAGTTGTCAACTACAGCCTTTAAATTTGCCTATAATTTCAGCATTTTTATTCGAATTATGTTGATTACAATAGAGTGGCGCTAATACTTCCAGCAATCATTTACACTCGATATTTAGTACGTAAACGTAATTGTGACAGTACTAGTTACCAACAGCGTTGTGACCATTGCGACATTTCCTTCAGAATATTTGTTTTTTTCACTGACCAGAATCAATATTAAACCACTTACGAGTGCGAGTATTGCCTAAATTTTATGAAGTGTATTGTCCTCCAATTCATGTTTTTTTTATATTTCATTTGCTAAAGTCTGAATCTTTGGTCACACGACTAATACTTTTATTAATGGCTCTATTTTTTAATTAAACCCGAGCAAGCAGGCTTGCCCTGGGTATTGTACACCGAACACAGGCTGTGCAGTGCCAAATGATCCAGTGCTGACATGTTCTACCATCACATTTTCGATACTTTATCGAAGATTATATCTCGCTTCTTTAGAATAAAATGTGACACTATTTCACATTTTAAATCATTTACCAGGTTGCTAGATTGAAAAATTGTGATATCCTACTCCATTTCCATAACGAACTGAAGTGTTTTTGATAATTGAACGAAATTAGAGCAAGACATTTTGTTCGCATTTGTACTAGTAGGTTGTGATAGCAATAGAAAAGAAATAATTCATAAATGAAACAGTTGTCCATTTTAATTTACGAGAACGAGAAATAAACTTCGATAAAGTATCGAAAATTGTGATTGTAGAACATGTCAGCACAGGTAGTCAATTCGCGTTCCGTGAAATAATGAAAATGAAGTTTTTTTCATTAGCAATCGAGTAGGTTTGCATTACCCATAAGAAATTTTGATTTCACACAGTGAAATTTAAAATAAACTTGCGAATAATTCCAACTACTACATCGCCAATGAAAAAAATTTTTCATATTCATTGCATGCATCGCGAATTGACTCCTAGAATGCATAGAGTAATAATTTGTTTTTTACTTTGCATACTCTTCGTACACTGGCATTCTGTTCAGAGTAAAATTTAAAGAACCGAGTATTCTCGGTGTAAGCGCAGTTCACAAATAAAAACCCAGTGTGCAGAGTAAAATTACTAAGGTGGAATAAAAAACACAGAGTATTTTTTGACAGCGCACTGCTTGCTCAGGTTGAATTACAAAATAGGCCCAATGTTTTACATGTTTGAAATTCAATAAATAAAAACAAGAATAAAATTTTGATTAACTTGTCAAATTTGTAGTGTTTGATCCTCACACCGATCAAAGTAATCCGTGAAGAATTGTATGGTTTGTTTTTCGTTATATTTATGATTTGTTATTATAAGTTGCTTCCTATTTCCTTTTGATAGTCGCATAGCATCTTGTAGTGATTGACATTCTCTGATTTTAGTATCTATTAATTTGGCGTTGTCTTCCAGTGTGTTGCATACTTCACATATGTTATTGTCTCTTATTTTCATTAGGTGTTTAAATTTTTTGTTTTTAGCCAAAAAAAATTTTTGTGTCTCGATCTCAGTCTATTTATTTGTCGTATATTGTAGGTGGTTAGACTTGAGTTATTGTTTGACCATTTTTTAGTTGAAGGTGATATATTGATTAATAAAGTTTTCCTATGAATTCTTTACTAGATTATTGTCTCCCTGAATTTCTGATATTTCTTTTATTACATTTTTTCAATTGGTGTTTTCCTTTTTTATGTATTTGTTTACGTTTACTTTTATTATAATTGGCAGATGGTCAGATCCTATGTTATCCTCTTTGCAGTCCCATTCGAGTTTATTGTTTATATCAGTAGTGCATACGGAGTTGTCGGAACAGCTTTAGTATCGCATCGCAAATTTTTTGACAGTTAAACGATTGTGGCGCCACTTTGATCAAATGCTGCTAGTCCTTTGATTTAAGCGGCTCAAGGAACCACTAATTCTAAAGGCTTTGTTCTTTTTAGGCGCTTTGGTCCATTGGCGCGATCCAGTAGGTTCCGCAGCTCCTCGTTGTCATGCTGCTGCAGTCGCAGTACATGACTCCTTGCAATTTTTTTTATTTCATCGCTGACGTATTCCATGTTTAGGTCTCGATGAAGATTGTCATTTCTAATGTACCAAGGAGCATTCACAATGCTACGTAGTACTTTGTTTTGAAATGTTTGAATGATCTTCACTGTAGTTTTTCTTGCGCAGCCCCAAAGCTGAATACCATACGTCCAGATAGGTTTTAGGATTTGTTTATATAGCAACAGTTTGTTGTGCGTTGTAAGTTCGGAGTTTCTTCCAATAAGCCAGTGCATTTTTCTGATTTTTAAATTCAGTTCTTGCCTTTTAAAAACATGCGCTTTCCACCTGAGTTTAGAGTCTAGCGTCATGCCGAGATACTTAGCATTATCAGTATGGAATTGGTTGTTAATTCAGACTAATCGGAATATATTCTAATTTCCTATTTGTAAAGGTGATATGTGTTGATTTCGATTCGTTAAGTGTTATCCTCCATCGTTTTGTCCAGCTATCTACTATATTAATAGCATTTTGTAGTTTCCTGGTGGACTCAACGATACTAGCATCGGTGGTCATAACAGCTGTGTCATCAGCAAACGTTCCTATTCTAGCTTCTTCTATGTCTGGTAGATCATTCGTATACAGGAGGTATAATACGGGGCCTAGAACGCTGCCTTGTGGAACCCCTGCCAATATTTTCTTCAGTTTAGAGTATTCTCCGTCCTGTCTCACCCGGAAGTAACGGTCGTTGATGTAAGACTTTAGCAATTCAAAATGTTGTTTTGGCAGATCTCGTTGGAGCTTAAATTCTAGACCGCGGTGCCAAACCTTATCAAATGCTTGGGCTATGTTTAAGAATATTGCTGAACATACTTCCTTTTTTTCCAGCGCCTCCTCAATAGTATCAGTAATCCTATGTACCTGTTCTATCGTTGAGTGCCTTTCTCGAAACCCAAATTGATGTTCTGGTATAAGATTTCTGCTCTCTATAATTGGCTTTAATCTCTTGAGAAACAGTCTCTCGAAAATTTTTGATGTTGTTGTTAACAAAGAAATAGGCCTATACGACGTTTTGTCGTTTAGTGATTTATTGGGCTTTGGAATCATTATGGTTTTCGCTACTTTCCACTGCCTTGGAACATAAACATAGTCTAAAGATGGCATTGATTATGTGCTGTAGTTTCCTTAGTGTTTTTCTGGTAAAGCTTTGATTATTCGCCCCGTTATCAAGTCGTATCCAGGGGCTTTTTTACCTTTGAGGTTTTTTACTTCTTGTTTGATTTCTTTCAGAGTAACTGGTAGCACAGATGCCTCGTCTACTTTGCTTATAGGTGTTAGATATTCATTATCCGCTTGTCCAGTTGGTAGTTTGAAGGTATTTTCTAGGTGTTCGGCAACCAGATCAGCTTTTTGCTTTTCGCTGCGAGCCCAGGTTTCATCAACCATTCTAATGGGTGGCACTTGCATTTTAGGCCTTTTTAAACCTTTGGTGGCTTTCCACAGGGAATAGTCTGTGTCAGGTTTACCTGTCAGGTTACTTAGGAAGCTTGCAACTGACTCATTCTTAATCTCCTTTATAAGTAGTTTAAGTTTGTTGCACAAGTTGTTTAGGATTGTTTTGTCTTCAGGGGCTCTGGTTCTCTGCCAAGTGTTACGAGCTCTTCTTTTTTCGTTAACCAACTCTCTCACTTCAACTGGATAGGTTATACTTTTTTGTAATATTTCTTGCTGGTCAGTAGTACTTTTCCAGGCCGCTTTTTGCACACTTTCAATGATGTTTTCTAGCTCTTCTTCTATCGTGTAAGCGTTCGATATCTGCACGTGTAGGTTGATGCTTTCTTCGACTAGCTGTCGAAAGTTTTCCCAGTTGGTTCTGTTATTTGTTAATCGTGGAGGGCTTGCTTTCCTTATTACCGTGTCACTTATTGTCATTAGAACTGGAGAATGGTCTGACGATAGCCCTTCTTCATTTTCAACTGCTAAGTAATTTTCAGAGATACCTCTTGATATATAGAAATCCAGAAGGTCAGGAATTTTATTTGGGTCCGTAGGCCAGTAGGTTGGCTTTCTACTGGAGTGGAACTCACATTTTAATATCCTGCCTGCTTCAAATAGCTCCCATCCTTTAGGACTAGTTCTATTTGATCCCCAGAATATGTGTTTCGCGTTAAAGTCGCCTCCAATAATAAAATTACTACCAAGCGATTTAAGAAGTTTGATGTAGTTTTCTTTTTTTGTGTTATATCTGGGTGGACAGTAGATTACTGATATACTATAGCTCTTGTTATTTTTGGTTTCAATAGAAACAGTAGCTACTTGCATAGCTTCCTCCTCTATTTTTAATTCTTCGTGGTGTTTTATATTGTCCTTAACGAAGATTGCTGTCCCGCCTCTAGCTCTTTCTGCTGGGTGTAGAGCTTGATAGCACTGATATCCACGTATTTTGACATATGACGTTCTGGTAAAATGACTTTCTGAGATTAGGCATATATCAACTTTTTTTGTGTTTAAAAATACTTCTAATTCTGAAAATATTGCTACTTCTAAAAATTCAATATTTAACTAAAATTAAGAAAATTCAGGAGATTGTGATGCCGATAATAATGGAAGTTGAGATTTTCGGTGTTGGTCGTCGGTCTCTCTATGATTTTCGGACAGATCTGGTTGTAGCCTTTACGAGTAGGAAGTTTCAGAAGGCTGTGATGGAAGAATGGTGTATATTCGGTCGTGAAACTTCTTACTCGTAAAGGCTAGAATCAGATCTATCCGAAAATCATAGTGAGACCGATGACCAACACCCAAAATCTCAACTTCCATTAAATATTATGGTTGTTCGTTAATCGACCGAATATAGGCCATTCTTGGTATGAGGACCCCATCACAGCCTCCTGAAACTTCTTACACGTAAAGGCTAGAGCTCGTTCTGTCTAAAAACCATAATGAGACCGATGACCAACACTGAAAATCTGAACTTCCATTAAATATTATGATTGTTCGTAAATCGGCCGAAAATAGGTCATTTTCTTTGAATTTATGTGATATTCAATGTTTTTTCAGTTTTCTATCATGATAGTTATCAAAATAGATGACGGTATTGCGAGCGGCAAAAATAAAATTTTTTAGGCCAGAATTTTGGGCCAACTTCACAAAAGTATGATGTCCTTGGTTTTTATGTTGTTTTCTTTGAAAATTCTTGCAAGAATCACTGAAATCATGTATTTTTGTGTATTCGACTTTATTAATATTTAGTATAGTCCGTTATTGGTGTTAATATAATTGTTATCTGTTTTTTTTGTATGGTTGGTTGACTTGAGGCCTCATCCATTTTGCTTTTGTTGATTTCCTCACCTTCGTTTGTTTCCATTTTTTCACTCAATTTATTTTTTTTTGTTAATATTTTTTTTTGTTTGGCGTGATTTTATTCATTTTGATGATTTATTTAATTTTCTTTTTAATTTCTTATCATTAAAATTGTAGCCTGTAAAACCATCATCGGATGTTTCTTCGTCCATATTTATGGGACGGCTTGGGTTGCCCCAGATACCTATTTTGGCTTGTTCACTAATTTTACACTTCTTAGGTTTATTCAATACCTTTTTATGTTTTATTAGTTTATCTTTTTTTAATTTCTATTGTTTTTTATTATATTTTTATATTTTTTATTTTCACTTTCACAATTTTTGAAAAATTCTGCACTCTAACAGAGGGCCAGCCTCTGGTGGGATTCGAATCTAGCACTCCCCGGTACAAATGCCGTAACTTTAACCACTTCACCACACAACCGGTCACAAAAGTCCGACTTAAAACCGCTCCAGCGGCGGTAGAGGAGATTCAAATATCAATTCACGGAAATCACTCAGTAAAATAAAGTACGCAGGTATATCTCATGTAGTTTTGACCCCCATGCTTCAAATATCGATGTACGACAAGATATAAATAGCTATAGTGAACAGTCACAGCTTTATTAATTTATCAAAAATGCTACAAAAATCATCCAAATGGTGGGTTAGTATTGGTCCAAATGATGAGGTGTTCGTATCATGTGACTTCTATTAAAGTACTCCCTTGTGTCCTGCTTCGTGGTTATCGAAAGAGTATTTTCCTTTACTATTGGATAAGTGGTATTCATTTGGGTTGACACGGAAATCACCCAGCCAAAACACGGGTTTCGATGGTGTTTGATTTTCCTTTTGATATCTGTGTATCAATTTTGTACGCAAAACGACAGCGCGATTTGACGAGGTGAACAAAATTTTTGTGTACATATACAGTGTATAATACACAATTTTATATTTGTATTGTGTGCTCTCTTGTATATGTGCATTCTATTTGTAATTTTTGCGATGGTAGGTATCAAAATAAATGGTTCCGGTTGAATCGGTTTATTTTTTTTTTGATACTGACGTCTACTCACTTCTTCTATTTGTTTGCTTTTGAGCGGTGAAATGAAGTAATATTTTATGTTTTAGGATTTTTAATATTCAAATGTGTGAATTATGTTCAATTTAATTCACAAATATGAGAATAATTCGAATTAGTTCTAAAATTGCGAAATGTTTTCGCATAGAAACGTCAATCCAAAAAAAATCAAAACAAGATCATGCGCATGCGTCTCGCCTACTAATACAAACAAGATGCTCAATACTATATTTTTCCGGTTTGCTCACCTCGCGCTTGTTGCTTTTCGTACAAAATTGACACACTGATCATGATCACTGACTAAATTAATCACAAAGTTTTCTTCAATTTCTTACCGATATCACGGTGCTGGTAAAGTTCTTTCTTTGAATGTGTATTGATGTGCGTGTGAATACGTTTATGAGGCGAATTCGATTTTGTAAAACACGAGATATCTTTTTTTTATATTATTTTTAATCTGTTCCTAGGCCTAGGCGCTTCCCTACTCTTTCATGATTCCCTTTTCTCATCCTACTTTTTCGTCGTTTGCTATAGATAGCATCTGTACATTGTATGCCAGCTTATAGCACTGGTTAGTGTGCTGAGTACAGTGATGCACCGTTCGTAAGCCTCGAAGAATTCCCATTCCATAGTGTGACTTTACAAGTATACGGCAGGGGTACTAAGAATTACGATCGATTTGTGGTTGATGCAAAACCGTATGGTTTTTTTATTTTTACGACAGAAAAAAATGGGAGCACTTTTTTTCATAGTCATATCGCTCGTTTATATACACCTTTTGTTTTAAAAAAATATTTCCGAAAGATCGGACCGTACCTCATAGATTTAATTTCGAAAATTTCTGAAATTGGTTTTCCATTATTATAGTCAATGAACAAATATTCAAATGATTTAAATTATAAATCACATTTTATTCATTTAATTCGTGTGGTACCGCTTTTGTATGCACATTCATTCTTGCGATTTCCCTTGATATTTCAAATGTGCACCTGCAAATATTTCGAATAAAAAAAAGAGTTCGTGTCGTCAAAAACTTATAGGAACCACTTTTCTGTTTACATTATTTTGATTTTCAGAAATTTATTTTGTCTTTGTCACAAATTTAGAACTATTTTTGCTGTACCATATAGTGTACTTGGCAAAAGTTGCCATTGCAGCATGACATTCGTTCTGAGTGATAATCTGTCTTCACCCATGTCATGTCTACTGCGCACCTTACACAGATCAAAATTATGTTTAGTATAATTATTTACTACTTTATAAACCGTAATAATTAATTCGCGATCCAATAATTTGGTTAGGGACGAATACTCTTCAAATAATTTCGATGTAGGATAGTCAAATGGAGCATTTAATGTGTATTTCAATACTCGTTTTTGTAGGATTTCGAGCTCATGAATTCTAACTTGGGAGCATCCACTCCAAATTGGAAACAAGTACAAAAGCCTGGATTGAATATATGCGTTATATATTAGTAAGAGTGATTTTTTATCTAACATATGTTTAGCACGCTTGATTGCAAAGATATATGGTAGAATAGCTTTCTTAATATATTTTCGATATGATGAGCCCACGTAAGTTTAGAATCAATATGGAGTCCCAAATAATTAAAGACTTTAACCCCTTCGATAAAATAATTATCATATATTAGGGGGCTAGCATTCAATATTTCCATACTTATAACTCGATTTTCAAAGATTAAATATTTTGTTTTCTGTTTATTCAATACTAGATTATTCAGGTCGAACCACCATTTCAATAACGTCAAATCATTTTGCATTTGTTCACACAAGGAGTCGAACGAATCCGCTACATAGGTTATTAACCCATCATCGGCGAATAACTGTATTGAGCCATTTAGCTTTAAAAACGTGATGTCGTTGATAAAAAAACGAAATAAACTTGGGCCTAATATAGATCCCTGAGGAGCACCTCTTAGAACCTGTTCAGGGATGCTTTTTTTACCATTAATCTGTACCGATTGTGTTCTATTTTCCAAATAACGTCGTAGTAATTTATACGGTGTACCTGTAATACCCAACTTCTCAAATTTCAGTAATAAAATATTTGAATTAACTGAATCAAACGCTTTTTGTATGTTTAAGATAATACAAGAACAAAATTTTTTTCCATCGAAAGCTTTCGTTAGTTTGTCTGTTAGGTGCATACAAGCAGATGATGTGCTGGAGTATTTAGTAAAACCAAATTGGTTATTTGAAATAACCTTGTTTTCATCGAAAAATAAGTCTAGTCTACTTAAAATAGCCCGTTCGAAGATCTTTGATATAGCACTTAAAATGGAAATAGGTCTAAAATATGATACATCTATTTGGTTACCAGTTTTATGTATAAGCACTACTCTAGAATTTTTAAGGTAATTTGGAAAACAACCGTCTAGGAAACACTTATTAATTAATTTAGTAATAACTGGTGTGACGTAGTTAATACAATGAACTAATAATTTAGTGCATATTCCATCAGGTCCACTTGAGGATCCCATGTTCAAATTTGAGATTATTTGAGAAATTTCGGCAGTTGTACACTCAGTTAAATTAAATCCATTAATAATATTATAATGAATATAATCATAATCCCTACTGTGTCTATGCATTTCATAGATTTCTAAGCAATAAAACAGTTTTTTCCAATTTTTATTCGGACATTTATACCGATTACGGGGTTTTACCGTAACATATATATTTTACTGTCTTTTAAATACTTAAAAAAAATTTCGTTGACTAAACTTGTTATAATAAAAACATTTTTAAAACATTGAACACAAACATTTTGAAAACAGAAACTGAAAATCAAACGGTCTGTAAAATTAAGGTAAAACCTACAACATTTTTGGCGACAGCTGTTCCTATATTAAAAAAAAAATTATAGACTGATACTCGTATATGGGCGAGTCTATGGTTGGAGCCACCTACGGGTGCAGCGACTTAATTAAGACACTAAGGCTAAAACGTGTTTAGTTATTTGTATATGTATTAGAAGTGTTCCTAATTACTTCCAAGATTCAGATTCATTGAAAAATGCGTGCACCATTATCGTTTCGCTTCTGTTAATCACTTGCCATAAAAATTAAATTTGTTGGATCATTAGTTCATAGACAAATTTTCTCCAACCAAAACCATGGCAACGATTAAAAAAATAGGAATGGTTTAATTTTACAATCACAATGAAAAGTTTCTGTAACAAGTAACCATGTAAGCCAAAAATTTCTCGCGTTATAAGGTTTATAACAGGTTGAAACTCGTTTGAAGAACCAGACTCAACAATTTTGTGAGAATGAGAACTGACTGGTATAACTGTTATAAACATTTGTAAAGTAAGTGTATTCTTGATTTCTATGGATATGTTAAAAAATAAATTTTCAACGTTGTTGCAAAATCAAAAATGTAACGTCATATTTTATTTGTTTTTTCTCATGTTGAAGAATAATTCAGTAATCCCTATCATTTCAGGATTTGTACAGGAAGTTTTCGAAAAACAGAAATATCACACATGCGCGATGTAATCTGACTAATTAGTCTGTTATTAAAATAATTATTGTTGCTAGATTTAGGTTTTCTGCCACATAAAAAATCATTGTTACTCGTACAAAATTATATATCATTTTTTGACAGTCTCTCTGAGTTTAAATGTTCTCAGTCATCAATCGCGATGGCTGAGTTTTTATACCAATACCGTTTTTTAGACTAATAAAACCCATATGAGTAATTTATCAGCTAACCGGAATTTTGCTGCTCGTCCGATTTTATATAAAAAAGCTTCCTTTAAAGGCTAGTGCCATGTGTATGAAAAAAGCGACGGTGGCCGTGATAAAATTGCCACCGTCGGTCCGCTTGCAATAACGTACTGCTCCAATCGCGTAGTTAGGCGATCGACGGACCTGTTTCTAGAAACTATTTCAAGCTTTTAGTGAATTTTGACCTATTTATGCATAAATATTGGTATATTTATAAAATACAAATACGTATGTATATGTATTTAGAGTATCAAAAACCATAAAGGTCACATTACCATTCTCAGTAATTAGTTGGTGCTGATCACATAATGATTACGACGGCGTATGTGGTGGCAATATGTTTGTATCGTTTTACTCAACAATTTGATGATACTTATTAGATGCTCTTTGTTTATCAGAATGGAGTCACATAAAAAGGATTTGGCAAAATAGATGGAGGTAACGCTAGGGGATACCGGATTACTACCAGTGAAATTGCAAGCAGCTTATCCAGTCCTTAGAAGAAACTGTGTTGAAGAAGAAAATATTTTTTTACAAGAACACAAATATTACCCATAGGGCAGCTCTGTAGGAATTCATAATTTCTAATTCTAATCGAAATCAAATTACATAAATTAGAATAAATAAAATGTCGGTATGTAATGTTTTTCATGGGCTTTAACGACAATTATAACGTCATTCAAAGTTAAATCCAGTTAAAGAAAAAAAAACAAATTCCGTTTCCAATGTGACAAACGTCTCGTACACCTACGAAACGAATGCTGTATATTATGTTGATTGCCAACACGGGTGGTTTTATAATATACACCGTAAAAATTTTCATCTGATCAATTGAGGTTTACATTTGGCCGATAAATTCATCAGTTTATAATCAATGTACGATTAGCTTTCTTTTTTCTTTTTGACTACGTTGCTACGTTGCTTTCGCTAATCCCGCTTAGTTTTAATATCAGAGGCCAATTTTGGTTTCAGCAATATTTGTTGATGAAATTCCAGTAACGAAAATGATTGTTCATCATATTTGGCGTATTTATAAATAGTAATTAAAGTAGAGTTGGCTTTAAATAAAATTAAAACAAAATAAGATTTTCATAAAACCGATTCATATTAAAACCCAACTATGATGAACAATTAGTTTCCGTTACTGGAAATTTACAAACAAATATTGCTGAAACCGAAGTGAAATTTTTCATTTCTAATTTCATTTTGGTAAAATCGTATGGAAATTTCACGTGAAATCGAACTGAGTACATACTATACTTTAGCAGCGAAATATATTAGCCTTTGGGAAACAGCTAAAATATATTGAATTCGGATTGTTTCAATTTTCGAGCAAAGTGACATATTTTTTATACATATGTATATGTACTACATAATGATTACGAACATAATTACTGTACTTGATGCCCTTAGATTCCGTTCAATGGTTTCAATGTCTGAGCTGTGTTGCGAGCTTCGATTTGCTCGATCAGGTTAAAATTTTGTAGTGTTGGATTACGTGTCATTTCAAAAATTTCAATACACAGACCTACCACGAGTCTTTCAGAATTCTTAAATTTGGAATTCGATGGTACAAAATAAGTGATGCTGCGTCCCAAGGCATAATTTATCAATAAATAATCCACCAGTGCTTACAATATCAGCATGAATACACGTGCAAATCGAGACAATCGGTTCAATCTCAACTGGTCTTAAGTTGGCGTAAGTGTAGATGACGTATACATCGCCGAAATCGGGTAATATGAAAATTTTTAAATTTTTTTTTATAGGATTATGTATCTATCCTGTTTAGAATGTGTAAGCCAAAAGTTTCAGGAAAATCACATTTTCCGAATAAATATTCGTTTTTTCCAAAAACATGTTTAGTTTTTTTTTTCATTCAAAAATTAAAAATCTGCGTTCTTATTTTTAATTATAAAAATTTAAATTACAACATCATGTAACAGGTAAAAATTACAATTGCGTTATGTTAATTCATCTTATACATTAGAGGGGCCATCCTAAACCCCACTTCTCCAGAACAAATTAAAACTCAAATGCTTTTATATTAAAAAGTGCAAATGCTAAAATTGCAAATTTTTTTCAAAAATGCCAAATTTAAGCGCCAAATTTTTCAAAATTTGTTTGGTTATTTACATACTAAAATTAGGAACTCTTAAAACCACTTAGCATTCATCTCCTCCGCGCAGGGATAATCCTTATGGAAAATTTCTAAATTTTCACGAAAAATGTTGCAATTTTACTATAAATTCAAAATTCCAACATCAAAATCTATTAAAAACTTATCATTTTTTAACTTGTCATCAAACAAAAAATGAAAAGGTCAAAATTTTCCCGGAAAATGTGAAAATTTTTCCAAAATTTCAATCCTATACGTCATCTGTATTTTAGCCCTTTAAGTCTCTCAGGCATGCTTCTTGGTCTGGCCCAGGCACTTTGGTCAACACTAATGATGATTGTATTGAACTCATTTACACGAAATGCTGTTTGCGCTACTTTAAATTGCTAACATACTGTTTTATTTTTCCACAAGCATTAAATCGTGTTTCCTTATGCGCAATCTCTACACAGTTTCTTGGCTTTGCCGATCACGCAAACGCTGGCAGCTTACCTTTTTTAATCGTCTTCTCTTTTCAATTGAATTTATCTTAACTCTGATGTGAAAAGTACTTATAATAAAAAACTTTGAATACGTCTGACTATTTTAATTGGTTAAAGTTATGAACACAAATATACACTTGGCTTTAATGATAACCCGTCAAAAAAGAAAGATATTTTTTTGGTTATACACCAATAACACAATTTCCGATGTAAAAAAAAAACAAATTTTTGATAAAAAAAATTATGTTATTACGCGAAATGGCCTCGATTTTATAAATACAAACGTTTTTGACTTTGAAATGCAAACCAACGATTTTACTTGATTTTTGTATATTTTAGATTATCGGATTCGAATCAAGATGGCCACCTTGAACTTGCTAGCAAATTTGGGTAATAGTCTTAACGGCGTACGTATTTTCGTTCGAAGTAAATTCGGCAACCATTCGAAGATTTAGAGGTAACAACTGTACCCAGGTTGGGTTGCTTGGATTAGTACAACTTTGGGTACGTATGGGAACATCATATTGCAAAATGGAAGAAATCGAAGTCGTTCCCCGATATGCAAGTATGCCTCAATAGAACTTTGCGTTTTGCAGCTGGGGACTAGAGAGGATTAAATGAACGTATCAATCATTAATTGAAAAATAACCTAATAAAGTAACCACATTGGAACGGCCAAATCTCTGCATGCGATGTGGCGCAAGCGAAATAAATAAAATCAATCACTCATTACTGTTGCCGATACCATTTTCCGCCAAGATTTTACTTTTTTTCGGCGTATCTGGTTTCCGTTTATTGTTTTTTACATGAGAAAAGTTATTTTCCCATTATTTCCTGTACTTTCTGACAAGTTTTTCGTCTCGTCTTTGGTGGATCTTCCGGAACTTCTGGTAAAAATGGCATCCCTGTCTTTTTTATTTGTAAACTAGCCCCATTATCATTCGCTTGGTCAACTATTCCAGTGCAAATTACGCCAATATTCTGTTAGCAAGAAATTAAAAAAAAAACGTTAACATTTTATAAAATGTATTATATGACACAAAACAGAAATTACCTGAATCGTAATCAAAAGGCAAACTAAAATAAAAATCGTATGTCGAACCATCATGAAGAACTAACTCTTTTATTTACGGGCGCTGAAATGAAAGTGCGAACGATAAACATGAGTTCCACTTTGATATTTCGAAACTAACGAAATTTGATGCACTCGAATCAAGGTATTAAACCGTGAAATACAGCGATAACATTATTAGTTCATGTATAATCTGTCCGGGTTGATTAGAAACCACCTTGAGTTTGTTCAGTATTTCAGTACATCTCACAAAATATCGGTATACAGCGAAGAAAATTGAATTAGACTCACATTCAACTGTTGATAAATAGTGTTGAATATGAAATTTGCAGACTTATGCAAATTTCATTTTATCTCTAGTCAATTTCAACATAAAATAATCATCACGTTCACACACTGCGTGCCCAAATGCAATTGAAGCGGCTCTTACCTTTCTACGCTAAACTCAAGTGCAGCAGTTGTCCATTTACATGTAAAATTATTTTCATTTTATGTTGGATGTTTCAGCCAGAGACAATCTAAAAGTGATATTTCGTTCTTTGTAAACATAAAATTAAAACTGCGTAAACATTTGTTTGTAAATGCTAGCACACATTCAGGAATATTTTGTTTATTTACCATTCAATCGTATCGACTACACGATGAAAATTTTTAACCAATCCTGTCCAAACGACGACCAATCGATTCATCATCAATCATCATTTATTATCTTATTTTACACCGTAAGAGCATTTTGTATGACACACTCGCAACGAACAATTATGCGGCAGTATGAAATAATGGAGTACCACTGGATTTTGCTATATTAACTCTAAACAAGAAACACGGCTTAATCAATGAACTACGAACTCAGTAAACAAATTATACTTTGTTTACCAAATCAGGATTAACGTAGACATTCACAGAAGCCCGATGAGCCGCTGATGATTTCTGTTTTTTACAATCGGGACAATTGTCCGGTCCAATTGTCCAAACCCTATTTTTGGAAATTTCAAAATTTTTAGAAAAACCGACTTTGACCTTTCTGTTTGAATTTTTGATTTATAGATGACAAATGTGTAAGAATCACAACAATCAGTGTCGAACAGATGAGACTATTGATATGAAAAAATCAGTCTTCTCATCAGGTCGCTGATGTTGTATGTTTACATTGGCATATTGTCTTTATATATAGAACAATACCATGTAGTTGTACTACTAGCGAATTACTGCGTAGCGTACGAAATTCGATTCTTTCACATTATCCATCTATATTCTATTCTCACAACTTAACTTTACGTATTTACGAATTTTTATTTATGTACTAGCGGACCCGACTGACCTGCCCGAACGTTGGCTATAAGCAGGCTCAGCAAATGGTTCTTCCATTTTCGAATTTTCCATAAACTATATATTAAGTGTCATTTGAAATTGAGTGATTTGTTGCCCAAAGTAAAATAAAAATTAGTGCAATTTCTCATTATTCTACGCCGTTCAATTCTCGTGCCACGGCGGGACGAAATTTGGTGCTTGTCATTGGCACATTTGACGAAAGAGGGGGTACTTTTTGTGAGATTGGTGATAAGTATAATAATGTGATTACAAAAAAGATATTGCTGTTGTTGCATGTGTGTAAATGTCTGACGGTTGTGTTTTTCATATGTATTAGCTGTGTGGAAGACTGTGTGAAACTCAGTTGGTTGGTGTGCTCATAATGGATCTACAAATGACTGAAGAATTGTGAACTCATGAAATTGGATGCTTCTACGCTGTGGATCTACTGACCCATATGTACATATATATACAAATTTGAATGAATTTCATTTTGATTAAATAATAGCAAACAAAGAAAAAACTCAACAGTGCCGATGGATCGTTTTGCAGTTGCACATGCATATTTATGTTAAGGTGTAACGTATTATCATTTCACCATAGGAATGATTGTTCCAAACATGCGTTAATTTCGTCCACATATGTAACGCGTAGAATGGCCTGTAATATCTGTCTAAAATCAGCAACAGTAGAGCGCCACATAAAAGTCTGCTATTATCGTTGAGGTTTTTCATCTGTTTATCGAGAGATTCAAGTTAATGCTTGTGAGTCATAGTGCATTCATCCCAGATAATATTTTTGCATTTTTGCAAAACTTTAGGAATGCCGAAATCCTTTTATATGTTGTACATTCTGTCTGGATTTGTGTGAACGATCAATGGCAACCTGAGTGATTTGCAGTCCTACCAAAATCAAGCAAATGCCAGATCAAGCAATTGCCAACGCAATATAATCCGCTTCATTATTTGCAACAAAAAGGGCTGCATCAAACTGTTGTTCACGCTGAACATCGCTGTAAATGATATCTGCTGCTGGAGGGTTAGGCGGCGGCATACCATAAATGAATCTGTGGCATATTCGAAATGAGAATGAAAATATCTTCAATATTAATGCCTCGTTATATACTGGTGGCAAAAAATCGATATTGGGATTTTGATCAGCGGTCCAAATGCGATGCAAAAGTGTAGGTTAGATTGATTGCCATTAAATGCGCATGAATATATAATTGAAATTCATTGAAGATCATATATGTTTCGCGATGAATAATACATTCAATATGTACACAAATATGATACATGGAATATCGAAACACAACAAACCGAAATTGAAGTATCAAAACAATGCAAAGCTAGACAGAATTCTACATCAGCGCTGCCTATGGTACACAAACATAACTATAAATTATTCTCAGTAAGTCAATTATTTACTACGTTTTTTTCATTTTATAAAATATTGGGGGTGGTGGGGGGAGGGTGAAATTTTGGGGTTATATGTTCTGATATGTGAAAAATACAAAAAAAAAATTTAAAAAAAATTTCGTCAAAAAACAAAAAAAAAAATCCTAGAACCCGAAAGCAGTGCCAACTACCGGGTCCAATTGTGAATCTAAATCATCCAGGGACCCACTCAAACACACACCCAAAATTTCATTAAAAACGGTTTAGCCGTTTAGGAGTTCAGTCACATACACACGTACAGAAAATCTTGGGGTGGTGAAATTTTGGGGTTATATGTTTGGATATGAGAGAAATCTAAACAAAATAAAAAAAAAAAAATTTTGTCAAAAACAAAATAAAACTTTCCTAGAACCCGAATGCAGTGCCACCTACCAAATCCAATTGTCAATCTAAACTATCCAGGAACCCACTCAAATAAACACACAAAATTTCATTAAAATCGGTTTAGCCGTTTACGAGTTCAGTCACATACACACGTACAGAAAATTTTGGGGTAGTAAAATTTTGGGGTTATATTATGTTCTGATATGTGAAAACTACAAGGAAAAAATAAAAAAAAAATTTCGTCAAAAAACAAAAAAAAATCCTAGAACCCGAAAGCAGTGCCAACTACCGGGTCCAATTGTGAATCTAAATCATCCAGGGACCCACTCAAACACACACCCAAAATTTCATTAAAAACGGTTTAGCCGTTTAGGAGTTCAGTCACATACACACGTACAGAAAATCTTGGGGTGGTGAAATTTTGGGGTTATATGTTTGGATATGAGAGAAATCTAAACAAAATAAAAAAAAAAAATGTTGTCAAAAACAAAATAAAATTTTCCTAGAACCCGAATGCAGTGCCACCTACCGAATCCAATTGTCAATCTAAACTACCCAGGAACCCACTCAAATAAACACACAAAATTTCATTAAAATCGGTTTAGCCGTTTACGAGTTCAGTCACATACACACGTACAGAAAATTTTGGGGTAGTAAAATTTTGGGGTTATATTATGTTCTGATATGTGAAAAATACAAGGAAAAAATAAAAAAAAAATTTCGTCAAAAAACAAAAAAAAATCCTAGAACCCGAAAGCAGTGCCAACTACCGGATCCAATTGTGAATCTAAACCATCCAGGGACCCACTCAAGGACACACCCAAAATTTCATTAAAATCGGTTTAGCCGTTTAGGAGCTAAATGACAGATTTTACTGCGGAAGAGTGAGGTATTAGTTATTGGTTGTTGTAGCCTACTTAGTGTATGTTATTTAAGTAAAAAACAAGTTTTTATCGCGAATATCGAATATCATTGTAAAACACGCGAATATCATTCATTGTACATAAATCAGGAAGTTTGTCGTTAGATTTTCTTTTTTGTTTTGCTATGTTCACTTTATGATGAATAGTGTTTATGCGTGATTCGTGAAGATAACTACGTTAGATTTCGTACTAGAAGTGTATAGTTAAGCTTTTCTACAAATGGGAAAGCAAACGTCTCTTGAAACTCGAAATCTCGTGCTAAAATTTACAGAAGAGGGAAAATCGTTACGAGTTGTTCAAATTGCTGGCACAATTAGCAGGTGCCATAATACGGCAAAGAAAATTATAGATAAATACAAAATTCAAGCAAATAGGAGATTGTCGACGTAGCGGTAGGCCAAAGCGACTTTCTTAGGATATTTCGATTCGGAAAAACATGTTATTTTGTGACGAAAGCAAATTTGAAATTTTCGGAAAGGAAAACCCACAAAAATTTGGAGAGGCAAAAATCAAGCTTTTTTGGAGAAAAATGTAATAACCACAATAAAGCATAGTGGGAGCTCGGTAATGGTCTGGGTATATATGGCGGCATCGGGCGTTGGAAATATGGTATTTAATGAAAACACCATGAACAAAATAGGTTTTTTAAATATTTTGAAGGAAAATTTGTCATCTAGCGTGGCTAAATTAGGATTAGGTCAGTCATGGGTCAACAAGATAACGACCCGAAGCATACTGCTAAAATATTCAAAGAATGGTTCCTTTATCCGACTCCCAAGCAGCTAGACCGCCCTCTCCAATCGCCAGACCTTAACCCGATAGAACATTCGTGGAAGTATCTCGATAGGCATATTCGGAAAAGGGACATATCCAGCAAAGATGCCTTAAAATCTGTATTGTTGGAGGATTTTTTTTTAATATTACAACTGAATACAATTCATCTAGTAATTTTTCTTTCTTAATTTAGTCACTTGTGAATGAGAAGACGCCCATTGGCCGGCTCTATTTATAGGTTATTTACTGAAGTAGTCTTTGCTTTGGTGTCCTTATCCATTAATTCAATTGGTTTCGTTCTCTGCAATCGTCTTACTGCATGGATTTCTTCTTGGACCGTCGGGATATTTAGATCCCTATGAAGGCCATCATTCCTAATGTACAACGGAGCGTTAACTATACCACGTAGCACTTTGTTTAGAAAATTTTGTATTATTTTAGTGTTGGTTTTCTTTGTACAGCCCCAGAGGTATATTCCGTAAGTTCATACAGGCTTTAGCACCTGTTGATAAAATAGCAATTTATTTTCGGTTGACAACTCCGAGTTTTTCCCGAGCAGCCAATACATTTTTCGATATTTGATATTAAGTTCTTCTTTTTTCTTTTTAACGTGCTCTTTCCATCTGAGCCTGGTATCTAAGGTCATCCCTAAATATTTAGCCTTATTTGCATACGGAATCTGCTGACCGTTAATGATTACAGGTTTGTAACTGACTTTTAGATTAGTAGAATTCACATGCGTGGATTTCGATTCATTGAGCCCGATACGCCACATTTTTGTCCATTTTATGATTTTGTCACATGTTTCTTGAAGTTTCGTTGTCGATTCCTCGCTAGTGTCTCCTACTGAGAGAACTGCAGTGTCATCAGCAAATATTGCAACGATAACATCGTTTAAATGAGGTAGATCTCTGGTGTAGAGTAGGTAAAGAAAACACTACTCTGTGGGATTCCTGCCGAAATCTTTTTTAGCTCGGAATATTCATCTTCATATTTCACCCGAAAGTGGTGATTCTCTATGTATGATTTTAAAATCATGTAATATTGTTTTGGTAAATCTCTATGTAGTTTAAAGAGTTAACCTTTGTGCCATACATTATCGAAGGCCTGTGCCACATCTAAGAAGAGGAGGAAGTTGGAAGAAGTTGGAGGAAGTTGGAGGAATGACAAAATATTCCAGCCGAAGTAACCGCAAAGTTGGTTGAATCAATGCTGAGAAGGTTAGGAGCAGTTTGTAAATCGAAAGGGAAACAAGGCACTAATGAAGTCTTTTTAATTAATTAATTAATTAATGTTTACTTGTACACTTTTTATTGACTCCTTAAAAATGAACTATTTTTTGTTGGGAGTACGTCATTGGTTTCTCATCATCATTGTCTGCAGATCAGCATGATACGTAAAATTTTCAATATTATCAGAAGAATGACTGATAATTTGACATAAGAATTGATCACATGTTCGTGCTATATCGAGCGCTGTTCCTTAACTGTTTGAGTCCCAAGAGGTAATGCAAAAGCATTACAAACAACGTAAAACGATTTGGGGTGCAAACGCAGATAACTTTCGTTTCTTGTATTTGTTAGGTAACGGTATTCTACTAGGTAACGGTCTTTCTCTAGGTAACGGTCTCTTTTTCATCGCTTCTCGTCACATTTATTTATTTTATTTTCTCGGGACTCAAACGGTTAATATCACAAAATCACATTATACAATACTCCAGACTCCACTTTTCAGTGTCATATAAAGACGCGGGTACATAAGAACCTTCTATCCCACTGATAATGCAATGAGGGTATATGTTTTAGATTTCCCAACACTTTGCTTTCCCAACGATTTGCCAACACTTACTCGAGGCATTGCCTGAAGTGGTCGGATATCCCTGTGGAATCTGTTACCAAAAAAAATGTAACAGTGAAAATTTGAATTTTTGTGCTCCGATCATTATGTGCGGACTCGGGTTAATATAAACCGTCTATCCCACTGATATGGCAATGAGGGTATAAGTTTTAGATTTCTGATGGCCAATATTTACTCGAGGCATTTGTCGAAGTGGTCGGATATCCCTGTGGAGTCTGCTACAGAAGAAAATGTAACAGTGAAAATTTGAATTGTGTTCTATGCCTTCAGAGTTCTATGCATATATTTGATGTGTGTTCTATGCCTATATATGTAGATTCGGTTATCTGAGTTTCTCAATGTTCCTTGGCGATTTTACGAATCTTCTACGGAATTTATCGCATACTAACCTCTTAATTATGGGTGATTTTAATATCGACTTTTTACATACTAATCCCGAGCTTGATAACTTTCTAGTTTTATTGTCCAATCATGGTCTTGACATATTAATCTCCAAACCTACACGTATTACAAATAGCTCTGCTATACGTGTATTGATAATATTCTTTACCGACTCGACGAGAGGCATTTTCAAAAAGTTACATGTACGGTATTAGACTTGCGAATTACAGACCACTGTCTTCTAGATGTAGAACTTTCAGCAAGATTTGCTCTCAGCCCCCTCAAAAAAAAAGAAAAAACATGTACTTTCCCTTATTGATTACAGTAAACTAAAAAATTTACTTACATTTGATGAATGGGGTGCCGTTCTTAGTTGTAGAGATGCATCAGTAGCGTTTGAAAATTTGATAGACATTTTCTCTAACCATCTTAGTAGCTGCACAAGTCAAGTAACTAGATCAAAATCCCATAAATTGAATGTATGGATGTCCAACTATCTATTAAATCTCTTACGCAAACGTAATAAGTTTTGTCAATTAGTAAAAAAACATCCTACTAATGCTAGATTGCGAAACTACAGCTTGAAGTTGTGTGAGTTAGTACATCAAAATATAGATTTGTCCAAAAAATTATTTTACAAAAATCAATTTCGTCATAATGGTAAAAGTGCTCGCAAGAACTGGAAAACCGTTAACGAAATTATAACCGGAATTATTAACGAAATTATTATCCAGAGACAAATGATATTAAAGAAAAAAATTCTCAGTTAGGATACAATGTATCAGATCCAGCTACAATTCCCAATGAATTTAATGTATTTTTTACGAGTGTAGGTTCAAATAACATCTCAACAGTTGATTTAGCAACCATTGACAAGGAACGACTAATTATGGACAGTAATAACACAGTAAACAGTTTTTATTTCTCTTCCATTACGCCCTGCGAATTATATTATGTGATAAATTCCTTGAAAGAAAAATCTTCTCCTGGAATAGATGGTATAACCAATAGTGTTATAAAGCCACTTGCCTGTTTTTTAGTGGATGTCCTACCTAGCCTTTATTTTTAATTTAAGCGTGGAAACAGGAACGTTTCGGTTATATCTCTGACCATGCAAAAAAGGAGTTGGTTGGATGGGCATTGCAGTTAGAAGAATTTCAATACACTTTGAAGCACCAGCCAGGAACGCGTATGAAGCATGTTGATGCCCTTAGTTGAAACCCTCTTGCCATGGTAATTAAAGAAGACGTTATTACGAAACTGAAAGCGGCCCAGAAAGATGACCCGAACTTGAAGCTAATTTTTAAAGGACTCAAGACGAGTAGCGGATGCCTTTACAAGCTGTTAAAAGGGTCTACAGTGTTAGTTGTACCAACGTCAATGCAACATGAAGTAATTACGGTGTATCACGAACAGGGTCATTTTGGTACAAAGAAAACGGAAGAGCTAGTGCAGCGACAATATTTTATCCTGAAACTTGGTGAGAAAACTAAAAAATTTATTAATAACTGTATTCCTTGCATCCTTGCACGCATTCCAAAAGGCAATCCAAAAGGTCTACCACGTTGACCATTTGGGAAGCCTAGTGGCGATTGGAAAAGGTTATAAATACATTTTCAGTTTTATTGATGGTTTCTCCAAATTCGTTTGAATTTACCCAGACAGAGATCCTTGCTTCACTTCTGAAGCATTTGGTAAGTACTGCGATGATGAACAGATTGCATACACGAAAATAACCACAGGCGCCGCAACAGGCAATGGACAAGTTGAGCGGTTGAATAGGGTTATTATACCATCCCTACCTAAACTTCGGCAAGCGAATCCGAATGACTGGTATAATCATACAAATCTCCTACAGATGTTCATTAATAACACCTTCCAGCGCAGTATCGTAATGACACCCTTTCAGCTTCTGATGGGCGTGAACACGTTCCAAATTATCGTGCAAGCATTTGGGTTCGTAAGCCACACTGATATCTCAGACGACGAAAGTGAGGATGACGATGTTGACATTGTGCAGGAGAGGAGTTCATCCGGGCCGGATACAAATTCAGGACGGCCGATTGTGAGACACCCTGTATATAATTAATATTGTTTATTGTATTGTATTACTGTTTATTGTTACAAGTATTGTTGACGGATGCCCATAATCCGATGGTATGATTTTGTGCTGTAACAACACAACGTACAGACTGTTATTATTTTTAGAATTGTAATAAAATGATTATTGGTGAAGACAGTCTGTTGTGATAATTCTACAAACAAGGAGTCGAAAAACAAATCTAATTCCGCGTTTCATTTTTAAGACGATTAAAAGTAAAATCCTACATTTATTGTTTAATTTTTGAGTAAAAAAAGAATTACTAACAAAAAAATTTCAAATCCTTAAATCCTTAAAAATATGCTTTTTTGAGATGTGACAGTGTTGCACCAAACAGACGATATAATTCGGGTAAAACCCATATTGGTTCGTTTATTCAAAAATTCACACTTTGACAACTAAAAACCGTGAAGTTTTTAGCAGTTTGATTTACTTCGAATATTTCTTCGAAGTTCGAAAAAAAACGACACAAGTGACATCGTGCCAGAAAATCTAATTACACTCAGAAAAAAGGTTACTACCATGATGTTGGTACGTAGTACACATATATAGTGAGAATTTTCGGAAATTTCTGATTTGGTGATATAATTCGCCAAACCAAGACTTGAGTTTTTGTAGTTTGGTCGTTGCAATCTGATGTAATGCCAAGAAGAGAGTTGGGAAGTTCTCATTTTTGTAAGGGTTTGTATTTGTGTATCTTTACACAAGTACACTGGGGTTAAAATCGGATGAGGGAGTGAATTTTTCTACTTTTTTGTGGTAGATAGATATATTGTGAGTAAATGGCCCCTTTGTTTTCTATGACTAGAAAAGTCGGGAATTTCCAGAAGTTTCTGATTTGGCAATTTTAAACACATTTTAAGCTATATTTACCAATATAAAAGTCAATATTAACAAAACATTATGTTATAGTTACCAATATAAAGTTTTACTTACTAAAGACAACTTTGTGTATTATAAAAAGAATTTTGTCAATGCTAACAAATAATTGGTTGTTTCGACCTAAAACGTTTTCAACATGAACCGCCAATTTGGTTACATTTACTAAAATTTGGTAGAATTAACAAGTCAGTTTTTGGTTATATTAACTAAATTAAAAATTAAATAACCACGATTTGGTTATTCAAAATTAAAATTTTATTCATCTAGGATCTTCTTCATTTTTTTAGCTAAGAGATTTGGTTGATCGAAAATCACCAAGATTTTGGCAAAATAGACTCAGATTATTGTTTCTTATGACCCAAGTTTCTCTCTGAGTGTACGGAAAATGTGTTAGGGTAAGAGAAAAAAAGCACATGTCCATCCGTGCGGATCTCTTATTGACTCTAGTCGTTGATAATATTTATCATTTATTTGGAGCTGGTATTACTTATTGCACGATTCGGCAAGTAGATTGACGAATTTCTTACTAGTAGAAAGACTAGAATAAAAAAATTTCAATAAATATTACACAATCCGTCTACTTGAACGATTTGAAGGAGTCTGGACAAATTATTCGACCTCCAGTCAAGGAGCGTTATGTTTTGATAGTCCTTGTCAAAAACCTCAATTTAATTCAATCGATTATTGTTGTTGAATTTGCCCTTATTACTCCTTTCTGCTCGTATAGTATTTAACTGTTTGTTATATTTTGACAAAAGGACTGTTGCCAACTGAATTTTGTTGTTAAAAAAAGTTATTGTATTCATTCTGTGTGAAAAGGTCAAATGTCATACACATAACAATTCCAGCTACTTTTTTTTATCGGTTCTATACCACCTTGATAATCGAACAGGGAAAAACCAATTTGATTTTTTTGTACACATCGTCGGGTGTCAATTTTAAAGTTATTTTTGGAATTGAATCTGTGATAGAATTTACCTTTATAATTTCAAGAATTGTAAACTAGCATTCGACAATAATATCACGTTTTGCTGCATTTGAGGGTGTATACTATCGGCGCAAAATTACGTATAACAACTAGTAATCAGTGTTTTAGTTTATAGTTCACGCAATTCATTCAAACATTTTCCCATTGGTGTTATACCTATTACGTACGCTTATTTAAACACAATTACATAATAAATATGTATGTATGTATGTAGGTTGTCTAAACATTCATACTTGTTATGTACACTGATATTTTTCAATGTAATCAAATCTAATAACCGTGAGGAATTCTCAACGGATAGATTTAGCGGCATGCCCAATTTAATTTCGTTTTAATTGTTCGATATATTTCAGGTATAAATGTGAATGTAACTTGAACACTCCGCGACTAAATCGAAATAATTTATTTTATTTTGAAAAAAAAAACAGAATGAAAGCCTAATTTAACCTACTTTGAACAACCCCCTCAAAAAATATTTGATTTTCCTTGAACCTCGTTCTCACTTATTATTCATTGTAGATTTTCCACTTGAATTACCGATTCAATCAACATCACATTATTAATTTGAATTCATATACACCACCCCCTCTTTAGCCACCCTAAAGTCTAAAAACAAAAAAGCAAACTAAATTCGCAAGAATTTCGTTAATCGAAACGAAAACAACAAAAAAATGTCTCTTTGTATAGAAAAATCAAAATAATTTAAATAATTTATCAATCAATAAAAATAGTTTTTTGTCTAATTTTTTCCCGTGAAAATTAAATTTTATTTTTATCTCGAGAATACATAAAACATCGCGTATAAATAGCATTAATTATTTATGAACTGTACAGGTACATTCACATTCAAGAAGCGCTGTTCATCGATTATATAGAAACGAATTTGATTTTATATATTTTGTTGACAGTGTTGGAATAACTTGTGAATTTCTCGTCTGTCGAGTTACTACTGATTCGTAGTGCCGACTTAGGATTGTGTTTTTATTCATAATTCGGCTCTGCTGCTCTGGCGAACTATTAAGGCAGAGTAAGGAAGAGACATAATTACATGCATTGATCTGTATTTAAGTAACCTGCACCAAGCTACGCTGAAATGCGGAAACTACAGAAAACCGAATTGAGGCAGAAGCCTTTTGAAGACAGTCGTCAAAGTAAATCGAATAATTTTCGCTCTTTATAAGTAAAATTTAGAACGGCTACGCCAGAGTAACGCAGAAATGCACAAAAGATCAATGACTATAATTTATAACAACCGAACCGATTTCAGTCTTCGCCATATTTTCATATATAGCCCCGCGGTGCACAAATTAAAAGGAGAGTGAAATCGAGTGTTAATAAAAAGTGAATCGTTATGTTGCCCCACCGCGCAACATATTCACCCATTTTCTTTTTTTTTTGTAGTAAGGATGCCGTCTGCACGAGTGCGAGCGCAAATTTATAATTTTTGATCCGCACGCTAAACCAATAAAAACGCTTGAAAAATTTTTTCCATATAAAAATTCACCTGCGGGGCTCCCTGAATTAAAAAAGGCTGACTTAGAAATGGTGTTTTTCGGACTTAAAACCAGCGTTTTTATTTCATTTTAAAATTGACTTAAAATCTGTAGCGAAAATGAAATAAAAAAAGCTGACTTTATTAATGCATATCATAAGTCATTTTGAAAATGATTCAAGAAATGTGTTTATAAATGACATAAAATGTGTATTTTTAATTCATTTTGAAAATGAAATAAAATGTGTATTAAAGATCGAAATAAAACGTAAAAATGTATAACAGTAAAAGCCCGATCCAGCATCCAATTAACCGGAACACTCAGTTAACTGGAATTTTAATTTTTATGATTTTTTTTTGCATTTTTCTCTTTCATATGCATTTTTTAATTCATTTTGAATTTTGCAATTGTTTTTTGCACATTTTCATTAATGAAAGCTTAGTTGAAAATTTTGAATGGCTTTAATTTTCATATTACAGAAAAAGCCCGTTTATTCTGCATCGAATTAACCGGAGCACTCAGTTAACCGGAAATTTAATTTGAAGATTTTTTCCATTTTCCTCTTTATTTTCTCTTTCATATGCATTTTTTACTTCATTTTGAAATTTTCAATTGTTTTTTGCACATTTTCATTAATGAAAGCATAAGTTGAAAATTTGGAATGGCTTTAATTTTCATATTACAGTGAAAGACCAATTATCCGGCATCCAATAACCGGAACACTCAGTTAACCGGAATTTTAACTTTTAGGATTTTTTTTTTCTTATTTGCTTTTTCACAAGGGATATTATTTTTTTATTTATAGAAAATATACTTTCCTTAACTTTTTTCTGTTTTATGCATTATTCTATTTGAATTGAATGTGTAAAGTCGTATATAACATAGTTAGGTTAGTAATTGGATATAAATATGTATTATTAAATTTTGGGTACTCGTATGGGTGTACTCGTATACATAATATGTATGTATTTATTATTTGGAAATTCAATTAACTGATGTATAAAATTAACTGATGTATAAAAACTTGTGACGGTGCATTCGCACGCACAACAATAAGTTTATTCTATGTAAGTATGATTCATGCTGTAGATTGATGCGAGTGATTGTAACCCTAAATGTCAGCTATAAATACTAAACGATTACACAGAAAACTGTGTTATCGACAGCATATCAATCAAATAGATGGCACCTCGGGCAATCTAATTGGATGGTAATTTATAAGTTTAAGTTTTAAAAACCCTGAGTGTCAAAAGTCCCGCGTAAATATTCAAGATTCGGCGGGGGAGAAAAAAATATAAAAAGGGCAATCAGCCGCGAAACGAGGAGAGTCATTGGTCAAATTTTGAGGTATGCAAGTCATACACAATTTTTTTTAGTCTATTGTGAGATAAATAGTGGAAATAGTGCCACCATAAATATATATTTATCCAAATTATAAACTAAGTTCTTAAATAAAATTAAAATCGTTTATAAATAAAATTAAAATTTTAGTTCCATAAGATTAAAAATGAAGATAGTCTAAGTTAAAATTTTATTAGTTCTTAAATTATATCGCTCAAAATAATAATAATAATTATAATACAGTGTAAGTTCGCTAACTAAAGCGGTACAGTAATATACGGGACTGCTAAAAACGGTGAAAAGTGATACGTGGTGTGTAACGACAATTTCCAGACCGATTCATGTAAGACTTCCGGTACGCAAAAATTAACTGAATGCGTGCACGGTGGCAAAGTGAATAAAAAATAAATAAAATAAACTAAAAACTAACCTGAGCTGAGTGCCGTACATAAATAAGGTCATTACGTGAATCGTAATAAATGGAACAATAACAAAGTCGTTAGTGATAAATCGTAAATCGGTGCACAATAATGTTATAAATAAATAATAAATAATAAATTAATAATTTGTGAACCAGTGATCTATATAAACTATTATAAAGTCAACACACAAGTCATACGTAGGCCTCCGCTACGGTATAGTTAACAACAACTAGGAAAAAACTTCAAATCCGGATTTAACCGCGGCAACAACGGGGAAGTAATTTTTTTTATATATTACTATTTCTCATAAAACACAATTAAATGAACCTTCCAAACATTAAATATGAAATGATAATTTTTTAATAATAAGTAATGAATACTAATTAATCTTAAGTACATAATTTTAGTTCTTTTCAAATTTTTATACCAAAAATTTTCCTTATGTTTACGCCAACAATTTCAAATATTATTTCCAGTTTAATTTTCTTGTAGGTTTATTACCGGGTTAGATAATAAACATTTTTTTTGGATTTGAAATCGTTTGCTGGGAAATAAAACTTATTAAAATTTATTAATTTTATATTTATATTTATTAATATAAAACTAACATTACTAACAGTATTTCCAATATTCATCTTACATTTCAATTACGTTTTTATATCGGATGAATAAACATTATTTGCTGTTGTTTAACATTCCTCAAAATCCAGTATTTTTTTTTTGTTTTCTCGTCTTTTCTTCTTTGCTTGAATATTATTTTGTCGGATTAAAATGTGCAAGGAGTTTCTCGTTACTTTCGGTCAAGTGAAGTGAAATATGTGGAACTAAGTGAACGGCATGATGAGGATGGACTAGGGTAAGTATCCCGTCCAGTATAGGTAGGTAATTGGCTTCATTCCTTTTCCCGCGGTTACACTTGGCTCACTTATACTCTTCAACCCCCACGCCCAAACCCTGATGCTTAGCCGGCAACGACCGCGAAGAGTCCCTGTGTGAGCCCAATTTTCTATAGCGTTCGTGTGGTCTGGAGAATTCCTCGTATACATTTGTTCATGATAGTTGATATTTTGTTGTTGTTGTAGTGTTTTAAAGTTTGATTTTCTCGTTCTTTACTTTTCGGTCGCGTAAAACTTCTCCAGGTCAGACAAAGGTTACAAACTAACTGATGTATAAAAAAAAATGTTTTTTGGTACATAATTTGACCGAAATAAACGAGAATCCTAAAAAATAATGAAATCGAGCGAAATTCTTGAAACATTCAGTTATCCGGAATTTTCGATTACCCGGAATGCTCTCATCCCGATTATAAGCATTCTGGATAACAGGGCTTTTACTGTAGTATACGTTACAGTAAAAGCCCTGTTATCCGGACTGCTTGGGGATGAGAGAATTCCACATAATCGAAAATTCCAGATAATATAATGTTTCATTAAAACCGAGAATTTCAATTGCTTTCATTATTTTTTAGGATTCTCGTTTATTTATTTTCAGATTATCTACCAGAAAATAATTTTTTTATACATCAAATTATTGAATTTATTGCGAATAATAAATAAATACATATTATGTATACGAGTGCACCCATACGAGTACCGTATATTTAATAATACATATATTCAATATTTCCCTAACCCTAGTTGGGGTACGACTTGACCCATTCAATTAAAATAAAATAATGCATAAATAGAAAAAAATGAAAGGAAAGTACATTTTCTATGAATCCCCGAATAACAAAAAAATAATAATTTCGCTTCTGAAAGAGAAAAAAAGCAAAACAAATTCCAAAAAATTTAAATTCACGTAAACTGAGTGTTCCGGTTAATTCGATGCCGGATAATTGGGCTTTTACTGTAATATGAAAATTAAAGTCATTCCAAATTTTCAACTAATGCTCTCATTAATGAAAATGTACAAAAACACAATGGAAAATTTCAAAATGAAATAAAAATGCATGTGCAAGAGAAAATAAAGAGAAAAAAGCAAAAAATCCTTAAAATTAAAATTCCGGTTTACTGAGTGTTCCGGTTAATTGGATGCAGGATTATTGGGCTTCTACTGTAATATGAAAATTAAAGCCATTCCAAATTTTCAACTAATGCTCTCATTAATGAAAATGTGCAAACAACAATTGCAAATTTCAAAATGAATTAAAAATGCATATGAAAAAGAAAATAAAAAGGAAAAAGCAAAAAAATCATTATTGAGTATTCCGTTTAATTGCATGCAGGATTATTGGGCTTCTACTGTAATATGAAAATTAAAGCCATTCCATATTTTCAACTAATGCTTTCATTAGTGAAAATGTGCAATACACAATTGCAAA
Source organism: Nephrotoma flavescens (assembly GCA_932526605.1). Classification (NCBI taxonomy): domain Eukaryota; kingdom Metazoa; phylum Arthropoda; class Insecta; order Diptera; family Tipulidae; genus Nephrotoma; species Nephrotoma flavescens. The sequence goes on from OW052221.1 coordinate 97,060,437, forward strand.
TTTCAAAAGAATTAAAAAATCCATATTTTAATTCATAATAATACACAAATAATAATTCACAAATGAAATGCATGTTTTTTATCTTTCCCTACAATACAACAAAAAATTGTAACAAGAAAAACAAGAAACCATTTTCTTAAAAATATGAAATAAAATATGCCCTTTTTAAGTCATTTTAAAAATGAATTAAAAAATATATGTACATATTTGTAAAATGACATAAAATATGCGTTTATTGTGTCATTTTGAAATTAAATTTGTTTTTCTAAAACATCTTTGTTAAGTCAGAAAATTTGTTAAAAGTATGACTTAAAAAGGTCCATTTTTTACATAAAAACACCATTTTTAAGTCCACCTTTTTAATTCAGGGAGCCAACCTATAGATATAAAAAATTTTGATTGAAAAGAAAATGACCAAGCGGTTTGCTATTATTTTTATGACAAGTATCTGTCATTCATTTTGTTTTTGTGTTTGGGTTGTGTTCGAATATTTTTGTAAATGATGGGAATCAAAGTAATTTGATTTGGAAATTTTATTTATTATTGATAGCGTGAAAATGTGATAAAACTATTGTATCGTCTAGCTATATAGACGATATCGTGCTGTACAAATTTTTAACGTACACTCGATTTTTTTTCAGAATATCTCGTTCGGGTGGCGTCTGTTTCATTTGCGATATTTACTCATTACTGTGTGTGTATCTGCAAAAAGATTTCCTTCAATAGTCGGTACGTTAATAGCTTTGCCTATATACTTCTGTTGTTTAACATTTCGAAAGATATAAGCAGCTTTTGTGCCAAATTTTTCATGAATTATAGCGCCAATACAGGCCCATGTTAATTGTTTAAATCCCGCTTTTATGTCGACGACATATCGACTGCCCCCACTATCTCCGGCTTTATTAAGGAAATTCAACGGATCCTCCATAATCGATATGTACTTATGCAGGTTTTCTAATCATAACAGAATTTTTGGATTTTTTTTATCACAGATTAATTTCTACGTACGGAGTTGAAATTGATTGGTACGACGGTAAAATCCGATTAAAATTATCAAGATGTCACGATGTATGTTATTACCAACGGTTTACCAAGACCCTGTTGTGCACCGTTTGTGTTGATTAGAGTTGATTTTTCGCCCAACCGTTCTTATCATAATGGAACTTGTAACCGCTCGCATTAGCTTTGGGCGGACTAACAGAATATCACTGTTCCAGACCTGGTGCGGTTGCATAATTCCGGCTACGGATTCAGGAGCGATGGGAGGGGGGGGGGGGGTATGATAGTACAGGTGGAACAATGATTTAAAGTAAACCGCATTTATCTTAAGAAAAAAAAATTTAGCATCATACCACGAAAAAAAAATTAACACTTTGCAGCGACCAACGGTTCCAATTCCCACCAATAACCCGTTTATCTATAGACATTACTACACTCATCATATAGGGTGTAAAATAACAACGACAAAGAAACTTTTTCTTTTTTTTTACTTCGTACGGGGACCATTTACCTGCACGCTATTACCCATAAAAATTATATGAAAGAAAAAAATAATAATAACATGAAACAAAAAAACTTAGCTGTAACGGTTCCGTTGTTGACACCCGCGTTTTCTCGGTCCTTGTGGTTATACGGAGGTTGTAACGTATAATCTGGCGTTACACGGTACAATTTATATCGTGGCACTACACTATTTACACAATAACAATATTTTTAACGTTTTTTCTTTATTAGCGTTCGTTATCCGCCCAACCGCCCCTCCCCCACTTAGTACCTTATCAGTACGAGCGCGCGATATGGAGACCTACAACGACGCGGTTTTTCGATTATAAGAATCACAAATTCAAAAAAAAAATGCCCCGAATCACTTAGTGGGATCCCGAATAACCGGTTAACACTATCCCCGTTATGTGGTTTTTTTTCTCGCGCTTTATACTTTGGGATCACTAACTGGATATTTATGCACTAAAGAATTCACTGTATTTTGGGTTAACTCGTCACTATACACTAACGATTATCAACATTAACAAAAAGTATTATATTTACACAAATTATTACATCAAAATGTAGACAAATATTATTGCTAAAATAACTAATTTATTTAGTAATCATTACTAAAAATTATTTATAAATAAACACTAATATTCTTCAACAAAATTAAAAAACAACTGAACTCGTTTTTCTCGATCCACCGCCTCGATTCCCTCACCAAAATATGTACCATATAATTTTATGGGCAAAAAAACAAGTTATAAAATTATTTGCGTCAGGTTATCTAATACAGGGTAAACATACAGGTCCGGGATTTGCAACGCATCCAACGCATACGTACATACAAATCGGATACGTTACAAACTCCGAAACTTGATGGAAGCTTTCAAAATTAGCATACCAATAGATTTCAGGATTACGGGTGTAGGGGGGAGGGGAGGGCAGGGAAGGGAGGTATACGAACCCGCTTTGGTATCGTGATGTTACTTCAGTTGGAGTAATACAGAGATCTCAATCGTAGGACACAATACGCAAAAAGTATTTCGATGGTAGTTTCAACTCACAATGACAACAATTTCAATCGAATGAAGGAAACGTCAAATAATGTAGACGAATTTCATTGAGCAAAAACTATTAGCTAATAACTTCAGACTGTGGGTGCGGTTAAAATCTCACAGTCGTGCAGCAGGCTTTAGTTTCGAGGTTATCCCTGTTATGATTGAAGAACCTGACGTTCTAACAGATCTGAAATTTCTGAGAATTTTCGGTTAAAATGAAGGCCTTATAATGGAGCGGAGAAAATAATTCGAATCCAATTTAGATATGGTTAAAACGATGGAGTTTCGTCAAGATCTGAATTCAGGAATCAACGATGACGTAGTAGCAACGACGATGACTAAACTCAGGGCAATAATGAAGAAGAAAGACAATATGATGGAGACTCTAGAGTTTTTCCAGCTAAAAACCCACTACCGTTAAAACTGTTCTTGACTGGATGTGGGAAGATTTTTCTCATTAAACTCATCATGGAAATTTGTAATCGATTCAAAGATGCGGATGATTATTGTAACGCTGGGAATGACACGATATACTGCGTTTAAAATCAGCCTGTCGGGTTTACAAACGCTATTATCGAACGACGTCAAGGGTTTATGTAGGTCTTTTTTCAACTATGTCAGGATGATACTCACCGATGAAGTCAGCATGATTGGGGTAGAAATCTTAGAATGCGTAGACTTGAGATTGAAAGAAATAACGGCAAATTATGATGCCGATTTTTATTGTTGATTTGAGGAACTTGCCACCGGTTATAGTCACTCCCATTTGAATGAAAACAATACAGTGGATCGATGGTCAGAGATCGATTGGATAAACAAGAGTTGCAACTGATTGAATCTTCTGCTCAGAGACGGAAGCGGAGGAACGTTATCCTTATGGAATCCCATTATTCAATGATAACCATTCAGTCGATGAATATAATTTGAGAATTTTCAGTTGCTGATGAGGAAATACTCGGATGTGGAGCTGATCGCGAAAAAAGAGTCGCTAGAGCGTAGCTTCACAAACTCAACACAATTAATATAGAAGGATTATAATACGAAATTATTTTCGTTATAGATAAACCCTACGTGATAACCACAAAGCAAATTAGAACACGTTGAAGTGGGTGATCGTTTATGCTAAAACATGTAGAATATGCAAATGGAAAAAGAATTAGTAGAGCAGCTGTTCCTATCAATAGTAGATCCGCAACAGTTCCTCTCAATCGAAATAAATCGATTCATGTTAAAAGAAATCGTTTTCTACTAAAACCAGTGTAACGACTGCATTTTCATTCGTTCCAAAAATTAATTAAGTTTCTTACATGTATCTTTTCAATTTGACCAAAAATTTAAATTTGCAAAATAATTCTGGTTCGGGTGATAATAATTTTTTTGTAATGATCCAATTTTCTCAATTTTCAGTAAAATTTTAAAATGGTTGATAATCTCTGCTTAATTTCATGATATTTCACTCAATTAAACTCGTTATAATAAAACCAAATATCACTCAATTCTTCGATACAATTACAATTTATGTTTGAATTTTGCTTTGTAATAAGTTATGTAAAGCTTAGTTGTATATAAAAATATAGGAGTTTGAATTATATAGATGCTGTATAGTAGTGATCGTTTAGATTGTAAACAACAATTGCATGTACATACGGTAAACATCGATGTTGAGATTTTTATTTGGGAAAGATGAGTTGGTTGGACGGGAAAAAAAACATCAGGGAGTTGATTTTTAAACGTGATCGAGTTAAGATCAAAAATATTAATTAAATAAAGTGTGTGTTCCGAAATAATAATAAAAAATTTACGAGAATCAATATATGTACTTTGATTCCAAGATAAAACTTATAAATTTAAGATAATAAATGACTTAAATTTTTTGTTTGCTGTAATTTTGGTGTTAGATCGGAACACGTAATTTTTTTTTTGAGTATATTCGGTTGTCGCGAAAATATATTTTATAATAATAAATTTATAATAAGTGCGACATAATAATAATAATACATTGCATAATAATAAGTTATAATACGAAGTTTAATTAGTGAAAATAAACTATAAAATCATATAAAAAAAAAGAAAAAAACTGTGAAAATGTCGAACGATTTAACGGTCAGTGAAATAAATATAGACATAAAACTGTGCGTTACTAAAAATGGTATAGACATGCGGTTGTGAAGAAAAAGTGAAAATTCTGAAAATCTTCTAAAATATAATCCGTATAACAAAAATTTAACTACTAATAATATAAGCAAACTAAACGTATTCACATAACGTAAAATTTATGTTAATGAATCTAAATAATAATATAATAATCATAATAATAATAATTCTAATAAATAAATAGTAAAATAATAAATAGAGTTTACTGTACGCTATTATATACATCTAACGTACAAGAATTATACTTCATATACGTCATTTTAATGATAATTCCACGATTACTCATCGAAAAAACAGACATCATCATCAGTAAAGTTCAACCAACATTCTTCGTACATCGTCATCAGCATCGGCGCCCAACGAAAATGTAATGTTGTATTTTATTATATTTAATATTTTAGATTTAAATAAGAAATTTTTTTTTCCTTATATATTAACTTAGTTTTAAATTTTTTTTTTCTAAATTTCTCTTTAAAACTAATTAGACATAATCTTCTTTAATTAACGTTAGTCAAAATTTTAGTTAACTTCTATTTAAAAATTTATAAAAAAAAAATTGAAATTAATTTCAATAATTATACACAATCAAAAAAATGATATTTTCGGATTTGTTTTTTTTTTTGTATGAGATTCATGAACCAAATATGAATTAAGTGTCTTAAGGTGAGGAGGTAAAATTGCGAGAGCGTTCGATAGTGATGATGTAGTAATTAATCAGTGTATAATTGCAATCGACTAGTTGTATTTGGTGTTTTTTTTGTTCGTCCTTTTCTTTTAAAATTCATACGGTCTATCAAGACTCATTTAAGCTTTGAAAAACCAAGCCCTTAACCCTGAGCTACAGCTGGCAATAGATGACCGTTCAAATCCTCTAAATGAATAAGCAAAAAAAATAAATTTTCGATAATCGAGCAGTCGGTTACAGACGGCGCCCAAAGTACATGCTATATGACTAACGGACGAGTGTCTGTAGTTTGTTGCAGATAACGTTCAAGTTTCAAAACCGTAAATAAATAAGATATTCAAAAACCGCCAAATGAGACGACTAGTTTATTTACAGCGGTACAATTCATTTTTGCCATTAATATTTCTTAGGTGTTTCAATCTTCACTGTATTATTTACATTTCGGGTTTTTTTTTGCTATTTGTTATCATTTTTTTTTTGTTTACTTTCGCAATTGCATCCTAATTAATAGTGATTATGCAAATGTTAGTATTAGAACTAAACAATAAGTTTAATATTTTTTTTTCTTTTTTTTTTCTTGTCAATTAAACTTATATTTTATAATGATCAAACCGATTCGAAAGCACAATATCCTTAGGTGAAATTAGTTGCTGTTACGTTTTGGTTTGTTCTTTCATAAATATGATCAAATATCCTAAACTGCCGCGATATTTCCAAATTTATTGTTGATTTAATTTCCGGTTGGTTTGGTTTAAGATATTTATTTATTATTCACTAAGTCATTAAACGCAGTTTGATTCTGATAAATTATCATTGATTTCTTCTGTCTGATTTATTTAATGTTTTGTCTAGTTCCTATTAATTTTCCGATCAGTTGAATCTATTGGGTACTGCTTGTATGATTAATTGTTACATGTATCATCACTGTTGATTAGTCGCTTTTGTTTTACCTCCTCAGTTTTTATATAGATTTGAATTAATTTTTTTTCTTTCGCAAATAATTAAATATTTTTTTGTTTTACTTACAAATTATTGGAATTATTTTAGTTATAATACAGTTAGTTTAATTAAAGTTGAAAAAAAGAATTGTTCGCTAAACTCGTTTTCTAAAAATTTATGGTGAATTGAATGAAGTTTGGTTTTATCATAATTTTATTAATATATTTTTTTTTAAGCATAGTGTATATTAGACCTTTTAATATTTTATTTGATAATTATTTAGCTATTTACACATAGTTAATTCATAACGCCAACAGGTACTTTATTATTATTATTATTTTTTTTTTTTTTTGAGTTTTTTTGTGTTTGTTAATTAACCTGAATATGTTGCAATTTAAAACAATAAAATGTCACACCCTAAATTAGTTATCGAGTTTTTAGAACCTGATGAGGTTCAAATTGAGTGTGAAGTTAGACATATTAGTGGCACTTGGGGTAACCGCCTGGAATGCCTAAGACAAAGTTTAGTTAAGGAAGCTGCCAATCCAGATGTGTTTCCTAACAATCCTCACGAAATCGCTGCTAAATATCCCCATTCCGAAATAATATCCTGTACAAGTAAATTGGAAAAATTACAGTCAAGCCTAACCACTGCTGTGGAGGAACCAGACGATAACCTTTCAGATATTGGTGTTATGATTTCACAAGTAATCCATGTACATGGTAGATTGATTAGAGTAGAAAAACTGCTTGAGTCTAAAACAGTGGTTAATAAGCTAGTTAATATATGTGATTTTTTAATTAAAGTAGCTTAAAATGTTGAAGACAAATTAGTGCCCATTTCAGACACAAAAGATAAACTTTCATCTTTACAAATGGATGTCCACGAAGTTTTGAATATTACTGCTAATTTAACCGACACTTTTACTAAGTCTGGCATCACTCAACCGACATCTACCCCGAAAAATAGTATTCTGGTAAATGACGCCGGAGCTCCTACCGCAATACCTGACCAAATCACAGAACAAATAGATCCTGCTGCTGCCATTGATGGAGGCCAACAAAATTTTGTTCAAATGCCTCATGGGAGTGCAGACAAAACTACCACGCCTCCTTTCGTTCTTCCTTCTATAGCGTATCCTAACTTTAATCCTTATTTACCTTATTATCAAAATGGTCCTCTCCCAATAACGTTTCCAACAATTCCTAACTTTCCATTCCCAAGAATGGTTCAGCCAACTGAAGGTAGTACCTAATACGGGTCAATACTCTGATGAAGCAAAACGAACTCATGCTTCTAGTTCAATTACACCAGTTCATAAATGGAACGTGAAATTCGATGGTTTGCCGTTAGGATTGTCTATTGAAAAGTTCTTATTTGGAGTAGAGCACTTGGCCCATACTAACAATGTAGCACTAAATCAATTGATAGGTAATATTGGTTCCCTGTTAGAAGGCCCTGGTAGAGAACATTATTGGTTACTACTGGAACGCAACCCGTCATTGTCATGGTCCGAATTTAGTAACCAACTGCTTCACAGATACAAAAACAGACGATCTGATTTAGAGATTAAGCATACTTTGGATGCACGAAAGCAGAAATTTAAGGAATCTTTTACAGACTTCTATTATGACCTCCTTAATTTAGCAATGCCGCTTAAAGTCGCTCTTTCAGACAATGAACTTATTGAATTAATCTGCAAGAACATGCGTGGAGGTTTAAGAGCCCACTTTGCAGGTCGCGAATTTGAAAGTGTATCAAGTCTTGTAAATGCTTGCCTTGCTACGGATGATGTATGGAGAAACATGAATTATTTTCCCGAAACCCATATTGGAGTTCCTAAAGGAATTTACGAAATTGACTCTGTAAGAGTAGCGGCCATACTATCAAAACAAAGCACGATCACGAAGCCGCAATCATCTCCAGAAGTTATTGCGAATAAATCAAATCCAATTCATTGTTGGAATTGCCACAGAGTAGGGCACTTATACCCGCTCTGTGATATACCACTTAAAATATTCTGCCTAGGTTGCGGGGCTCCTGGAGTATTACAAGCGCATTGCATGACGTGCAATTCTTTTTTAGGACACAACCCAACGAGGGAAACAAGCAACCATGCACCTCGTTTTTCTCCACCTACAATTCTTCATTCCAAACCCCAATTGTATCCACCAGGTGGGAAAAACAACCACAATCCTGGCAACTCCCCACAAACGTAAATTTTTCAACCATAATACTTTCTAATCTTAACCTCAAAACTCGTATTAGTGACTCAATTTCGCACCTATCTATTAATAAGCTACGTAGCTAATAAATTTTCGATAATCGGGCAGTCGGTTACACCAGCCTGCGCTCGTTGACAATTCACAAATTGCAAGGAGAGACATTTGATGAAATTGTTTTATATTCCAAGACAATCGTTCTTAGGAGTAGGTCGGGCGTCGTAGCTGACACACATATTTTACTCATGGTAAAAATCGGTTTGTACGATGGGAATTGGATTCTAAAATGATTTTTGGAAGAAGTTCTGTTGCTTATGCCAACTGAGACGAAGCTAGGCGCTTTCTTAATAAACTTCTTCATAATTGAAAGTTTCCGAAAATTGTTGTACTTGGAGCGGGACTAATTGTTAACTAAATATGATATACTCGGCGGATACTACAATTAAAAATTAATTTTTGACTAATTCTCTGAAATTGCATGTTTGAGACGAAGTAATAAATGAAGCTAGGATGTTTTTAGCCTATACTACAATTTAGTATGCTATTCTATAACTGAATTTTGAATAAATTTAAGAGAAAGTTCTAATTCGAAACATTTGGATGAGGTGATCGAATCCTGTTTTCACCTGATCGTTATTTCTAACGCCTTACTGACATGGGTCGAATTTTTCACGCCCTATTGACGTGAACCGAGGAATATTATTGAGAAGGCCAAATTCCACCAAAAAACTAGGTTTTAGCAGACTAATACTATAAGCAGTAGCTATAATATAAGCATCGAATGTATCATAGCCTAAAAAATAAACTAGAAGCTCAGCAAAGGAAGGATCGAAGCCCCTTATTTGTAATGTACTTGCATAAAGAAAATAACAAAATTGCAAATAAAATTTAATAAAATTAAAAAGGTAATTATAATTATTAAAAATGAATAAAGTACAATTAAACAATCGCTGAATGTTTACAAAGTCTAAACGCCAAAATCTAATTGACAATATCACTTCTGTCATAACACAAAATACACTTTTTCACTTCAAAACACACTATTTGCCGTAGGCACGTAGCGAATCACACTTACACTTGACAAACACATTTTATTAAACACTTGTTTTTAAGAGTAGACTCCTGACCTAACAAGTCGAAATGGATTCAGTGATTTTTTAAACTTTTTGGACAAATTTTTTGCAAAATAAAAAAAAAACAAGTGTTTAATAAAATGTGTTTGTTAAACACAAAATACACGAAAATTATAACTCTAAATTAATTGTGTATGAACGTTAATTGTGTATGAAATGACTATCGAATTAATTGTGGCTTCTAAATTTTGTTGATAATAAAACCCAATTTATTACTGGTAAAAAAGATAAAAATTTTAAGGTCAAATTTTCAAAAAAAAAATTCAAAAAAGTTGAATAGTCGCTTGAATGCCGCGTCACAAGCCATTAACTAGCACTTGACCTGTACCACCGGGTTCGTTGTAATTTTGAATTCAATACTGAGAATTTATTTTCAAAACTTCTTTTTCAAATTTTCTGAATATAGTCGCTTCATTATAGTCTTAGACGATTCAATAGCACTTGACGTTTACCAGAGAATTGGATGAGGTTTTGACTATAAATTTGAGATATTTCCACAAAAAATTATATCTGACTCGAGATTCAAACGACTATGTTATTTATGTCAAGTGCATGTGAATCGTCTGGGAGGCGGGATTCAATCGATTTTTCTGAAAATTCTGAAAATCTCTCAGTTTATAGTCAGCACGGCAAGCGACAATATCCAAAAATTAAAATTTCGGGTTGAAAATTTACGCTAGCTTGATGGAGGTCAATCGTGTAGTGACAATTTGGGCTGTCTAGGCTTCCCAGAAATTGAGGGATTATTTCAACTAATACATATTTTTTTTAAAATTTCGAGCTTAATGTTGTAAATATTATGGCAAGGTACCACGACACTTTTTACTAACGCGATAGTGAAATTTTTTCGAGCTGCGATAGAAAACTATCCCCATAGTGATAGTTTTCTATCGGGGTTTTTTGGACTGAATATTGGACAAGCTTAATATTAATGCTAAATTTAGGCCTGTCTAAGTTACCAAGCACTGCATAAAAGAAATCCTAAAATTTCAGGTTGAATCTTATAAATTTCATGACAGAGTATCATGACACTGTTTACCGTTGGGATAGTGTCATTTTTTCGTCTGGGATATGAAACTCGCACGATAGTGATATTTAGTGTTGCCATAACGTTTTTTCAGGCTGAGTATTGGGTTAGCTTCATATGTATATAATTTAGAAGAATAAATAAACATCATTTTAGTTACATACCAATTACAGCAATATTCTTAAAATTGTTCTTGCACGTACCTGGAAATAAAAAAAAAATAAAAATTTTGTCAGTAGGTATATAGAATTTAAGACTAAATTATTTAGGAAATATTTCTAATTTTTCAGTACCATATAAACTTCGAAAGACATTTTTTATTTATTATTATTATTAGTTAGTAAATATAATCTTCAAAATATTATATTTTAACTTAAGTAGAACAAGAAACAGTGGTGCAATTCTGTCCCGTTGATAATGATAATGATTAATAAAGTTTTCATTTAGTTTCAATTCTCCTTACTAAATGAAAAATAATATTAGTTCGACGACATTTACGTGAGGGGTCAGTCCATACAGTAAGATGCGTATTCAAATTTTACTTGCATTTTAAGAAAAATCAATTTAGATATAACTGTGTTTAATTTACAATATTTTTTTTTTTCAATTTAAAGAAATTAATGAAAGTTTGCAACGAGATTCGAATAATATGTAAATGGTTTTGCAATTATCAACAAGTTAAAAAAATAATTAGCATGACAAAAATAAGAAGATTGAACAAAAATATTCTTCTATTAGCCAGTTCACACTGCACTTTTCAAACAAAACTCAAGCAGCACGTGCCTCTCCACGCAAAACTACTATGCGAGTGTAAAATTATTTTAATTTTATATTTGAGTGCACTTACAATAATAATGGGCTTGAAAAAATTTTGCTATATGATGTCATTATATGTCGACGGTTCCAATATTTGACTATAGATGGCAGTACAATCCGATAAATGGTAATTTTTTTTTTTTGAAAAACTTTTTCGTGAAACGTTAACCGCTGTGAAAAAAATAAATATATTACACAGGCTATTGGTACGGATAAATTTATTATATTATTATTAATTCATTCAACATTTCGTTAAACTTCTAAATGTCAAGAATGTTTCACGAACATTACTGTCACCTACAGTTTAGAAAACAAACTGTCGACTTAAATTTGATGACGTATCAAGCAGTACTGCCTGATACTCACTAGGTGTATTACTTGAGCGAAATAGAAAAGCATAATAAAAATTGCCCACATTTACTAAGGAGTTTTTTTACTAAGGATTTACTAAGGAGTTTTTTTTTATAGTCGCGTAAAAACAAAAACAATTCTGGTCCTAAATTTTTATTTTGTTTCTTTGTTTTACCACATTATGAAATATCAGTCGAAGCAAACACAATACGAGAAAACTGACGATGTTTTTTCTCATTGCGTAATGAATACTTTACAGTGACAAACCTGAAATGATAAATATTTTTCGGTGTTTATCATTCATCAAATTTGAATCGCAATTTCTATTTTATTGATGCTACCCCTGATTGCCCTTGAACGGTGTTACCGGGTTTTAACGATTTTAAATTAATAAAACTTACTATATTTTTGTTTTATATAAACTACAGGCTGGGGCACGAATGTTGCTACAAAAACAAATGTGAATATTTCCGAAGCCGCTCGCTATGGCACATTTCAAAACAGGATGTAATAAAACAGTACATCACAAAACAGTACATGGTACGAAACAGGACCAATTAAAACAGTACATCACAAAACAGTACAAAGTACATTAAATGTACATGGTACAGAACAGGACCATTTAAAACAGTACAACACAAAACAGTACATGATACACTAAAGTACATGGTACGAAACAGGACCGATTAAAACAGTACAACACAAAACAGTACATGGTACACTAAAGTACATGGTACGGAACAGGACCGATTAAAACAGTACATCACAAAACAGTACATGGTACACTAAAGTACATGGTACGAAGCAGGACCGATGAAAACAGTACACCACAAAACAGTACATGGTACAGAACAGTCAGGATATTTTTATCCTATCATATCGAAATCTGAAATGTTCATCTTTTAAAACATTGTTGGGTGAAATTCAGAGGATTTTTTCAGCTTGATTTGTTAAATATTTTTTTATTGAATACGTTTAGTAATTAGTATCCTATCAAGTAGAGATTTGCCTTCACCTAGAGTAATTAAACAGTATACTATATAGAATTATAGTTGCTTTACGTTATAATAAAATATCCCTTCACCTAACAGTATATTATTTTGTAGTTTACCATGTACTGTACACATACACCTGTATACATACATCTCAATCGCTACTACTCGATTGTTGCGAAATAAAACAAAAATATGAAATGGAAACAGTACAAATACATATGTGAGGTGTGCAAGACTTTTAATTCGTATTTTGAATTTGAATGTATAATATAATTTTGCTTTTAAGGAATGTAAATAGTTATATAGTATTAGTTATTTGGAACTTTCAAGGATATTGTATTCATCATAAAAAATTTGATAAGGAACACATCTTGATTTTATGACCCTCTAAAAAAATATACCTACATTTTTTGGGAGTGAAAAATTGTTTTAAAAATTCATTTTAAAGACTATTGTTGTATTTTTCTTAACAAATACAAAGTATCAGTTGATTTATTGTACAGTAGTAATTGATGATACTTTATTAAAAAAAAAAAAATGGGCGAAGTAGAACCAAAACATCGGCTTTATAACACAATGTTTTTTTTTACCCTAATATTTTTTTTTACCTGATTATAAATGCTCACTTCTCGTCAACATTTTTATATAAATGATATGATTTACAATAAGAAAATTGACTTCGCCTAACACTATATAACATTATTTTAATTTAAATCGCTAATACTCGATTGTTGCAAAATAGATCAAAAATTTAAATAAATTTATAAATAAATATATAAATAATACATTTATTTTATTTATATATATATATTTAAATTTTTGATCTATTTTGCAACAATAAATAAAACTTAAACAATTTTTTGGAAATAAAAACCTGCAAGATTAAGTTATTAAAATCGTAAAATTGACTTAACTATTTTGTGGTGTTCTCTTTTAATACGTACTGTTTTGCGATGTACTCTTCCGTGCCATGTACTTTAGTGTACCATGTACTGTTTTAATCGGTCCTGTTCCGTACCATGTACTGTAGTGTACCATGTACTGTTTTGTGATGTACTGTTTTAATCGGTCCTGTTTCGTACCATGTACTGTAGTGTACCATGTACTGTTTTGTGATATCCTGTTTTGTAACATCCTGTTTTAACACACCCTGTTGTGAAATGTGTCGTTTCGTATGGGACCCGAATATTTCTGTTATTAAAAAAAAAAATTTTGTTTATTTTTTTAAATCAAGAATTTTATTGAATTTTTACCATAAGAATTAGTTTTTAAAAATAATTTGCTTTAAGTGTCCTCCACCTTCGTTAATGCAAATCCTGCATCTGACCAAAATGTTGTTCATTGCTGCTGTTAATGTTCCCCGGGGTATTGCGTCAATAACGGCCCTGATGGCTTCTTTTAATTCATTTTTATTACGTGGCTTAGTTTTATAGACCTCTTGTTTACAATATCCCCATAAAAAAAATCTGGAACTGTGAGGTCTAGCGACCTTGGGGCCAACGATGTTCGGTGTTTCGTGAGATTTTTTTTTCACCAAAATTTTCACGCAGCACCGCCATTACTTGATTCAAGTAGTTTGTAAGTTGGATCTTGTATGGAAATAAATCCAAATCTTTATGCAAATGCCGTGAAACAGTCCTTCATCTGACAGCTGTATTCAATTCTAATTGCGAACTGACGGATTTCGGTGGTAGGGCGTCCTATGAACTATGCCATGTGTTTTGAACCTCTCCACAATTCGCATAATGGTCTACCGACTGTGCAGATCCCGATTTGTTTGAGTCCTAAATGCTCTCTGTGCCAAAATTGGAGACTTTAGTTCATGATACAGTTGCACCACTCGTATTCTATCTGAGTCTTCAATTCTATTCATTTTAAAAAAATTATGTACCACCTTTTATTCTGAAAAAAAAATTAAAAATAACCGAAATATTCGCATTTGTTTTTGTAGCAACATTCGTGCCCCACCCTGTATTTACTTATTTATTATTTAATCTAATGTCACCATAAAATATTATTATAAAAATTATTCTAAAACCCGACCGTGTCTTTTTCGTTTCTCATTTGTTTTTTTCCTTGTAATTGTTTGAATTCTCGATATTTATCGATAATCGATAAATATCGGGGTTCGCGATTGTAGTTTGAATATGTGGTAAATAATATCTCTATTCATCAAAACGAGGTATCCCTCGTAACTAAGCGGCGCGGTGTATAAATATTTTTGCTAAGAGGAGTACCACGAAGTGAAAAGGATTTATGAACAGCTACATCACTCCCCTCCTGGATCGAAAACCATATAGTTTTTTAAACACTGCGTTTTTCGACTTCGCTTACCACAAGTATTCTGTACGCTGGCTTAAGCCTGTTGATTTTCCATACATTCACAACAAAGAATTTGCCCAATTTCAACCTCTAACTCTATCCACACGTATGAATACGTGTGAACAGGTTCCCAGATTTTTGGGAACGTACGTTGCCTGTTCGGTTGGAGGTCTTGTGTCCGTAAGAACTAAGGCTCTCATGGTAGTATGAAGGTGCTTCACGAAATCTGAAGTGTCTGTGTTAGATTTCAAATTTTGATCGTTGATGAAAAATTCGCCGGGAGCCTTGATATTTTGACATACACTAGCTCTGCTGGCGTGTAGTTGAGGTCTTTCTTAACAGAGATAGGTTCTAATACCCAAAAGGATCGTTGGAAGTTCTGAACTCCAATAGTATGTATTACAGCGAGCTGGTTATGCGACTTTTAGTGCGGCCATTCAATTTCGGGTTGTATTCAGTTGTCCGAGTGCGCTGGAAACCTGGAGCTTCGTGAGCTCAGTGAACAGCGTTGATTCGTGATGAAGAGTGGGACGAGTGACGGTCTCTTTATCGTAAACAATTTATCGTGTTTCAATTTAACGTGAACATTTAATCGTAGAACCGTTTATCGTGGACACAATTTACCGTGGACACAATTTATCGTGGGACAATTTATTATCGTAGAACAGTTTTTCGTGGACAATTTATCGTAGAAAGGTTTTATGCGTGGTATCAAAAAATTAGTGGGATTTTTAATGATTTTTGGAAGAAGTTCTGGAATATTGCCATGTGGGACGGAACTCGGTAGTTTCTTAACCGATTATGATGGGATTTGGTATGTTGGATGGAAATGGGATTATTGGATGATTTTTTGAAGATGTTCTGGAATATGGCCATGTGGGACGAAACTCGGTAGTTTCTTAACCGATTATGATGGGATTGGTTATGTTGGATGGGAATGGGATTATTGAATGATTTTTGGAAGAAGTTCTGGAATATGGCCATGTGGGACGGAACTCGGTAGTTTCTTAACCGATTATGATGGGATTGGGTATGTTGGATGGAAATGGGATTATTGAATGATTTTTGGAAGAAGTTCTGGAATATGGCCATGTGGGACGGAACTCAGTAGTTTCTTAACCGATTAAAGATCCCGGCTCCTACGCCCCCGAAAATAAAACCTAAAGAGCCCCGCAGGGCTACGGGGAGGAGCGTAGGTGTCATTAATAGATTCTATATAATCCGCTCCTACGTGCGGCACGCAGTGCGACATGTTTGAAGATCCCGGCTCCTATGCCCCCCGAAATTAAAATCTAAAGAGCCCCGCAGGGCTACGGGGGAGCGTAGGTGTCATTAATAGATTCTATATAATCTGCTCCTACGTGCGGCACGCAGTGCGACTCCCACTCTCAATTTAATATATTCATAAAAAAAATATTAAATTTCATTTATTTTTAAATGAGATTCAATATTTTTTTATTAATTTTTTTTGGCATGTCTTAACGTATTTTTTAAAAATTTTAGTTCGTTTTTATTCCAAAAGATGGTGCAAGGTCCAAAATGCTAAGCAACGGCACATTTTTAGTTATAAATAATTCCGCTCTTGGTCAAAATGGCGCTACCGTCGCTCAGACTGTCAAAAAATTTGACTGCGATACTAAAGCTGTTCCAAACTGTTATACGATAAATTGTTTCCACGATAAATTGTTCTACGATAAATTGTTCTACGATAAATTGCTCACGATAAATTGTTCAAGATAAACTGACAGTAAATCGGAGTGGGACACCATATCTACAGACTACTCATTGTAGAAGATCTTACTTACGGTTTTAGCGGTCATTTCTCGGATTGGGTAAGCTTCTGCCCAACGGGTAAATCGGTCGACTATCGTTAAAATGTATAATGATAGTCATTCGATTGGGGCAGTGTACCAACCAAGTCCATGTGGATGTGTTCAAACCTGCCACTTGGAAGCTCGAATTTACCAAGCTCTGATTTCGTGTGGCGGTGAACTTTGGACTTTTGGTATGGGATACAAAATTTCGCCCAGTATTCATTCTTAGCCAGAAGTGTTTTGAAGCAATAAGTTTTCGCGTAGCACTGATGCCGGGTTGTGATAAGCCATGTAGATTATCGAAGATTGTCCGTCGCATTTTGAGAGGAACGTAGGGTCGATTTTCACCTGTAGAAGTTTCACACCAAATTTGCTGCTTGCCTGGTGGTCAATCCGTTGCAGGTTTACGCTTGATTTCGGGGTACGTGCTGAAGTCAATTTCTGCAATTCGTCGTATCGTTGTTGTTGTACAAGTAATTCCTCCGTGTCGGAGGAGAAGACGCTGAGTTTTGTGAGAAGTGTTTCTCTATAAAACGAGACAAACAGTCGCCCACCACATTGTGTTTACCTATGATGTGATAAATGTCGGTAGTGGACTGGGCAATGTAATCGAGATGTCGTAATTGCCGGGAACTACGTTCTGACTTTGAAGCAATATCTAGTCAAGAGAAGTTTCTTCTGTTTTTGCCTTGCTTGACTAAAGTGGTCAAATGCCTGTGAATAGGCAATATCGGTTTGGCTAACCGTATTATAAAGTGGTGGTAATAGTTCACCATACCGACTAACTGCTGTATTTGGCGGATTGATGTTGGCTGTGGAAAGTTTGAAATGACATCAACTCAGTCTTTCCATGGCAAGAGGCCATCTTTCGAAATTGTGTGGCTCAGGAAATCGGGTGACTTCACGCCGAAAATACATTTTGAAGCTTTAATAGTAATTCCATATTATGCGGAGAGGCATTTAAATACTGACACAGTGTATGTGGGAGATAGGATATCTATCTGGGACAGTTGTGTTTAACTGTCAATAGTCTCTACAAGGGCCCCAGACCTTTCTTTCTTTTGCACCATATGTAATGGTGAGAAGACTGGTGATGATGAGGGGCGGCAGATTCCGATATCTGTCATAAACTGAACTTTTATTTTTGCAGCTTTTAGTTTCGTTGCGTCGAGTTGTCGCGGTTCCGCACAAGGTAACCTACCTTGCGGAATGGCGTAGTGGACTACGTTATGCTTCACTGAGAGATTGTAATTCGGAGCCTCAGTGAGCGAGGGTTATTTTTTAAAAAAGAAATGCCGTAATCGTTGTTGACGCTGAAATGTTTTGGAAATGGCGTATCAACTTGGTATCAGAGAGTCTTCTGTTTTTCAAATCGACCACGAGACTATCGATATCGACAGAAAGTCAACACCTATCATAGGCCTGACTACTGCCACAATGATGAAGGGATGTGTGAACGAACACCTGAGACCGAGATGAATCTTCAAACGTTTTGTGCCGTAAGTGGAAATTTGTGATCCTTTGCTGCGGTAAACATGCAAACGGTGTCTTTAGCATGTCGGGAAACTTGTTCACGGGTATCACAGATACTTCAGCCCCCGAATCGTTCAGAAATTGTAAATTATTTTCGTGATCTTTGATGAAAAGACGGTGAGACGAACCAATCGCACTGTTTACCATAGAGACAGCAGGATTTAGCGGTTTTCCGAAGACTTGAAATGTAGCTACTCCATAAGCTACCGGTCGGAAACCGCACGGCTTATTAGTTGCAGAGTCCACACCGAGATGACGATCTCGGCCTTGACGTCAACAGCTGCCTTGCTTGTGGATGGTTGGTTGACAGCAGCAATTGGTTTGGGTGTTCTGGATGGAGCGTAAATCCAGATATTGGCGGCGGCCGGTAGGATTTCCTCGATGTCATTTTTGATATCCCGCACCATTATCGCTCGTAAATCGTCTGGCAAACGTTTTAGCCAGAGATTTTTGAGGAAATCGTTATTAACTAATTTCAAATCACTTAGTTTTTGTTTAAGCAGGCGATAAAAGAGGGACGGTCTAAGGCCTCCCATTCGTTGGAAACCGGAAAGCAACTCGTTAAATCGTTGCTCCTCGGTAATAGTGTAGCGGTTGGTCAACGCGGATTTCAGTCGGTTATATTTCGTGCCTGGCTGCGAAAACTGCCTGATTCTGGAAATGTCCCTTATAAACTGAACTGTTTCCTGTGGTATCGCGCCGAGAGTGTATGCAAACCGTTCATCGTCGCCGACAATTCGGTCGATTCCGAACTGATGTTCGACGAGGATGAACCATGCCGCCGGTTGTTCGTTTCAGAAGAGGGTATTTTGTGTGGCATCTTGTGTAACTTCGTCGTTGCCCGTGATGTTGAGGTGCCAGCGTTGTTGTGATTTTCATCTTCTGATGATGAAACGGCTTACAAATCTTACCATACAACTTTATATCGGTTGAGATCAATGGAGGAAAGATTTGAGCATAAAAGAGAATGGCAATCAACTATACAATCACATCAACTCAATCGTAGATATGATGACTGGCAGTAAATTTACAACACATGTAAAATAATTGATGATGCAGATTGCAAGTGCTTTAGAAAGTCATGGGTTTAGAGTGCGCGAACAGAATATACCCTAACACTGACTCCTGGCAACCACTTAAACCGGCAAAACGTGCTTGATTTACCTGCATTCATCATTAACAACTGAAAATGAGTAAAGCAGAGCAAAAATAATCTGTGCATTTGAACAACCAAATCCAATATAATATTTGTTTACCAGTAATGTCCACAAACCATCAACTGTATGGCCATATAATGTGTTCAGGGATATGGAGGTAAAAAATGGAAAACAGAAGCACGTATCAAATAATTTTCCCTTTAGGATTACTTTTTTTTGTCTCCGTCATTTATTATTTATTTTATTAATTGAATTTGTTCCGCAAAGGTTCATTATTACAAAAAATCATCATATGATACAGGTACGATATAGGAATGCATGCTTATATTCAATATTTGACTATGGAAGAAAATTAATTCCAGGTATTGTATGCCATTCAAAAAATAAACAAAGGTTGTTTGTTTTTTGTTACAAAGTACTGGGAAGTATTTCTGATTAAGAAGTATCCTAATATATTTACATATTTTATGGATATAAAAATGAGCGAGGAAGGACAACTATATATATATGACCTTTCCATCCATCCACAAATGTACACCACAACGTAAAAGGATTTGTTTGTTAGTAAGGAGAAATCAAGGACATCTACGTTTCCGTCTTGCAAATTCTATAAATTCATTTGATATTGTAAACCAAATAACAAAATTCCGGAGTAATTCCAAATTCCTTGAGAACATTGTTATTATCTATATCGATTTGTCGAATATCTCACTTCTCTATATATAGATAGAGTACGTACAGACGACGACATAATAGAGAATGAAGTATTAGCAATGTGCAATCGTTAGCGAAATTGTTTATGGAGATTTTTAATCAAATAGCATACACAAAAGAATAAAAATACAAAATTGAAGTTCATACGAGTATAAGCAAAAAAAAAAGCTCTTCGTCTTCCTCTATGCTTTTGAAATATTCGAGTATAACTATACGAGAGATTCTTTTCATTTTATGTACACGATATATTTAAATTTATATTCTGGAATAGTTTGTTGAATTTTTTCATTCTTTGAACTTTCGAAATGTAAAAACAAAAAATTGTAAACTTTTTCCTTTTCTGTTTTTATCCAGCGCTTTTTCCTCTTAGCAAGAAATCAAACTTTTTAATTTTCATTATATTTTTTTTTACATATATAATATGAACATATAATACATATAAATATACACAATTGTATGTTATCTAAAGGGTGTGTCAAAAACGTAAACTTTATTAGTCATTGCGATTTCAAATTATAGAAACTCCGGATTTGATATTTCGGTTCAGGCGAGTTCTTTCTCAAATTTATTGGTGCACCCTGTTAATAAATTACAAATTCATCTGAAATTTTATTTTTTTTGTATGCATATTTCTACACCAAATTTTGTAATTTTTCAACCACATTCAATTTATCTTATTTAAAATGAATAAAATCTTAACTCAAATTCAATATTGCTTAAATATTTTATTTTTTGAAAACAGTTGACAAATTCGGTTAAATCAAATTAAAATAGTATATTTTTTCAAATTCAATTTAAATATTCAAGGTTAAGTTTTCTGCTTAGTAAATAAAATACTGGGGGGGGGGGCATCGTTTTCAGGTTTGCTAACAGATAATAATTGCTAGGAGCGAGTGAAAAATTACAAGCAAAGTCTCCTCATACCCGAATATTTTTCTCAATCTTTGTTCTTTAACATCTTTATGATGTCAGTTTTCTTAAGCAACTTCAATTCCAACAAACAATTTTGTGGATGTTTATGATGTATTCTAGAGTAACAACCTTCCTTGAACCATGTACATCTCCAAAACATTTTTAAGATTTCGTAATAAAATTTATTTAGCTAGAAGCTTTAAAATTATACCTCGCGATTCTAAAAATGATTTTTGGCCCAATGAATTTTGAACCTAATATATCCTAATTTGAAACGTTAACGTTATTTTAGAATCTCAATTTCGACCAGCTTCCAGAATTGAAGCTCCAATTAATTAAGAGTTTTAAGTTCATTATATATACCGATTTCATCAAAACTTGATAAAATATTAAAATTGAACTTAAGTCCTGATTTAATTCGAGTTTCTGCTTGTTAATTCACCATCATTTGTTATGAACTGATGAAGATTCCAGAACTTTATCTAAATACTTATAACTTAAGAAATAAAGGTGTTCTATCCAGCATAGCCAACTTTCAGAATTTAGTTCAAAATATATCTAAGTACCGAATAAAATAGAACAATTTAAATTTTGGTTTAATCTTGAAGGGCTAGATTCCAGTCTCATAATCAAACCGCACAAATCAAATTTCCTTACCGTTTCAGAAGTGGCGGAGTTCCGTCTGTACCATTTAAGGGTAGTAAAATTCGCACAGAGGTTCCTTTCATTATAAATAATATTTTTTCGTTATACAGGGTGTTTTATTCCGAGGTATAGCACTTTAAGTTGGCATCACTTTTTTCAGGGATAGCCGATTCCCTGAAACATTTCACAATGAATACACTTACGCCAGAGCACCGTTTGCAAACTCTTCAAGAAAATTTTCTTTAAAAATAATAATGCTTCGGTTCGTGAAAATCATCGACATAAGCAAGTATTTCGATTAAATATGGATCGTTTTCACAGCACGTTTACTCTAAATGATAATCCGCGTCCCGTAAGAGGCATATTATACCCAACTAGTGGAACATGCTGAGGACGAAATAGTTGATGATTGGTGAACAATTAGAAGAAAATCCAGAGTTAAATTTTATAATGGATGCCTCTCTAGCATACCATATACAAAAAATAAACTTAACAATGACAACATCCTTAAATTTTTAACGACCCCGGAGCTAACAAAATTTTTGTAAAGCCAGAGCTCGTTAAAACCGCCATTCCAACGAACGTCCAAACGTTCAATTTAAAATTAGCCCAGCACCAGGAGATATTTGGATTAACACAAAAAATCTGCGCACACATTTTCAAAAGTATAAGCTTTGAAGAACTTTGTAGGATAAATCCAAGTAAACTTGGAAAAGCTGTCTATCACACAACATATGTGCCGATACAACTTCCGATGCGACAAACCTTCAGACATCGAATTTAAAAATCCTTTCTGTTTTCCCATCTTCCGTTCTACGACAATACATCGAACAAAATTTTTAACGCAATCTTTAATCTTTGCGGTGAGTTTCGGGATGTGGAATGGCCGCTTAATCAGTTACTCTGTTTTACGAACAGCAACATGCCCTTGGCAAATTTTTATATTTTTTCGTACTATTTTTATCGGCACAACTACACAACTACTACATCTTCAATAAAACATCATTATTAACAAAGTAATGATGATACGTAACGATTTTCAGGAAATCAGAAATCGGCCCCAACTCGACATCTTCCTTCAGAGCTGCAGTAACTCGATGTAATATATCATCAGTTGACTTCTACTGAGTGCATCCACATGCTGGATTTTATACTCTGGTCGATGTTCCAATTGAACATTAAACATCCTGTAATTCTCGGGTTTAATTCATTCCGCTCCACTTACCTTTAACGCTGCACAGTTAGTTATAATTTTAAAGCTAAGACCCAGGAGGTAACCCCGTAAATTTTTAAGAGCGACTACAATCGCAAGTACCTCCAATTCATAACTGGTATATTTCTTCTGACACTTGGAAGAATTGTTGAACTTTTTTTAGTGAATCTGGCTCTGGAAAAGTCGAAATCGCCCTAATTTTCTGTAATGACGGTTGACTTTCCCCTTTCTCAAGCAAATCCCCTAAGTACTTAATTTTATGACATAGAAACTGCTGCAAACCTGCTTTAATTTCTATATTCCGTCGGAGTAACTTGAAGCTGGGATAATCACGTCGCCGATGTAAACACATATGATCCCCATACGACACCTATTTTCAAAAATGTTATTGATGAAGCGTATAAAAGCAGCCGAACTGTTGCAAAGACCAAACGGAGTTTTGAGAAACTCATATTATAAAACCGGTGTAATGAAAGCGGTACATTTAATGGATTCTTCAGCAACCGGCACATGGAAAAATCCATTTCGAAGCTACTGAGTGTGGAAAATAATTTTGCATCTACCACCAATATCTCCACCTTCTATCATCAGTGAGCATACCTCTCGAACCATCTTCCTCATTGTGATGCACTTCGGTGTTACCACAGTAACGTTTTGGCTGATGAGGTCTCTACCTAAAATGAAATCAACAGGCAAAACTTCATGTTGGACCACATGAATCTTTGTTTGGTATTTATCACCATCAGTTATTAAAATTGCCTCAAACCACCCTAAAGTACTTAGTTTCCGAGAACCAGCCCCATGAAATGCAACAGAGTCACCAACCAATCTTGCTACTCCAGTGACTAAAAAGTTTCTGTGCGACATAAGATTGATGTTACTACCTGTGTCTACTAACGCATAGAATTCTTTCTCATTTAAAGAAAGACTTTGAATTGTTTTACGATTACGCACACGATTTTAAAGTCGGCTCCATTTTTGTGTCGCACTTTGTGGAAATGTGTCCAAATTTTTGGCATTTGTAGCATCTTCGACCTTTGACTTTATTTCTACAGTACCTTCCAACATGGCCAGCTCCGCCACAATTGTAATACCTGGCACTTTTACATTATTGAGACGATTTGGTTTCATTTTTAGACTTTGATGCTGCTACAATCTGCGATTTCCCCTTGATTTCTTCATATAGTGTCTTTGCAATGCTGTCTACACATTTCCACTTTTACCAAGCTCTCGGATCACTAGAAAATAATTTTTAGATGTTTCCGTGGGTTGCTTTTTCTTTCTGGCTTTTTTTTTTAAATCAATGCACTGTTTCTGCGTTCTCCAGAAATTCTAATTTTAACAGCTGAATTAAATCCTCCCACGTGTCACCGTTCTCCGTCATCGTCAAATAAATTTTTGCCGTACCACTTAGTAAGCGCTTTGCATATATAACCATGATTTGTCCACTCCGTACAAACAGCCGCTTCGTCGATATCCTTAATCCACTTACTAAGCAAGTAATCCTTGCCTCCGCTAAACTTTGATAGAGATTCATCAACGTCTCGAAACGTAAAAATTGATCCGCTATCTGAGTTAGTTGACATCGACATCACCTCGGTTTTCTTTTTAAGGAGTTCAATCTCCTTGTCCTTGAGTTCTAGCTCTTTCTTCCGGATTAATTCTACTTGCTCCTCCTGTGGCCCTATTCTGGTAATTCCCCGGGAATAGGGAATAATTTATTTTTGTAGCAGTTATTCCCCAGATATTTTTCCCAATTCCCCGTTTTCCAAAAGTTAATTCTGGCGATTGGGGAATAAATTTACTGGAAAATAATTTAATTATTCGCGGTCTAGTGATCTGTGGTCTAGTTGAGGAGTGATAGCAATAAAACAAGAAAACAAAAGTCTGAAAATAGTTTTCTAAATTTAATTGGTTTTTGTTGATATTTTAATCGAATTTTACTTAAAAAATAATTTTGTTTATTAAAGAAAATATTGGCTATTAATCTTTCCAATAAATATTACCAGTTGTCAGTATAAATTTAGAGTCATAATATTGCTATAAGTACAAAATACAATAAATTTCCGTTAAATTCTATCCCCAGTTAATTCTGTGGTCACAAGTCAAAAGTGCTAAAGTCGACTTAAGTATAAACTCATATTTTATATTTTCCTAAACTTATCACGAAAAATTCATTTAAAAGTCTGTAAAATTTGAAATTATCATACTGTTATAATTCCAAATGTTACAGAATTTTTAATGAATTGTTCGTGATAAGTTTATGAAAATATAAAATATGAGTTTATACTTAAGTCGACTTTAGCACTTTTGACTTGTGAACACAGAATTCTTTCCTAAACTAGAGAAAACTGTAGGATAATAGTAGTATGAAGTGAAGTTGTTTCATTTCATTATTTTATCTTTAAACTTTTTCTTTTTATTGGAGGACGTTTTCTATCTTCCTTGATTCTATGTATATTCTAACTACAAAAAATGTATATATATTCGGCACTATATTTTATATTTCAATCGATAAAAATGTCTAATTTGTAGAATTTAATAGCTCAATGTTCAAATATATAGTTCCATGTGTACACCTTTTTAATGTTGCAGATTATTTATTACAGTACTTTATTACTTCGTACTTACATAGTTTCAATTCGGCAATGTCGTACACACGCTATATTCTTACTTTGTATTTAAAACATGAAGAAAGTGCAACGTATAAATTAATTACAATCTTATTAGATTGCCGTAGTAACAGTTGTTCACCATAATTAAATGTTATGTAGGCTATAAAAGTTGACAGGTTTATTTTGCACATCTTAACAATTTCTTATGCCATATAAAAATTGCCAAAGATGTTAACACCCCGTATTTTTAATGCTCATTCAAAAGGAATATGTCATCGCATAATAATTTTAATTTTATACTTTTAATCGAAAAAATTTCAAACTTTTAAAATACTTTATTATTTTAAGTTTGAAATTGTTTGCTGTTTATGATTTATTATGCATTGATTATAAAACATAAAATTTTGAAAGTTGTGTGTTGTTAATATAGGGTTTTCCAATAAGAGTGATATGATTTCTTTAAAAAAACACACTAATTGTTAAGGAAATTGAAATGTTTTTTATTTAATGTGAAGTACAATCGATACAATTAAGTTCTGAATAAAACGTCATTCAAATGGCCTCCACGACTTCTTCTGCAGGAACAAATTCGATGAACCCAATTTTCGAGCAATTTTTCCACTAAATCAAGTCGTATGTCATGAATAGCACGTTCAATATTCACTTGAAAAGCTTGAAGAGAGTTTGGCCAATGACTTCAAATAACCGCACAAGAAATAGTCTGATGGTGTTAAATCACAACTTCTTGGAGGCTATTCAATATCACAATTTCTCGAAATAATCGAATCTCCAAACTTTTCTAGCAATAATTCAATTTTGGCACTTGCTGTGTGGCACGTAGCCTCGTCTTGTTGGAACCAAATGTTGTCAAGATCAATTTATTTCAATTTCGACCATAAAAAGTTGGTTATCATCGATCTATACCGATCTCCATTGACAGTAACGGTGTTACCAGCTTCAATTCGAAAAAAATACGGACCGATGATTCCACCAGAGCAAAACCCACACCAAACTGTCACTTTAGGTGAATGTAATGGTTTTTCATGAATAATTTGTGGATTTTCTTCGCACCAGAATCGACAGTTTTGTTTATTTACCGCACCACTCAGATGAAAGTGAGCCTCATCTGAGAAAATGATTTTCTTAAAAAAATCGTTAATAATTTGTACACTTGAACATTATGTAAGGAAAATGTACGCTCAAAATTTTCAACAATTCGACGAATAGCGAGCACACTTGGACGATTATTACGACTATAAAATGGCAAAAGCGCAGGAAAAGTTGCAATTGGAGATTTTGATAATAAAGCTGAATAATTTGTAAACGTGTTCTTGCGTATATCTCACCATGATGAAATTGTAAACATTACTGAATACAATGAAACAAAAAATGACAGATCATGACATATTACAAATGGCCGAAACGTCTCTTAAAAATCATATCATTCCTATTGGAAAACCCTATATAAAGGGTCTTTCAATAAAGACGCTCGATTTTTGAATGTAACTAAAGTAAGTTGTGTGGAAGATATCCACTCAATTTGAAAGATTATTTTATGGCATTATGTATGGAGTATGACGTTTCTCAAAATGTCCGCCGCGGCTGTGCTTGGTGGCCTGAGAGGTCTAATTTTTGATGAATTTGTGTTTTTTATGTTAACTCTGAGGGTATTTGAGGAGGAAGTCTAAAGATGTTAAATCGCACGATCTCGATTGCCGCCCGCCATATAATCATGCCCTCAAATGGTACGTGCAAAATGTTCATCGTGGCATGCGGTTTATGACACGTAGCGCGTTTCGGAACTACATGTTGACGGTATCCAGTGAAGTTTTGGCAAACGTTTCAGCAAACCTTGCGTTTCGGTGCCGTACGGGCTGATTATTTATCGATCCGATGAACTCGAATTTGACTACCGTTTGACTACTACAGCGTCGAATATCCTTGGTAGGACGGTTGTGGCGAGGATAAAATTGACGTAATGCGTGGAATGTTTCTCTAACAGAGCACTGATTTTGAAAATAAAATTTGATGATTTACGTTGTACAACGCTATAATCTAAAATGCTGAACCTGATGTGGCCGCATAGGGCCACTTTTTGTGTGTTAACGGTTAATAAAAGTTATAAAAATTCAAGGAGTGACTAAATCTGGAGTCACTGTGGGGCCAATATGTTAGATTCTTTATTATGATTCGGCTGTTAAAAACCATATTATAAGTATTTTTAGCCGTATTGGTTAGTTCGATAAGCGGATGTTTTGTTGTAGTAAATGTGGTAGAGGTTTGTAAGGTTTCAAAGTTTGGAAATTTATTTAAATTAATTATCGATTTAAACGGGTGAACTACGATATCCCGGTTTTCAAAAACCCGGGTTCAAAATCCCGGTTTTCTTTTTTTCTAGTTCTAAAGTCTTGATTTTGAATAAAATATTTTTTATTAATTCGGGCTGGCCGGACTAATAATATTTGAACATACAAATTTACTAGAAAAAACCAAGGCTGCGAAGTCAGAGGCGGGCGGCTATTTTATCGGAGTCGGTGTTATTGCAACATTTTGAAATGCAATAATTGTACAGGCTAACGGCTTCGATAACTCTCACGGGCACACGGAAGGCCGCTGTGTTTCCCCCCGCTTAGCCATCCGAAGGATTTTTGATTTGAACTTTGGTGGACGTAGGAGCCGGGATCAGCAAACATGTCGCACTGCGTGCCGCACGTAGGAGCGTATTTATAGAACCTATTAGTGACACCAACTAAAAAGAAAAAAAATTGCACCATTTTGATATGCAAGGTTTTGTAATTGCACTATACTTGCAACATTTTCTAGTTGCAAGATTAATAAAAAAAGCAATATTTTGTTAATGCAACATTTTGAAATGCAATTCAGAAAACCTATTTCACTAAATATTCATTATTTCATTATAAAATAATCAAAGTAATGCTTTCGGAAAACAAAATTAAAAAAAACAGGATTTTGTCCAAAAAAAATTTGGTAAACTATATTTTATACGGTATGAATTAAAAAAACAAGGTTGAATGCAAAACAAGATTTTGTCTTGCAAGCAAATACCGCGATCCCGGTTTTTTTCAATTTTAAAGACGATGAAATAGCTATTCAATATTTGTGCGATGGCGATATTTCAGAACTTTATCAAAAAATCATTTTAGTAAACCATTTCCATCGCACGTGTAGAATTTCGACAAAATCTGTTAAGAAATGGCCAAATTCCACCCCTCCAGCCATTTTCTAGAACTATATCGTAAACTTTTGTCAAAAAATCATTTAAGAGTCCCACTTTCCCACATGTCAAAAATGAAAACCAGGATTTTGTTACATACATGGTTTTTTTTCTTTTTTTTTAAGGACAAAACGATCCGGCTCCAGAGAGCTAGCGATTGTTCGGCACGAGATAACACAGTTCTAAGTTTATTATTGTCTCGATAATCTACTTAACACTCAATTTGAACTTAAGGCTGTATGATACTCAACTTGTCAAAAACGATGTTTTTGACCATAAAATATTACCAATTGACCTAATTCTTTCTTTAGTATGAACTTAGACGGCTCCCTGAATTAAAAAAGGCTGAAATTAAAAAGATGGACTTAAGAATGGAACCTTTTTTAAGTCATACTTTTAACAAATTTTCTGACTTACACCTCTGTTTTACAAAAACAAATTTAATTTCAAAATGACACAAGAAACGCATATTTTATGTCATTTTACAAATACAATTTTTTAATTTATTTTCAAAATGTCTCAGAAAAGGCATATTTTATTTCACATTATAAACATAAAATTTACATTTGTTTTTATTTTAATATGCATAGAAATGCATGCGGAATTTTACGTTTTTAAGAAAATGGTTTCTTGTTTTTCTTGTTACAGTTTTTTGTTGTATTGTAGAGAAAACTAAAAAACGAAGAATTGCATTTTCATAAATTTCAATTGTGAATTATTATTTGTGTATTAATTATGAATTAAAATATGCATTTTTTAATTCATTTTGAAATTTGCAATTGTTTTTTGCAAATTTTCATTAATGAATGCATTAGTTGAAAATTTCGAATGGCTCTTTGCATATTACAGTAAAAGCCCGATTATCCGGCATCCAATTAACCGGAACAGTCAGCAACCGGAATTTTAAGTTTTAGGATTTTTTTTTTGCCTTTTTCTCTTTTTTTCTCTTTCATATGCATTTTTTAATTCATTTTTAAATATACAATTGTTGTTTGCACAGTTTCATTAATGCTAGCATTAGTTGAAAATTTGGAATGAATTTAATTTTCAAATTACAATTAACCGGGACACTCAGTTAACCGGAATTTTAATTTTTAGGAATATTTTTCTCCTTCTTTTCTCCTTCATATGCATTTTTTTAATTCATATTGAAATTTTCAATTGTTTTTTTTGAATTTTTTGACATTTTTATTAATGAACGCATTAGCCGGATAACCGGGGTTTAACTGTAATATGAAGATTAAAGCTATTCAAAATTTTCAACTAATGCTTTCATTAATGAAAATGTGCAAGAAACAATTGCAAATTTCAAAATGAATTATAAATGCATATGAAAGAGAAAAGAAAGAGAAAAAGCAAAAAAAAATCCTAAAAATTAAAATTCACGTTAACTGAGTGTTCCGGTTAATTGGATACCGGATAATCGGGCTTGTACTGTAATATGAAAATTTAAGCCATTCCAAATGTTCAACTTATGCTTTCATTAATGAAAATGTGCTAAAAACAATTGCAAATTTCAAAGTGCATTAGAAGAGAACAAAGCAAAAAAAATCCTAAAAATTAAAATTTCGGTTAACTGAGTGTTCTGGTTAATTGAATGCCAAATAATCGGGCTTTCACTGTAATAAGAAAATTAAAGCCGTTCCAAATTTTCAACTAATTCTTTCATTAATGAAAATGTGTAAAAATCAATTGCAAATTTCAAAATGAATTAAAAAATGCATATGATAGAGAAAAGAAAGAGAAGAAAGAAAACCATAAAAATTAAAATTCCGGTTAACTGAATGTTCCGGGTAATTGGATGCCGCATAATCGGGGTTTTACTATTATACATTTTTACGTTTTATTTCGATCTTAAATACACATTTTATTTCATTATCAAAATGACTTAAAAATGCACATTTTATGTCATTTATAAACACACTTCTTAAATCATTTTAAAAATGACTTATGATATGCATAAATAAAGTCAGCTTTTTTTGTTTAATTTTCTTTAGAGATTATAAGTCAATTTTACAATGAAATAAAAACGCTGGTTTTAAGTCCGAAAGAACGGCATTTTTAAGTCAGCCTTTTTTAATTCAGGGAGCCAACTTAGACGTATAATTGAGCGATTAATACATGATTATCCCAATAAAATGTAGGTTTCAAAGTTAGGTTTCAAAGTAATTCGTTTTTTTTTTGAAACGCGCAAATCAATTTTTTCAATATTTTACATCTAAACAGCGGAAAAATTTTGCATCAAGGTGTTAAGAAACATAAAATCGAGGTATTACTACATGATTATTAAGATTAGTCTCGAAATAACGTAGAAAATGAAAAAATTAGTTTAAAAATGAAAAAAAAAATCGATTTTTATCGATCGAAAAATTACGACAAACGGTAAGTTTATTTGTATTTACGCCGCAATGTCGATTAATTTTAGATACTATTGTTAGAAGGCAAATCACGAAATAAAAATTGTGTCCAAGATAAGTGGTTATTAATTTTATTATAATATGCAATGTTTAGAGCAGAAATAATGAAAAATAGTGAATTTATTAATTAATTTTACACATATAAACGATATAAGTAAAATTATAGAACGAATCATATACAATTTTGGTTCTAATATTTATTAAAGAAACGAACCAGCTTAGATTAATCCACAACAGAGGATTTACGGCCTCGGTGGCAAAATTGTCAGCATGCTTGCTCCAGCGACCGGAGGTCCCGGGTTCGATTCTTGGTGGTGAGAAGAAACAAATTCACGGCTGGTTTAGGTAAGATCAATGAGTTAATCACTCATTATCCGAAATCAAAATATGATTATGAAACCTCATTTAAGGCGGCCAAAACTCTTGATGGGATATAGTGTCAGAGAAAGAGAGAGAGAATATGTTTATGATTTACACAAAATGAGAATTAAGTATGCTAACGCAGGTTTTACATCAAACGAACATGCATTAAATATATTTGATAAACTTTTTATGATTCTTACGACATCTAGTAGGCATTGTGAATACTAAATGTCAGAATTTTGAATTGAAAATAAAATTATTAAAGCATTGCAATGCAATACAGTTATGTATACTAAAAGTTCTATTTCTGTGGTCACAAGTCAAAAGTGCTAAAGTCGACTTAAGTATAAACTCATATTTTATATTTTCCTAAACTTATCACGAAAAATTCATTTAAAAGTCTGTAAAATTTGAAATTATCATACTGTTATAATTCCAAATGTTACAGAATTTTCAATGAATTTTTCGTGATAAGTTTAGGAAAATATAAAATATGAGTTTATACTTAAGTCGACTTTAGCACTTTTGACTTGTGAACACAGATTTATTAACTTTTAATAGAAATAATAAATTTATTATAATGGCTGAACGAAAAATCGAAACACGTCTGTCTGACGATGTCAAACCTAATAAAAGTTACGAGTACATGCATTTTACAATAATCTCTAAATTAAAAAATTATGGCCCTTTTAACTTCGAATAGAAATTTTAGGCTCCACCTTTCTAGCACCCATCAAAAGGTTTTGACAAAAGTGATGAACGAATTCGTTTGGTCATCGTTTGGTCAGGATTGGTCACTAGTTTTTATCGTTTGGTCACTTACGATTAAACGGTAAATAAATAAAGAAAAATTCGAAAATAAAATTTCCCGGGTAGCACCTCATTGCAACGAAATTATACCGTTTTTATCAAATTTCGTTAGGTAATCGTTAGGTCAGGATTCGTCACCACATATTGGCGTTTGGTCATCAATGGGTCAGTTTTTATTGCGAAAAAACAAAATCAAAATTGTAGTAATTCAATAAAATCAGGTTCGTCGCTTATTTGGGAATTTCATTTTACAAAATTAATAAAAAATCCAATTGGAATATACCATTTAGAAAAAAAAAATCTTTTTTCAAAGAATTGTATCTAAAGTGGAAGACATATGACATATTCAATTCAAACTTCATAATTCGTTGTGAATTGGTCACTTGTTTTTTGCGTTTGGTCATCCCTAAACAACGATTTATTACGAAATTTTTCAAAAACTCATAATTTCCACATGATTTCAAGAGTTTGGGCTGGAAGCTTGACCAATACTTATATGTTTATAAACCTAACGATCGGAATCTGTTGGTCAAATGTCATTGAGGATTGGTCACTAGTTGCTTTTTCTTTGGTCGTCCAAACATAATGATTTAAGCTTCCACCCCCGAACACATGAAATAATGTGGAAATTATGTGTTTTTCAAGAATTTTCGCAATAAATTATTAGTAGGGATGACCAAACGAAAACAACTAGTGGCCAATCCTCAATGACAGTCAATCAACCAATTCCGATCCTTGGATTTATATAATTATTAGTATTGGTCAAGCTTCCAGCCCCGAACACTTGAAATCATGTGGAAATTATGAGTTTTTTAAGAATTTTCGTAATAAATCGTTATGTTGGGATGACCAAATCAAAACAACTAGTGGCCAACCCTCAATGACAGTCGACCAACAGATTCCGATCGTTGGGTTTATAAAATTATTAGTACTGGTCAAGCTTCTAGCCCCGAACACTTGAAATCATGTGGAAATTATGAGTTTTTGAAAAATTTCGCAATAAATCGTTATTTAGGGATGACCAAACGCAAAAAACAAGTGACCAATTCACAACGAATTATGAAGTTTGAATTGAATATGTCATATGTCTTCCACTTTAGATACAATTCTTTGAAAAAAGATTTCTTTTTTCTAAATGGTATATTCCAATTGGATTTTTTATTAATTTTGTAAAATGAAATTCCCAAATAAGCGACGAACCTGATTTTATTGAATTACTACAATTTTGATTTTGTTTTTTCGCAATAAAAACTGACCCATTGATGACCAAACGCCAATATGTGGTGACCAATCCTGACCTAACGATTACCTAACGAAATTTGATAAAAGCGGTATAATTTTCTTGCAATGAGGTGCTACCCGGGAAATTTTTTTTTTTTCGAATTTTTCTTTATTTATTTACCGTTTAATCGTAAGTGACCAAACGATAAATACTAATGACCAATACTGACCAAACGCTAGAAAGGTGGAGCCGAAATTTTTTCGCATAAAAAGGTTAACGTATTATACGAAGCTGCTAATTATCGCTGAACATTGTTGTTCGTTAAGTCCGTAATTACATAAATCTAATGATATTCTATATATGTATTGGCAAATATATTCTCATAAAATAATAAAATTGAACAAATATGTGCATGTTATTATTTATCTGTCACAATTATTTGAATATTTTGACATGATTGAAAACTCGAATTACCCGATGCGCTCGTATTATAAGTGAAATTGCCTGCTGTAATAACTTTAGTTTCTTCAACACTCACATTCTTTTTACTGATTTAGCGCTTGTTTAATAAACTTTTGAGTTCGATAAGTTAATTCTTTATCGAAGTTTTTATAGAATATTAAATTCGCTAAAAAGTTCATAATCTCATGGCTTTAATTTTTTTTTAATTTTTAAAGCTTAAATACGATCAAAGATTTTAAAAATAATCTTTATTCATATTAAAAACAACTACAAATATTGTTTTTCGATAACAAAAATGTTTATCAAACAAAAAGTTTACTTGATGTAAAAGCCGCGTAAGTTTTATTTTGTTACTCGAACAATATCATTTACAAAATCTAATAATTTTAACTTCTTTTTAACTCGCAATTTCCATTTTTTTTAAATTATTCTCTTGTTTTTGGTTCTTCACCTTCATTGGTTGACAATCGCGACATCAATCCTCTTGCCAAGCTAACATTTCTTTTTTCTATACCTCGCCGTCATTGTCTTCCTGCGCTTTTCCTTTCTTTCACAAAATCCACACCAATACACATTAGTATTGTATTCAACGAAATTAGGTAGGTATATAGGTTTATATGATAATTACTATGGTAAGTCAAAAAACCAGTACCCAATTTAACGTCATGGTTACACCCTCTAACATTCCGCGCGGTGCACACGATCCCACCCTTGAGTAATAGCCGTAACTCTGAAAGTACCAAGTATAAACAAGACAATATGTAATAATTTGATCCTTCGAAGTTTCTAGTTCACTATAGGAACATGAAAGATACAAAACCTAATCAGGTAGTGCAATATATATACCTTCTGGAATTTAAATTTCAGCCAGAAATTCAATTGTTGGGTAACGTATTGGTTTGGTACACCCTTAATTAACTTTAAAGTCCTCTTGCGGATAATTTCTAATTCATTCAGTTTAAATTTTGCTACTCCACTCCAAAGAGGGTTTAAGGGGACATAGCACCTTCAAAATTGAAAAAAAAAATTTCAAAGATTTTTTTTTTAATAAAAAGAGATATCTTAATGAAACTTTCCATTGACATTATTTAAATGAAAGTATACAAAAAAATTTTTTTTAGATTTTTGTTAGCCCACTGTCGTGTGCTGCAAGGGTTTTCCAAAAACACTGAAAATTCGCGGCGTGGATCATAACTTCTCTCAGAAATGTCTAAAAAAAAACGGGATTTTATTCAGCATTAAATCGCCCTTGGAATGAACTAAAAGGAAAAAAATCGGTTGAAAAATAAAAAAATTGCGGCATTTTTTCGAAAATGCAGCTTTTTTGTCCCCCCCCAATTAGTTGTAACTCAAAAAATTGAAAGCCGATTATTCCTTCCGTAGTTCATTCTGAGCAGAAATAGATCAACGTGTTAAAATTTTAGACCGATTGGATAAGTAGTTTTTTCTCAATCTTTCACGCCAACTTGAAAAACGTCATTTCGAGATAATCGCGTTTCAAATATTGCGCTTTACATTAGGCGCGCTACCCAATAAATAAAATAAAATATAAATCATTTTTTTTTTTTTTTTTGAGATTTTCATGTTTATACCATTAAAATCATGTTTTTAAACGTTCATTCTAACATATTCTATCATAAAAAAAATTTCGATTTTTTGAAAATTTAAAGGTGCTATGTCCCCTTAAGTATAATAATCTGGAGTTAATATACGCATTATATATCAGATGCAAATGTTCTCGAGTTAAAAAGTTCCTTATTCGTTTAATAACAAACACGTAAATACCTATCGATTTTTTGAGGCAATCTACATGATTCTGCCAATTTAACATGTTATCGATTGACAATCCAAGATAACAATATTTAGGCACTTTATCAATTTTTGTGTTTTTATACAGGACTTGAAGATTGTTATCTAAGTTTTGATTACCAAATGTTAAATATTTTGTTTTTTCGGCATTGAACCAAGTATCGATTAAGATCAGATCATTATTAATCATTGAAAATAGACTATGTTTTGAGTCCGCTGCATAAAATATAACACTATCGTCTGCGAGAAGTTGCAAGGTAGCTTTTAATGGCAAACCAAAAATGTCGTTAATATAAATTTTAAATAGGCAAGGTCCCAAAATAAATCCTTGTGGAACGCCGCATAACATTTGTTAATTCTTCATTTACAGTTCCATTAACAACCACCTTCTGTTTCCTACCATGTAAATTGTTTTCAAATAGTTTCAATTGCGTCGGGTTAAATTGCAGTTTTTCCAATTTCAATAGCAGTATTTCATGATTAACACAGTCAAAGGCGTTTTTGAAATCTAGAAACAGACAAGCGCATTTCTTTCTAACGTCTAAGTTTTTTGTAATTAAACGGGTTAGATTAGAGCATGCTGATAATGTACTTGAGTTTTCCTTAAATCCAAACTGATACTGATTTAATATTTGATTGCTAACCAGAAAATTTTCAAGTCTTCTTACAACTAATTTCTCAAATACCTTTGAGAAAACTGGTAGGATTGATATTGGCCTGTAATTTTCAAGATTGAGTTCATTTCCGTCTTTAAATACGGGGACAATTTTGACTATTTTGAGACAAGTGGGAAATTCACCTGATTCTAAATAATTATTTAAGAATTTGCTAACAGATTCGCCAAATTTTCCAACGAAATATTTAAGAACTTTTGTCGAAATTCTACCCAAACCGCTCTTGTTTTTAAAGTGTTAATAGTTGTTATTAGCTCGGCTTCTTCAAAAGGTTCAAGACTAAAAGGACTGCTAATATCATAATTTCATTCCACTCATTAATTTTTGGACTACTGTAGTAAAGTGTTTATTGAACAAGTTTGCAGCTACCCTATCACTAACTAAAGCACCAAGTTCATTCTCAATAAATATTGTTTTATTGCTGCAATCCTTGTTGAAAATAATTTTTCTAAATTGCTGCCAAAGAAGAGTAGTATTTTTATTGTCTATGCTTGATTCTATCAAATGTCCATGATCCTATCAAATGAACTACTTCTTCATATCGTACTCACAAATAGTCATTTGTTGGAAACCTCATTGCCAATATCGGCAGTTTGCTTCTTATTTTAATATTTTGCAAAATATCTGATGACATCCACGAATTCTTTACCTTCGTTTTTTAGTTATAAAAAACCGCGTAACTAACTTCCTTAATTCAGTTATGAAATTTTCGAGATTCGTCAATTTATTTGAGTAACTGTTTCCAACTCATATCGCTACTATATGATTGAAAATTCAAGATATTGTAAATTGCGTTCTCTATTGATTTTCTAATACTTATTTTACTTATTTCGGTTATGATAATTCGATGGTCAGTTAGGTTGGAGTCTTTGTACGTTAGATGGTAATTAAAATTAACCAAATCCGTAATACAGTGATCAACTACCGTTGCAATTCCGTTTTGCACCCTAGTTGCAAATTTTCTATCAATCGAATTCAGAACTACAAAACCTTGTGTATCCATAATAGTTCTACAATTAATGACTTCTGATTCATTTACTAATTATTACATTTGTAAATTATTACTAATTTACTAATTTAATAATAATTTACATCTTGATTATAAATTTTTAGGTTATTATTCATTTATGTCAATATATACAGAGTGTGCGGGTTAGAGATACTATTCCATTAAGGGGTAGCTCCTTGGTTCATTATCTCAAAAAAAAATCGTACGGGAGGGAGGAGGGTGGAGGGGAGGGTGTACATTTTTGATATCCTTCGACGTACAGAAGCACCTTTTACAACTCCATGTAGTAGTTCTACTTTCGAGCCAAACTGTGTATTGGGAGTTTGTAACGGATATCATGACGAATTAAAATTTAGTAAAAAATAATTATAATTTTTTTTTTACCAACCAAATGGCACAGTAGTTAAAGCTTTGGCGTTTGGATCGGGAAGTACCGGATGCGAACCCCGATAGAGGAAGGATGCAAAGGGAATTTTCTTCAACATATTACGATCTGTGATGAAATGGAACACATCTATGATCCCCTGTCGAAGTGCAAAACTCATGGGCCTGTCTGCAATCTGCAGATGGCGATAAAATCGGACCAATACGTACGTCTTCGAATTGACTGGCAATGGCATAAAATAAGCGGCGGAAAAAGCAAACTGCGAGAGTTGAGCGAACCTTGGCCCAGAACAGATAGCAGGGATCCTAAAAAAAAATAAAAAAAAACTTTTTTTTAAGAAAACTGAGTTTTTAGTTTTTTTTTATTTCTCTCAAATGGATCCAGGTGCAAGATATCCACTTACATCTTTAATTAATTTCGCCTATTCAATTAAAAGTCAAATAAGAAAGTGGATTGCTCTCCGATAAATGATTTTTTCACAGAATGA
This sequence comes from Nephrotoma flavescens, assembly GCA_932526605.1. Taxonomy (NCBI): domain Eukaryota; kingdom Metazoa; phylum Arthropoda; class Insecta; order Diptera; family Tipulidae; genus Nephrotoma; species Nephrotoma flavescens. Next base: position 97,099,107 of record OW052221.1, read on the forward strand.
ACCAAGGAACTATCTTAACGAAATAGCATCCCAAACCCGGACTCGCTGTATAGAATATTTAGAAGGCTCAGCTGTTTAGTTGTAGCTGTTTAAATTTTTTTTTGAATTATAATTGGGTTGCCTTGTGATAATATATTCGTGTAAGTTATGTGGTTCCGGATACACTCTAATCAATCAATCAATTGGTTAGTTCCAAGACCGGATGAACTTTGAAAGGATTGAGGTTATCGGTCTAGTAACTACGTAGTTTTTCTTTTAATTGCCTTTTCATGCACTATTTTAAATTAGATTGCTTCCTATATAGAACATTAAATGAAATATGATATTCTAACTACACAAATATAACAAAAATTATCAAAACTATACTGCTACAGATTAAATTTAAATGTACGTTTTGAAAGAAACCTAACCAGTACGTGTAATCCCCATATTTAAAAAGCTAAATGTAATTTTATGTTTCCTTTCAAAATTCTTCTTTGTTTTCAATTTTCATTTGCCATTCATTTCCATTAAATATTTCATATATTCATAATCGTACCTTAAAACGTTCATGAACTTTGTAAAAAAAAAATCGATTTAACACTTAATAAGCTCTTTTACGACGAAATAAATAAAAAAAAAATGCTTAATTTAAAAGAAAAGCAAAAAAATAATAATATTCTGAAATTTTGGTGGTCCCCTCTAAACAAGCTGTACGGGATTTATCTCATTTACTGATACAGAATATAGAACACACTAACAAATAAAAAGTTTAATTGTGATGGATAATGCAGACGCCAGGAATGTAAGGTTTTCATTTTCTAATCGCTTAATTATAATTGATTAAAGTGTCACCAGGTAAAGAATGATTAAATGGCAAAATGACATCCGTTTAAGCATTATGTACAATTATAACGATTGATAAGTTTCTCCAGCTTAAAGGTAATGATTCAATTTTTTTTTCATGTAGTAGTCGCTGCATATAAACTATGCTGAGATTTTCCGGCAAGAATCGATGCTAGCTCAAAGACATTATAATATTTAAATAGACCAGTAACGTGCTTTTTCTCCATATAAAATCGTCTATTTCATGCGTGGACAGTTACGACGAGATGCATATATAAAACTCGATTTATATCTCTGTCTTTGATTTCTATATCATCCACAACATAGCGCTTTTGTTTCTGGTTGTTTGTCTTTCAAAATAGAATTATTTGAAATTTTATGCAATTTATGATGAAATTTGTGTGTTGAATACAATTTGTGATCAAATTTGTGTGTATCTAAATTTGTGTGTTATTAAAATAAATGTATCGGAAAAAAAAAATTATTTGTTGTGGATGATATGAATTATGCACAATAGATTCCGCCAGTCCCGTACCGAAAACGTTTTCAATTATATATGTGGTAACAAAATGGCGCATTTTTTCAGTATTTTAAATATTTTAATTATAAAATATGTATAATTATAATTAAATGCGATTCTAGGGTTAATCAATTATATTGATAATTGTTAAACAGTGAATAGTTCGGTTTTATGAATTATATGGAATAGTTGAATAGCTTTTTCGAAATAATTTTGTTGTCTAAATTCGATTAAGTATTTTTTGTAAGACTCATAAACCAGTTGCGGTTTAAAAAAAATATTATAAAATTCTTGAATGTTGATAATTATTATAGACAAAATTCTAATTCTTCAAGTAATTAACTTCATTCATATTCGTTAGTAAAAATTCTTAATACAGTACTGATTATTTTTTGACTATCTCTTTTTTTCTTTGAAATTTACTCACTTGACATTTAATTATTAATAGTCTATATAATATTATTAATGTCTTTGTGCTCGCTATATTCGGACAAATTCAAATAAACTGTGGTCTGCTGTATAATTTTTATTTGATTGCATATTTCATCTAGTTTTCGTTGTTTTACGTCAACAACATTTGTTTTAGCAACTTCCTCAGGCAATTTTGTTGTAAACAAGATTTTTTTTATTATTTGTGTTCGTAACGAAAATTATTTCAGTTTCAAAAATTTTGTGCATTATATAGTGATGTAACACTTTTATTTTATGTGTTGATAGTGATGTGAAAAATTGTGTAATGCACGTGATCATTAAATAAAATCAGAGAAGATTTTTTCATTTTTTAACCTTCGTCCGGCGGCATAATTTTACTACGCTGAAAGGCGGCAGACGTACAATTGTACTTTCATATATTTTATATGATATCGTCACTGTAGTCATAATTTTTGTTAATAGATAATATTTGGAATTTCCACATTATTAAAATGTAGAGATCTCACAAAGCTTTAACTCTCTCCGGCTTCTGCAAGAAGACTTATTAGTGTTTAAAAACAGAAAAGGTACAATTGTACCTATGCCGCCTGACGAGGGTTAATTTCATTGTAGCTACATGTTCCAAAAATTGATTTATACAGTTGATTTCTCTTTCCCCAATAATGCGTCTGTGTATTGTGGTGCAGGGTTGTGTATCCATTTTTAATTAAATTATTTTTGTTATATTTTATTTACTGGAAATATGAGACCGTAAGGGATATATTTGAATTTCGTTTTTGTTGTGTTGTGAGTAACGTTCCGTATCAATTGTTTCGGTTTTTTCGTTCCATTCCTAAGATCCGCTGAACACTTCAGCTATGTTTTTTAGCAAAGTGAGCTATGTTTTGAGGTCACAGTTTCTCGGTTTACTTTGTAAAGCCGTAATAAGTAAAACCGTATTCCCGGAGCTCATCGCAAGCCGTTTATACTCCTTGATTTATTTAAATACTTTATTTAAACCTGTGGTATTGAAATAAAGCTCACATTGCTAATTTTGTCAGCGAACTTATATTGCTGCACAGATGGAGTTGTTCCTGACATTTATCAACATTGTGTCTCATATTTGAGTTTTTCGGGAAGCTGTAAAATGGGGAAAGGCATAAAAGGTTCATTAATAAGCACAAAAATCCCCAAGTTCAAAATTGAGTTTAAGCTCAACCCGTTAATAATAATAGTATGTAAAATAGTGTTATCTTGCACAGTATTCCTACTTCCTACGCTGATCATTATTTCTTAAAATTGTGGTTTTTCAATATTTGTTTTTCGTTTTGATTATTCTTGATTTTGTTTAATCGTCACTGTGTAAAATGAATAACTAGTATGGAATTAATGGTTCAAAAATCGAATATAGGGAACGAAAAATTATTCGTTGATGGATACGCTTATCATTTGCATTCTAAAAATAAAAAAATGATTATCGCTGGTTTTGTGCAGAAAGCAAGCAACTGTTGTGCAAGAGTGTTGTGACTACAACAATAATTGATAACCGACATCACATTAAAAAGTCGCCGGTATGGCCTAACCACGACCCAATGCGCGCATTTGATGTTTATATCAAAATGTAATAACAGTCTCAAGGAAATGGGAAGCACATCACAAATCATCAGCAAATACATTGTTAACTGTTAACCAATTAAAACGAGCACAAAACTGAAAATTTCACAAATAAGGAAATCCATCGAGGCCCTAAATGAGCCGCAAAGTTTATCAGACATAATTATTCCGGAAGTTCTAAATTATTTAGAAAGCAACCATTTTGTCTTAAAAGAGACTATTTCATTAGAAACTTTGGGTAGTTGCAAGTGCTGGGTAATGGATGGAATATTTTATATTGTTCCAACCATTTTCCGACAACTATTTACTATTCAAGGCCTTATACTGGGCAATTTGTGCCATTGATTTTCTGCCTGATGAGCAAAAATCAATGGAAGCGTACAATGAATTTTTTTGGCGCTCGAAAGGAATATAAATCTCAATCCCAGTAGGATTATCAGTGATTTTGAGAAAACCATTTCAATATTTTCCGGATGCAAATTACAAACGATGCTTGTTCCATTTCGGACAGATTATTTGGCAACTGTGCACAGTTTAACATTCATGTCCGAATGCTTAAAAGCTTGGGTTTCTTTCCTACTGAACATATTTTAATTTATTATAATGAGTTAATCACTAACTGCGGATGTAAAGATTTAGAAAAATTGAGCGTATGGTTTTAACAAAACCATATTTGTGGGAGAAGTTCAAAAAATGCTATACTAAATATAAGCCGGGATTTTGGTGCGTCGTAGATTCTATTAAAAATAAATTTCACATGAAATGAACGTTGTCCAGACTAATTATCAAAAAATCTAATCTGGTGAAACTATAACTCCTACGAATACAAGTCTGGGCCGGTACAAAAAGATAAGTAACGTGATCAACGACCGCGAAAATATCGGAAAAGTGGATTATTTGAAATCTATTGCATATAACGTTACACTGTGTAATAAATGATACTATGTTTGTTTTAATTTTCTTTTTAAATGTTAATTAACTCTTACTTATTTCATTTTGTATAATAAACGTTTGTGTATATTATTTATACCTGATTTTCTGTTAGGGGATTTCGTGCTTAGGGATTTTGAATTTGAAGGATTTTGATTTTGAGCCCAACCCCTTTAAAATTACTGAATCTTCCAAAATTCGGTAATCTCTACAAAATGCTACAATTTCATTTTCCAAAGAATATACAACCAGAAGTTAAAAAACCAGAATTTATGGCTTGAAACCCGCATTTTAAACACAAATATTGTTTTGATTGGACATTTGTAGGCTATTAAATTACTAGGTTGTTCTGAGGCGCTTCGCGCCCGTTTATTCTTGTCTGTCTTATTAATGAAATTTTTCTACTTGCCTCATTGTTTAGAATTTGATATCAATTTAAAAACACGTCTTGTCGAATTCAGACATTGTAAGATATTAATGAGAATTTTCTACTTCGAAAATAACACATACTGCTTTTTGTGTATTTCGTTGACGAAATTTTGAAAAAAATCACACTTAAGAATTTTTGTTATTTCTTTTGGAAAAATCCAGAAGAAAAAAATCGTCATTTTTGAGCAAATGATTGGTCGTAAAAATTGTCAGAACGAACGAACGCAACTATAATGTATTGAAAAGTGAATGAAATTCAGGCAGCTATCGAAGTGTTGTTTTTTGGATTTTTTCTCTCAGTGTGGAAATGAATTGGAGTCAGTTTGTATTCATAACAATTCAATGTATTTTATTCGAGTGGAATTAAATCTATACAATGCATTGTGGTAAACAATATTTTTCGGTTTTTTGTCCGGCGCGTAAATGAACAACGATGATGGTTTGCCAACTCTCGAACACGCGACGTACAACTGACCATAAGAACAACACTTGTTCGGGTTTTTCCGGAAGTTTCCAACTTCCGAAATTTTCCAATTTTTCTCTTCTAAAAGACTATCTGGATCGGATACTTGCAAAATCCCGTACAAAAACATCTTTTCGATTTTTCGAATTTTCCGATTTTTCCAGTGTTTTTCAATTTTTTTTCGTAAAAACCATCGCCTGGAAATTGGAAACACAGCAAAAAAAGATTGAGCCAAATCGGCTCAGCCGTTCTTAAATGATGCGCTTGAAATAAATTCAATTTTCTTCGGGTTTACCCGGAAGCCTCCAAGTTTTTCACTCAGTTTTTCCAATTTTTCTCTTCTAAAATACCATCCCGATCGGATAGGTGTGCAATTCTGCAAAAAACATCATTTTTAGATTTTCTGAATTTTCGACTTTTCCGGTGGATTTAATCAACATTTTCTCTCTTAAGAACCATCTCATGGGAATTGGGAACACATCAAAAAAAGATTGAGTCAAATCGTTTCAATCGTCCTCAACCGTTGCGGTAGAAAAAAAAATCAATTTTGTTCTAGTTTTTCCAGAGCCTTCGAGTTTTTTACTCAGATTTTCCAATTTTTCTCTTCTTAAAGACCATCTGGATCGGATAGATGGGGAACCTCGTATAAAAACATCAATTTTCGATTTTCCGACTTTTACGGTGTATTTTCCCAAAATTTTCTTTCGTAAGAACCATTTCCTGGCAATTGCAAACACAACAAAAAAAGATTAAGCCAAATCGGTTCAGCCGTTCTCAACTGATGCGCTAGAAAAAAAAATCAATTTTCTTCGGGGTTTTTCGGAAGTTATCGAGTTTTCCACAAAGATTTTCTAATTTTTCTCTTCTAAAAGACCATCTGGATCGAATACGTGCGAAAAACCGAACAAAAACTTCTGTTTTTCTGAATTTTACAACTTTTCCAGTGGATTTTTCTAAAATTCGTGACAAATACAAACACAACAAAAAAAATCAGGCAAATCGGTTTAGCCTTTCTCTAGTGATGATCAGTGATACATGCGCCAATTGATTTTTATTAACATAGATAGAAGAAAAAAAATTTTGGTCACCCTGTGCGTTCTCGAGTGAGTCAGTGACAGACGTTTATATATTTTAGGTTCAAGTTTTTTTATGAAAAGAGCTCGAAAGTATCATTCTATTTGCAAATTTTATTTAAATTTTTATTTGAAAATTTTATTTTAAAATACTTAGCCTATGCAACTTTTTAATCTCATAGGAAGCAAGCTGAAGTTCATCCCAATCGTTTAAGAGAAGGGTTGGTTTAGTTTCGTTGGCCATTTTGTAGAGGCCCTTTTGCATTTTCAACACGCAAACAGTATTGAACTAGAATTGGTTCAATGTTGCTAGTAAAGTTCAAATTGGCAATTTATCAGATCCACATTGGATTTGGAACTCCATTCACAAACTGAGTTCTATGTTAATGAGCTATGAAATGGTTTACTTTCAATCAATTTGCCACTTTCCAGAAACACACACTCGCAACTCATATTGAACATATTTTATTGAAACACTGGGTTTAATTCCAATCACTAAAAAAAGATCTAACCATATATTAAAATTCAGGATTTCGTCAGTATAGGGGATTTAAATTTCCAGGATTTTGAATTCTGGGATTTTTAAATCTCAGGTTTTAGTATCCGGAGTTTTGAAATCTGACACTGTGAAATCTTTGTGAGGGAGGAATTTTTACCTGTCTTACAGGCCAGACGAGGTGATTGATCGGGAATTAATTATTAAAAATTTTCATAAATGAGGAGGTCCCATTGGAATTTTGCGGAAATCTGCAAACTGAAACTTACAACATCTATTGAAGCCTTTTCTTTTTTTGTAAATATTTTAAAAGTATAACAATTATGAAAAACGATTATTAAATAAAATTTTCAATATTAAATTAGCTGCAAAATTAGTTTAGATAATTATTCTAAAATTTCGGCGGGAATTACGAATATTGATTAAAATTGGTTTCCACTAAACTTCAGAATCTCTATAGCCCTGGCGGATTTTGCTGTCTACTATGAATGCTTTGTCTTGAACTTCTAGTAAGGGCTTGGATATCATTTTGCATGTTGCTGTTGAATGCGGACACAAGATTAAGTTTTGAGAGCAACCTTTATTTACGGCTTTAGAAACCGTGCCGTCGTTTGTCAGAAGAGGTAGTTACAACTAGTCTATCAAAGAAGTGTGGCTGTTAATTATTGTTCTCTATACTTAAGGGGCCGATGTGATCTCTGTAAATTTCCTTCCTGATTATTACTTTGCCAATTATTTTGGTAAATTTGTGACTTTTATTAACAGTCTACATCATTACTCTTTAGTGGTTCAGTTTTCAATAACCCTAACTACCCTTTACAAGATGATCCCTATCAGGCAAACCTCTCGGTATATGTAGGAGTAAGGTCGAAATTCAACTTTTCGTATGACTATATGTGCAACAAACTGAAAATTTCCCTTTGCGTTCGGCAAGTCGGCCATTAAGATCGTTAGCTCTAAACACATCATGTGGCCAGCATCATTTATACAGCTTATGGATTATGCTTCTACCAGAAATAGTATTTTTTGTTATGGACGCGAATTTCTAGTTCTAGTGATGTAAGTGCTGTAAGTGTTGAGGATGACAGAAAAAATTTATTACATTTTTCGAGATGAAAAGATAAACTACCTTGTTTTCTCAAAATGACAAATTATCGCCTTTAAACCATCACTAACATTCTAAGCTTTATCAAGGTATATATTGTCTGCATAGGGTCACCACAGTCCTTTAAATTTTGTTTTATGTATTTTTACGGCAACATCGTAAAAATTTAAGCATTTAAAAACCTTACATGCCGCAATGAAAGAACAACTGAATGCGAATTCAAATGAATTGAATATGAATTGAATATGAATTGAATATGAATTGAATATGAATTGAATATGAATTGAATATGAATTGAATATGAATTGAATATGAATTGAATATGAATTGAATATGAATTGAATATGAATTGAATTTGAATTGAATATGAATTGAATATGAATTGAATATGAATTGAATATGAATTGAATATGAATTACATATAAATTGAACATGAATTGAATATGAATTGAATATGAATTGAATATGAATTGAATATGAATTGAATATGAATTGAATATGAATTGAATATGAATTGAATATGAATTGAATATGAATTGCATATGAATTGAATATGAATTGAATATGAATTGAATATGAATTGAATATGAATTGAATATGAATTGAATATGAATTGAATATGAATTGAATATGAATTGAATATGAATTGAATATGAATTGAATATAAATTTAATATGAATTGAATATGAATTGAATATGAATTGAATGTGTCTTGACTTATATTCCTGACTTAAAATCGAAACTACCTTTCTAGCTGGCTACAGTTTTTAAAATCGAGGATGGACTTTCTCTGCCACACGTATCAAATTCGGCGTTATAGTGTTAAAGTTAAGACACAAGTGGCTTTAAAGTCAATAAAAACAGGAATATAAATCAAAAAATACTTGGCCTTAAACTGGTGAACAGGAGTGTTAAAAATATTTTGCGGTTTGTATTTTCATATGTGCTATTTTATCGTAAACTCAAACATACATAGTCATCCTAATTATGGCAACATTCTTATACAATGTACAAACATATTTACATGTACATTTACATCTGAATAGAAGAAAAGTGAGAATACAAATATTATAATCAAAAATCGAATTTTTGCAAAAAGCTATACATATATGAAATTCAGAATCGTACTATACAGAAACAGAGAAAAAGAAAATCGTTATACCTACCCTATCATGTAATATGTCAAAAAATTGAAATGATAGATGGAATGTGAATTACGAACGATTTTCTAACAAATTTCATTTTTTGATATTTTCGGTATAGATATTTAAATGAAATCACAGCATTCAGATATATGAATGTGACATGAATAACAAAAATATTCCGATATATTTTCGAAGACTTGTAATGTAATGATATGGCATTGCAAAGAATTTTTTTAAAATGTATTCGATTAATCGAAGTTGAAATTTAGTAGTAAAAGTAGTTGTAGTGGTAATGGTAGTAATAGTAGTAGTAATAGTAGTAGTATCTTAGTCATTTTATTGTAAGCTTTTATCACATTTTATACCGATGTCATATAAAATGTGATAAAAGATGAGATAAAAATCATATAATTTTGTAAATATTAGGATTATGTTGTTTTTTTATGTATTACACGAATTTGCTTCTGTCGTTTTTTCGGCACAAAATTCGTTATATTTTTTGAATAAATAAATAAATAAATAATAATAAATAATAATTTAAAATTAGGGAACTGTAATCGAAATATGTTGAATTTTACTGCCATTTCAAAATTAGCTAATATGCTTCAATTGTTCAGCCTAGATATTGGTAAATATACATATTGTTGATTGATATTTAGCAGTGTTGGTGACGAGTAAATTGTATTAATTTTGCATTGACAAAGGCATTTCTCAGTTCGGTCGAAATTAGAAAAGTTGACAATGGAGAACGATGTTGGACGAAAGAATTAATTTGAAGTACTTTGACAATTTCTGGAGAACAATGACCTTATGTTATGACAGCGAATGGGATTTGTTTTGGTAGGGATATTAGATTAGGAGTTTTTATTTTTTATTCTTTTTGTCCACGACTGAGTCTTGTACCCATTTACCCCTCAGATTTTTCGCCACAGTAAGTCTAATGGCCTCCTGGTCGCGATAAGTCCAGTACTTTGGTTCGTTGCAGTCTTCTTGTTGGTGTGGCAGTCAGCATAGAGCCTATGTCCAGATTTTCATGCTGGTACAGACGTTGTAGATGTTTTGTTGCATGATGGTTGTCGTTTCGAATGTACCGCGGTGCATTAACAATACACCGCAGGATTTTATTTTGAACTGTTTGTATGATTTTGATATTTGTCTTCCTGCGGCACAACCCCAGAGTTGGCTCCCATATGTCCATACAGCTTTCAGGATTTGTTTGTAGCAGCAGTCTGTTAAGGATCGCTAGTTCAGATTGTCTCCCTAAGAACCAATGCATTTTTCTTATTTCTTTGATTTGTTCTTCTCTCTTCTTTTTATGTGTTCCTTCCAGGAGATATACTCCTGCTGTTATTTTTTTTAGTTTAGTTGAGAGTATTCATTCTCAAACTTTACTCGGAAGTGCCTCTCTAATATTTATGATTTTAAAATTTAAAAAAATTGCTCCGGAATATCTCGATGAAGTTTCAATAACCCCTGGTGCCATACTTTGTTGAATGCTTATATGCATATTTGTTTGCTTTCTGGTGATTTCTCGACTTGTTCTATCGTAGAATGTACTTGTTCTATCGTAGAATGTTTTTCCCTAAATTCAAACTGATCTGAGGGGATAAGATCCCTTTCTTCGGTAATTTTCTAATAAGAAGACCCTTTTCAAATAGTTTCGATAATGTTGGTAGCAGAGAAATTGGCCTATATGAAGCTCTATCATAATTACTTCTGCAACTTTCCATTGGCTTGGATCTTAGTCGAAATGCTGCATTAATTTTATGCACTAGTTTCCTCAACGCTTTCTCGCGTGATATTTTTCTCTTCGGTTTGTTTCGAGTAAGGTTGGAATATTTCCCCAAGGTGATTTACAAACAAATCTGCTTTTTGTTTAGCATTTCGAGCCCAATTTTCTTTATTTTTAATTGGAGGAACATGAAGTTTGGGTCTTTTAAGTTTCTTTGTTGCTTTCCATAATGAATAATCAGTGTCTTTTTGCCCAGTTAGAGTGCTGAGGTATTTATTAACTGACTGGTTTTTAATGTGTTTTATTAGGTATTTTAATTTGGGTTTCGATGTTTTTGCCAATTCTTGCGTCTTTTATTTTTAAAAAGTTCTCTCACTTCCTCTGGATAGCTCGCATTGCGCTTCATTTCCTTACTATTATTATAGGAGTGCTTTCCGACGTAGCACTTTGGGTATTAAGGGTGAGCTTATCTAGTTCGTCTTCTATTTGAGCTGTTCCCTGTATTGGGTTCTGTAGACTAATTCTTTCTGTCTACTGTGTTTGGAAGAGATCCCAATTGGTTTTGAAGCTCGTTAATTTCGGGTTGCTCTCTTTCATAATCATTGTTTGGCAAAGTATCATAATAACTGGTGAAAGATCTGATAGACTTTCACAAGTCTTTGTATACTGGCATTTCGAAGACACTTTCTACAATTTTTAGTAATATGCGGCCAGATTTATGGTGATATCTATAGAGTTAAGTGTTAATGGCCCTTAAACATCCACAAGACCCGGTTTACACTTTTTTCATTATTATTTCCATTTACACTAAACGAAAAAAATTCCCGAAGGTCGCAGTGATATGACGCGAATTAGATTAGGTTCGATTTAGTGGGATAAATAACAAATTCTACCCTGCATTAATTTTTTTATGTAGTTTTTAGTTCTACACTTTTTGTTAAATTGTGTATCTACATTTTTGTTTTTTGTTAATTTGTGTAACTACACACCGGTAGTCCAACTGTCTAGGATTCTCTTGAGTTCAGGTTAAATGTGAGGACATACATCTAATTAGAAAAATTTGAAAACCTTGAAAAATACAAATTAACACAAAACTAAACCTGAAAACCAAAATAACAAAAACTAAAACTGTGTAAAATCTACTTTTAGTAAATTAAAAATAAAATAAAATCTCAACAAATGGAGAGCTTATGGCTTCCCTGCAGTAAAAGCTATAGATGCGAATTCTAATAGAAATGAAAGATTTACACAAAAAGCACAACACTAGTTTTCGATAATTGAAATCTGTCCTACACAAAATAGTGGCGACGATTTTGATGGACAGTGACAGGTAGTTCCAGAGCTGGAATAGAAACCTGACTAGACCATCGAGAAGTACCAGTACGATAAATAAAGTTTTTCGATATTGCAATCTGCATACAGAATATAGTGCAGGTCATTTTGACGGCCATTGACAGACAACCTTAAATAATCGAAAGCTGGTGACTAGACCAGCGTGAAGTGCAGGTCTGGGATAATATGCTCATACAGTCGATATATTTGTGCATCTATCAGATCGTTTAACACTGATTTCGTCATACACAAAAAAGTGTATAATTTTATGGGGATTTGATTTTTGATATATCAAAATTCCCTCCAATTTTTTTTTGTGTGGGGCAGATTGAATTATTGAAAAACCAAATTTTCACGAGTCGTCCAGTCTCATGGTTTTACTTGCTGCTTTTCTAAATTTCTACTTCTATATTTCTAGGTAAAACTAAATAAAGGCAGCTCAATATTAATAATAGATGGTTATGCCCATATTATTTGGAAAGAAAATGCGATACTTTCCAGTGGGTTTGTGCTCAAACGGACTCGCTCTTGTGTAGATCACGAGTAATCGTTTAATAAAGAAAAGATTATCCTGTTAGGGACTCCATCAAGCTTCAAACTTCTTGCCGAAGCGGAATGTTCACTTATGGATGCCACATTCAAAGTAGTCCCGTTACTTTTACGGCAACTATTTACCGTGCGTGGTAAAATTGGAAACAAGGTCGTACCACTTTTGTTTTGCTTAATGGCTTATGCCACACGGGGTATCACAGAAACCGAATTTTTCTTCGTTTCTTTCCCCGTTTACCTATGATACCGGTTTTAATTGCGACTTAAACAAATTAATGTGGTTGCAATTAACAAAAACATAAATGAAATAAAAATATGTCAAGGCCATTTTTGACTTATGCCAGCGTTTCCCTAAGTGGGTTCCGCGGAACCCCGGGGTTCCGTGGCAATTTTTAGGGGTTCCATGAGCTAGTACCAGATAAAATTCGTGCCATAAGGTTCCATTTCATACATATACACATACATACATACTACATAGAATACGAGAATTTAATTGAAATTAGTTCGGGTACTCGCTAACTTCGAAGAGGTGCCGTTAGCAATTTTCTGCTGTAATATATTTGATGAATATAAAAATTTTGCAAAAAAGGCTATTAGAGTTATATTGCAGTTCTTAAACCACACATTTTTGTGGTGGTGGCAAAATAAGTTTGGGAACCGCTGACATACATTTTAGTTTAAATTTTATTTGCGAGATAGCAGAATAAAAAAAAAAAAAAAAAAATGGAGTTATGTATATACACGGATGAGATACAAAGAGATATGCGAAGAGATGCGACACATACATATACATTATCTATTACGACTAGATGGCCTTGAAAAAATTACCAGTTACCAGAAACCTCGTGTGGAATTAGGCAATGAGCACAAAAACCGAAAACGCGTATTTTGAAACATTCTACGACATGTGCAAACTAGCGTGTGAATGGAATATCCAGTTGAAACCAAAGCGAATAATAACGGATTTCGAGAAAGCAAGTGTAGCGGCCCTTAAACATTTTTTCCCGGAAGCTGAATAAAAGGGGTAATTGTTTCACTTTGGTCAGATTATCTGGCGTAAAGTGCAAGCACAAGGTTGTGCCTCTAAATATGAAAATAATGAACAATTCAGTTATCAAATTCGTATATCTTTATGTACCCAGCTAATGAAGTCAATTCATATTATGAAGGACTGAAGAGAATCTTCGATTCGGATGCGCTCAAAATAGGAGTTTGGTTTGGAAAAAACTAAATAGTTTGGACCAAGCCGAAAAAATATTCAATCAAATCTCAATTATTCCCCTAACTTTTGGATGATGCTTGATGATCCTAATTACAATTTCCCACGAACGCAAAACTTTGTGGAGAGTTGGCATTGGCGGTTACAAATCATTATTGGCTCAGCAAACGCAAACGCAAGCCGGGCGCAACCGGTCTAATAAAGAAAAAATAAATCGAAAAAATAATAAAATGTACAACATTATTCGACAACGGGTAGGGAATCCAATACCGGTTTTCGGTAAACCGGCAAACCGGGTTTACCGTAAATTTTTAATTACCGAAAAACCGGTAAATTTTCAAAATTTTACCGAAAATACCGAAAGTTAAAAAATTCATTTTTATATTAGATTTACATAATTACATTGTATTTCAGTATGATACTCAACTCATTCAAACGAGGATAATAATAGTGAAGGCGAAACTGAAAGTGATTGCGAAAATGGAGATTACTTGGAAGTATTTTCAGGATCAAATAAATGAACATGAAGAAAATTTCGAAACAATTCAACAATTATATCCGATAATAGCAAAAATCAGAAAAACTGTGAAAATATTTCGTTATTCTTCGATATGAGCATTGTTTGATTTTAGATACCAAAACCAGGTGGAATAGCTTGCTAGCAATGATGAGATTCTATTTATTAAAAACATGTGGGTAAAAATGTCTAATTGGTTTGCAAATCGATGTAAGTTTTTCCGATAATGAGCTCAAAGCTGTTGATGAAATTATAACTTCTTTACTCCCAATATGTCGTTGGGATCAATGTGTTCCAGTAATAGTTCGCTACTAAGTACTGATGCATCATTAAAATTCATGCTGGATGGATTATCAATTCAAAATAGCTTTTATAGCAATGAATTGAAAAATCATTAATATTTCAAATTAATAAGAGACGCACTCAATATTCTGATGTACTACAATATTTGCATAATTTAGCCCTTATGTTTACAACCAGCATACCCGGGTATGTCGATATAATTCCATACATTTAGTATTGAAAATACGTCATAATTTTATTTTAAACTGATACCTATAGTTTGGCAACATCTAATTTAAAACTTAATTTGTTAAGATACTAAAGATTTCAAGCTGATAAGCCACCTAAATCCATCCTAAATCCTAAAATCTTGGTCAATAAAACACGAAAACTTATCCACGTATGCTGGTTGTAAACATAAGGGTTAGATGACAATATTTCTGATCATGAATACTTTGTTTTCAATCGTACAAGCAAGTCTACGATAGCAAAACTGATTGTAAATTTAATTGAACGTTTGAATAGGATAACTTCACCGACATCGGATGATAGTCTGGTTGTAGCCTCTTCATCGGAAGATGAAGAACAAAGTGAAAAAGACTCAACTATGAAAGAACGTTTAATTTCTGCTATTAAAAAGAAAACTAAGCCACATGAATTGAAATTAAAACCTATAGAGCTAAACAACAAAAACATAACAACAATAATGCGAAGAGAAATTGCATTGTATCAACAAACTCCACGTTCTTGGTGTCTGGCTTAATCGAGCCTATCAATATCTCTTGACAATAAAACCAACATCAGTAGATGCAGAGCGAGCATTTTCTTCGGCGGGACAAATTTGCAATAAAATAAGATCCCGTCTGAATGATGATACATTGGATATGTTATGTTTTCTACGAGCTTATTTTAACCAACAAAACGATATTTATAAATTAAATTTATAAAATAGATTGTTTTTATTTATTCTATTATTGTTATTTTTTTCTATAAGAAAATCAATGAAACTGAACTCTATAAATTTGAATTTGAATTAACTGTATTGTTGCTAAGTACTTTTATGTAATATTATGTATATTTTTTAATATAACAAAAATGAAATTTTAACTTAAAAATGTCTTTTTTCTCAAAAAAAATTACTTAATAAGTAAATAATTAAGATATATTAGATGTTTCAATGATGTTTTTGTAAATTAAACAATTACCGAAATTTACCGGGAAACCGGTAAATTAAGAAAAAAAAATACCGAAACCGGTAAATGAAATTTTCGGTAAATTTGGATTCCCTAACAACGGGGCAATTTAGATAAAATAAGTTATCTAAAGAATATTGCATATAAAGATATATTCTTTAAATTTGTAATATTTTATATTATTATTATTGTGATTCATTTTATTGTTATTTTATTTTTATTCATTTTGACATGTAGTTAATCTATTTTTAAGAATTTTGTGAAAAAAAATGCTATATGGTTTCGGTTTGCCGTCTGTCCGTCTGTGTGCACCATAACTTGAGAACGGATGGAGATATCAACTTAATTTCTTCACTAAAAGTTCAAGCAATTTATGGGAATGATCCCTATTGATTTGGACATTTCTGTGTTTAGGGTGTTCGGAGATATGTAGGGTTTTGTTAACCCCCCTTCTTAAAATTGATAGATTTTTTTTTTCATTTTCGATTCTACTTTAATTTCATCAAGCATGTGAATATGGAATAAAAATATATCTCACCTGGATGTGGGTTTGTCAGGGTGGTGTGGTTATGGAGGTGGTAGGAATGGTGGTATGAGAGGTGGAGGGATGGGATGAGGCGTTTAGGGTTTGGTGTGGGAATTTGGGATTTGGTGGATGAGGGTTTGTGTGGGTGGTGTATGTGTGTGGAAGTGGGTGTGGAGGTGTTAAAGGGTGATAATATGGATGGTGTGGTATAGAGTGGTGCGGGTGAGCTGGGTTTTGGGGTTTGAATTGGATAGTGGGTGGGGTGGTCATAATGTTTAGATGTGGTGGTTTGTGGTTGATTATAGGGCGTGAATATATCGTGAATTGGGATCGGTTGGGCTGGGTGTAGATGAGGTTAGGTGTGGGAGTGGGTGGTCGTAATATTTGAAATACGCAGATCACACTGCATAGAAGTTCTTTATAGGCAACAAAAATGCTTATAGAGTTCGGCTCCGAACCTTTCCCGTCTTTTCTTTTAAAGTTTTGAATAACTAAATGAAATTTTTAATTTTGTTATTATTTATTTATAATTATATTGAAATACTAACCGTTCTTTTCACAACGACGATCACATTCGAATTTTTATAAAAGACTACAACAATTTTAATCGATATAAATTTTTTTTTCTTTTACGCATTTTTCCAAATTTTAACTTAAGAAATGATTTTATACCAATTTTGAAAAATTTCACAAAAACCAAGATGTTTTTTTTGTGGCATCCCAAGGTTTTGAAAACTAAGTTTTTGAAAACCAAGATTTTGAAAGCCAATACGAAAACAAAATTTTTGAAAAACCAAGATAGATTTTTTCCACCAAAATTCGTATCGTACTGAAGTTAGTTACTATTGCTTTTTTTTCTCAATATTAAGTAAAAAATATTTTAACTCGAGTAATGGAACTAGTAGGCGGGGTATAAAGCATTTCACAGAAATGCGGGAGCTATTTATATCCACTGTCATGTACGCAGCATAAGAGTGATTTGCAGTTGCTTCCTTTATTCGACATAGGCGGTATAACGCGGTATCGGAAAATACCAACGAATTAAAATAATTTTATACCAGTTTGTAATTTTATACCATAAATGTCACTATGAAGTGGTTGGTAGGTCCCTAGTTGCTATGTTAACCATGGCGGATCAAATATTAAAAAAAATTCAAGGAAAGGATTTTCTTTATTTTTTAATTTTTGGAGCGATATACTGTATTTTAAAATTCACTTGATTATGATAAAATTGAGGTCTGTACTATTATGCGCTCTGTAACAAGTTCATGTTTTTCTGATTTTATGTACAGATCCGATAAATTAAATGTCGCGTTCTTTTTGAGCCATTCGTAAGAAGTTGCAATTTATAGTAGGTTTACGAGTATAGAATTCGGACCCTGTTAAAGTTAGCCGATAGTTCCTAGCCGAAAAAATTGACAATGCAGATAGTGCCATTGCTAACTCAGCCGGTAATACAAAAAGAAATGTCATTTATTGGTATGTTTTAGAAACTTAAAAATTTGAAAATTTCTAAAAATTGAGTGCTTAAAGTTTCAAGGCTGGAAAACAGTTCAATTGAAAGATGTTAGTAAGGGTTACTTCTGATAAAAATTTCAGGACACTTTTCATGTGAAAAGTCTGGGAAATCTAGTTTCAATATATTGCCATGAATTTGCTCTGTTAATTTGGCGGTTTACAACCATACTCTTAAATTACAACGCTTTCGGAAAATTCCTCAAAATACTGAAAATAATCTTAGAATAATTTTACAAACGGTTCACTTTTGCGTACCATATTTCCTGAATGAACCGTATTTCCTGTGTTCGTTGCTCTCGTATTTGTATGCCGATTGCATATTCTAGACTCGCCTGGATTTATTCAGAAGTAATATTCTCGACGGTTTTGTTCTAGACTACTATAATCGGCAATGCCACAAAACTGTTATAAACATATCTTTAATTTTACTACTTAACTCCAGATATCACTAATTTCACAAAAATATCATTAACTTTCTAAAATTTAAATGAGTAATTTTTAGGAACCAAAATGCGAGATCGTAACAATATGATACATTAAATTAAATTTTTTTGAAAAATTAAAATTTTAAAGTGTCATGCGGCTGGACAAATTCATATAATTTTAAGTTATTCTAGGCGACAGCCTGACACCAGCCTAACATCAAAGTGAGATTACGAAGACGTTGGTAGTTTAGTTTCGACCTAATGAGATATTGAAGGCGACTTTAAGTTAGCCTGCGTCACAGTTTTTCGGACAAATTTAACTGAGAGTATTGAAAGAGAGGGAGCCGATTGGGAACAGCATAAAATAAAATTGTAAAATGGAAAACGGAAGGAAAAATGGAAGGAAAAAACACGTGATCATCGTCCCCTCCCCCTCCAGCATGCTGGTGTGCCCTCCAGCATGCTAGTGTGCCCTCCAGCATGCTAGTGTGCCTCATCCAGTAGCAGCATGCCCTTTCCAGCAGCCCTGGGCTGGCTAGGATTCAATAAAATTATCTGAAAATAAATTTGATAATGTAACCTTATTGAGGAGGCCAAATCCCAAGGACATGGGATGTAGCGCCAGCGAAATAAAATAAAATTGGCGGGTAAAACTAGCCAATCAAAAACAGTTTATTTGGTAAACAAACTTCCCTGTTATAAATATCGTGTGTTTCCCTTTGAATTAAATATGTATACTTCGAGCCAAATTTCGACGCAGGAATGCCGATTCACAAAACAAGAATTGTAAATGATATATAAATTCCAATCTATCGACGATAAATAAAAATATTGAATTAAAACTATTAAAATTATATGTTTTATATAAATAAATGTAAGAATCGCTCTGATAAGTTTGAAAACTTACACAATTTTGTTGATGTTTTTTATTATCCTGAAAATGTTGATGAATTATAAAGTCGACTTGAATTATTTAAATAAAAAAAAATATATAACTTACATACACGGTATAATCACAATGCGTTAGCGAATTATTATGTTTCGATGCGCATTTGTTAATCCCCATCATAACCACCTCGAATTTTACTGTATTTGACATATACATGCAACTTCTATATGCAATTTTGGGTTATTCTTGATTTAAAGAATTCAATGTTTCATTAGGTCGAAACCTAACGACCAACGCCTTGTAAGCTTACCTCGATGGTTAATCATGAAATGAATTTTTCGAATAAGAATAAAATAGTTTCAAATGGAAATTTTTTATTTTGAATATTTTTATTTGATAAATAAACAATACAAATAGTTTTGGTTATAAAAAAATCATTTTCATTTGATTTTAAATTTTATTTGGCTGTGTTAGCAAAGACTATCTGGTTTAACGTTTTTTTTATTCCCCGTTTATTCGGCCCGATTTCTATGATTCGTCTTAAAAAATATGTTTTATCCCAAGACTGTTTTTCGTTACAGACAGGTTGTATGTATGTACTACTCTAAAACCATTTACCGTGAATATTAATCGTTTACTAAGAAAATATTTTTTCAGGTATGTTGGTGGAAAACATTTTTGTGAATTATTTAGAAATACTTAATGAATAATTTAATATTTATATTAAATAAATAATGTAAAGTTAATGACTAAAGTGCTTGACTATATAAATTTACAATGATGAACACTCAACCGTAAAAAATTCATTCCAAAGCGGATGAAGATAAAAACAAAGCAAATTAAGGTCCTTTCCATAATCAAAAAACAAAAAAAGGCCATACAACCAAATAAATTGGCCTAATTTTACATGAACTTGATTTAAGTTACCTATTAACGGAATCCGAATAAATCAAGTTATAATTGTATTGGCTGCATCATTTCTTAAAACAAAATAAATTCGAAATGGGAAAATGCCTCTCTTATCTCACAGTAAAAGAAAAACAAATTCTTCTTTAAAATGTTGAAAAAATTCTTTCGAAGAACGAAATAAAATACTTGAGAGATAATTTCTTCTTTTGTATTGTGCTTGGGCTATACACAAAGTGGGAAAAATCAATTTTAAAAATGGAGAAGCAGAACGATTCAAATTGTTTTTCCTCTTACTTCATCCGACGCCCAATTTTCACATTTGTAACGAGCAGCAGCGTTATAGAAAGAGAAGAGGGCGAAGTGCTGGTATCCGAGCAAATATATCGATTAGCGAAATATGTTCTAGTAAGAAAAGCAGTTGTAAACTGGACAGTGTCATCTGTTAAGAAATTAGGTACAATGTTACAGATATCAGCTAATTACAAATTTCAGTCGATATCAATATCAATTTCAACAATAAATTTTGTATTAAACATATTTTGAATCGCATTCAAAAATTAAATATGACAAGATTGTGTTATACATCTTCGAGGGATACATGTATTTTAGAAAAACATCTTGATTTGGTCAAATTTATAAAATTTGTTATGATTTAAAATTCCCCAGTTGATTTCGTGTGATAATCTTGATTTGGAAAAAATATTTTACACAAGTATCGGTAACCTTGAAAAGTGGAAAATGAAATCAAAACTTTTAAAATTTTTAGAAATAGGTTTAATTTGCTATGATGGATTCAACATGAAACAGAATGAATAAAAAAATATGATGTGATTGAAGTTCCTGAGGGAGAATGCACGCTTATGTTGCAAATTTGATTCTAAAAACATAAAGACAGCATATATAATATGCTGACAACAGTAATGTAAAATCCGACGCAAAGTCACATCAATGTTGGAACAAAGCAGATATTATAAAATATGTAAATTTAGTTAGAAGTATTTCAGCTCATGATTTATTGAATATTTGACGCCTCGATGTAAAACTTGTTTCCGCTTTTGAAAAATATTGTTACGATCACACCTATTTGTCAATTAAGGGTTATGAATTTAATGAAATTTTTTTGTGGAATTAGTGCCATCTAGAATTAGGCATTGGCAGTAGTTTTATAACAGTTTAGTCTGGAACATAACCGTTGCGATTTGAGGAAATTATAAAACACAACCACGTTTTAGTGGATAATAACGGGAAAATTATTGTGAGAAATATAAGCATGGTGAGCACGTCCCGTACTTGCAGATTTAATTAAACTGTTTATGACCTCTACAGTTCGGCTATGCTACTGATAAATTTTTAAGCGTTGTGAACGATATTCTGGATGTTTGAAGGAACGGAACCGATTTCAGCATTATATTGCACTCCTCATGAAACTTAATATATTATTTTCACTTCCGGTGTACTACCACGATCAATGTCTGATTTTGCAGGCTATACACGGTTGTTATAATATTTATCATAGTAGAAGATACCTTGACACGACATAACGAAAAGCGACGAACTGGCCCAGTAGAATAAGTCCTACAACGGTTTCAACACAAACTTTCAAATTGCTGCGGTTCAATTTTATATTTATTTACACTGTTAAAATTTAAATGTCCACCAAAAAATTACAAATTTTGTAAAAATCGTCACATCGGTCCATTGTATCTGTTGCATCTCCAAAAATTCCATTTTCTTGAATAGACAAAAATTCCTATTCCGTTCATACGTTGGTCTTATTTTGTGCCCGTTGAAATTTAACATTTTTAGTTGGTTTTAGAGAAGAATCCTTTTGTACTTTGGTCATTTCCTTATTTTATATGTTGTAAATACCGGAATCGGGGGAAAAATTCCTAATAGGCCACGAAATAAGTCGCTTACATTGCAGCTAAGTGGCATTCAGCAAGCTGCTTTTTTAAATTTTTTATTAGTTTGACCTGGGACAATAATTTTATTAGCTTTAAATAGTAATTGTTCCATCATACCAAATTTCCTCCTTGAAGCTCGCGTACGGCTTTACTTCTTCTGGCAATTTGCTGTCATCAGTTAGCCATCCTCTTTCGACTATTGTACTTAGCAATTGTAATTCGAAATCTTCGCCTGTCAATTTTGCTAAGTCATTTTTCGTCACATCCGACATGGTTTTGTATTCTTCGCTTTCTGTCCATTTTTTGTCAATTGGTTCAGCTTTGTAATCGCGGCTGAGTGTGTCAGCTACTTTCATGTCCACACCTTTCTTGTATTGTACTGTTGGCGAATATGGTAAAACATCAAAAAAAATTTGCTGTAAACGCATCGGTGCCTGTGAAATCGGTTTTTTTGAAATGGTTTCAAATCTTATGGCGGCTGCTTCTCTGCCGATTGGCGGATAATTTTGCTCGGCTTTCGTCAATGCCCTGGAGCAGACAAGTTCCAAGAGCTATGGAACTTGCATCGCAGGAAATTTTAACGCTTTTATGTCATAATAACCCAGAACTGGCGTTGTTATGATGACCTCTTTTTACTTCTCAAAAGCTGTTTGTTGGTCAACATCCCATACCCATGGGGTATCCTTCACTTTAATCTTCTCAATGGTTCTGTCAAATCTGAAAATTTCGGTATACATTTTGCAAGGTATGTTACTGTACCAAGCAATCTCTGCAGTTCTTTGACATTTAGCTGGATTGTTCAAACGATGAACTGCTGATACCTTATCCGGATCAATCTCACAACCATTGGGTGTGAAAACATGTCCAAGAAATTTTACTCTATTCTTGTTGTATTCACATTTACTGTGATTTAATGTGAAACCAGCATCTTTTAATCGCGTTAACTTTTTTGTGATTCCCTCTATCATTTACGCCTTTTCCGCATAAAGAAAAATTCATCCATGGCAACCTCGCAATTTCCGATGCCTTGCAATCTCTCATTCATAATCTGTGAAAATACTTCAGACGCTTGGCGTACCGATGACTAAGTATTTTGACGTTCGTTCAGTCATTTTAATCCGCCAGAAACCATGTTGACAATCCAATTTTGTAAAAAAACTTGGCTTTTCCGACTTTTGTCGCTCTACTGTATTCAACGGGTAATGGCGTCGTTTTATGTCGACTGGATCCATACAGACTAGAATGTTTCCGTTTTTTTCTACCACCAGCATAGGGCATGCTGGCCTTTTTTTCAGTAGTTGGCGCTAAAACTTTCATTGTAACCATTCTGTCCAATTCCTCTTTTGTTTTATCCCTAAATGCAGCTGGAACTTGACGCGGTGGAATTATGTTGAACTTCAGATTGCCACACAACATACCTAGGTTTTACCTATTACTTTGACTGTGTCGAGATTATATGTTGATAGACGTTTAGTCGATGAAATGTTTACTTTTAATTTTAATCTGGACGCTTTTTTCCGCGATATTACGTTGCAGTGAGCTCCAGTGCCAAATCAACTACAAGTTCACCGTCACCGACTTTCAATGTTTCAATCCATTTGTCTTTTTTAATTGACACACTTTTATTTCTTCCTTATCACATTTAATATTGCTCACGTTGTAAGCATACACGCTCTCGGCACTCGAATCTGAGTCACTTTCGGAAGAGTCGCACTGTCTATTTTGTTCACGATGATTTCTTTTTGGAGCGACACATTTTTTTAAAATGACCATTATTACCGCACTGTTCACATTTTTTGTTGAATGCTGCGGCTATTGTTTCTTACCGTGTCGTGTGCCGCACCGCTTACAATCAAATTCGTCATCGTCTTTTTTATTTATTTTGTTTACACTTGATGACGATTATGCAGGCGTCGATAAATCACTGAGCGACTTTATTTGTTTCTCGGTACGCTCTGCAGCACGACAAATTTTAACCGCTTTGGCCAATTCTATATTCGGTATTTTCGTTGCGAATTCCTACAACGATCCATCTTCTTTTGTGCTATATCCACAACGCGTAACTTGCGTTTTCAAACGTTGCAAAAAATCTTCGAATGATTCACATTCTTGACGGTGCAAAATATTTTTTTTTAATTTGTCGATAATTTTGCTTCGGATCCTTCTTTTTGTCGTCTGTGGCACCCAAATTATTTAATACTTTCAATGTGGGGCGGACCAAGGCACAAAATTAATGTTGACGCTTGAATTTTGTCGTTCTTTTATGTTTGGTAAAACACTTAGGGGACTAGGTTTGGATTACGTTAAACGCTGCGTTGAATACTGTTATGTTAAATGTTGCATTGTTTACGTGACATTTTAACGTAAAATTTTATACAGAAAAATCTCGATTTAACAAACTATTCCGATTGTCCTTTATATCCGAATGTTTTTAAATTTAATCTATTCGATCGAATTTAATCTGGGACGGAATTCAAGCATGTTAGGATTGGGTATGTTTGATGGAAGTGGGATTCTAAAACGATTTTTGGAAGAGGTTCTGGAATATGGTGACCTGGAACGGAACTCGATCAATTCTTAACCGATTGTGATGGGATTCGGTATGTTGGACGGAAGTAGGATGCTTAAATGATTTTTAGAAGAAGTTCTGGAATATGGCCACCTGGGACGGAACTTGATCAACTCGTACCCGATTATGATGGGATTGGGTATACTCAATCGAAATAAGATTCTTAAATGATTTTTGGAAAAGTTCTGGGAAATGGCCACCTGGAATGGAATTCGATATTTTCTTAACGGATTATGCTGAAATTGAATATTGTGGATGGAAATAAGATTCTTCAATAATTTTGGAAGAAGTTCTGGAAAATGGTTACCTGGGACAGAACTCAGTAATTTAAATTAGGGCGAAACTCGGTAATAAGCAGGCGTCTTTCTTTATGCAACGGCTCGCAATGTTACCATGTTTCTGATAAGGCCGGATGACTTAACATCTATCACCACATGACCCATTCATGTAATTAGTGGATTGAGCGGCAGGCCAACTACCTACTCACACAAAAAATCACGTTATGAACCCTATACAAAGGGGTCGGATAAATTTATAGTATTCTTATCAACAAGGACCTCGAAAACTCTTCACGGGAGCATGAAATATGATGTCTTCTAAGACCTCGATATTTTCAGAACCTTTCGAACCAAGCGGAAATTTATAGTTTTGACTTAGTTTCGAGTTAATTCTCTTTAAAGAAAGAGAAAAAATTATAATTCGGTTTCTCATTCTCTGGCGAGTACAGCACTTTATCATTTTATATTCCCATATTTACGCAGCGTGCCAAAATCATTAATGGATCCCATTTCCATTAAATAAACCCAATTTGTTGAGTTGCTTGAGTTCCATTCATAGGGTGGCCATATTCCTAAACTTCTTTTATACATTATTTAAGAATCTGATTCCAATCCTACAAACCAACGATGGCCATATTCTAGAACTTTTTCCAAAAGACATTTAAGAATCCCCGAATCCATCCATCATAATCGGTAACCGAAAATGGAAAATAAAAATTGTCCGTTAAATCAAGGGTCCATTAAACCAAGCGTCCGTTAAACCGAGCATCCGTTAAATCGGGGCCGTCCGTTAAATCGAGGGTTTGCTGTATATCGCTAAAAAGAATTTCAAATTTTTCCTTCTCCTCCAAAATCACACTCCCAAAATGCAAGGACTTCAGTGTTCTCCGCAATTACTTCGGTGTTTGGATAACCATCGACTTCTTCTAATTAGCGATGACATACATGATTTGTAATTTTTGATATAATGTTTTACCAAACATTTTCGGTGTAGGTAGAGCTTGAACTCCGTTCTTTTTTGTTAATTCCATCGAATTACTGTAATGGGTAAATAATTCGTCCACTCTCGAGCTATATCTAGCTATGAATTATTCGATGTTAAGACCAGGTGTTATGTCCTTCCGCTTACTTTGTTATAAATTAAAATTTTCCCAAAACCATTTTTCGAACTCGATTGTTTCAAATAGTACAACATCCTTATGTGCGGTACACAATGCTCCCGCACGAAAAAAATTACACAATCGAACAAATTACACGTAATTAGAATTATAAATCGATCGATTTAACTGTCAAAATTACTTTATCTATGCTGTTCGATCTTTTTGTTCTTCTTATGTATATTGCAACCAAAAATACTCGTCTGTTTATTATTATACAATATTCATGTAGAAGCACGAGCAGAAATCCACCAAGGAAATTATTGATTTCCTCGCTCTTTGTGTATACACGAGTGAAAAAAAAAATGAAAAGTACAATGGAAAATTCTAACCAAATATAAATTTAAACAAATATACATTTTCCATTTTCTTTTTGAAGCGAAAAGTATAAAAATACGAGTTTATATACAACTTTGTTTAGCTCTCTTTAAGATAATAAAATACGACGACGAAAAACATTTTTCCATCATCGAACCAAAGGCAAGAAGTATGTACGCAATGAGGGAACACATATTATGGTGGTGTATACACAATGTAATTTCGATTTTATGTTTATGATCGTCATCACATTGTCGTATATGATTTTATTTATTATTTGTAATTACAAGTCAATTTATAAAAAATTTGTTTGCTAACACTTACATAAACATATATGTATATGGGAAAAAAGCTCATACTCCCTAACCACCCACTTTATAAAATAATAATATATATTTTTAGCTTTCGTGAAAGCGATCAACTAAAGCACGTTTGACAATCATTATCTTCATCTCTGATAACAATTTACACTTCAATTTATATTTTATAAATGATCGAACATAAACAGCAGCACAAAAACCCATTTCGAAACAAAGCGGATAAGTCACATTATATTTTTCTTTAGCCCCATCCCGGTTCCATTTTATTTTTTACTGTTTTAAATAAAATCCATAAAAAGGCAAAGCACAAAAAATTATCGTCTTTAAGAATTTATGATTTAAAAAAAAAACAATTGCAAGAACAATTTGCTTCTCGCTGAACTTCACAGAACGAAACCCTTAATTTCTGATCTTGTCCAAATGTTGACAAGTAATTTCAACTTTTGTTTTGTTGTATTTTTATAAACATTTTTTTGGTTTCGGGATACAAAAAATTCTCGAAATAGGTAAAGGAATATAATATGTAATGTTAAACTCGAACGAAATTTCAATGAGACGCCACAAGAATTTTTACAAAGAAATATTTTTTTTTGACAGCAGTGATGCGGTGTAACGAAAGTCGTTTGCCATTTTAGATTGGTCGGTTTCTGAACGGTTCAATTACATAGGTCAAACCCTTTTTCTGTTCTATACTTATTTATAAGCGTTTTTAAACACACGAGTATATAACAAAGTATAAAATTAATGGAATGTCAATCATAGACCTAAAAGTTTTATGTAGTTTGACGTTATCGATGCACCATGTACGATCTGTACTAAAGTATAAAATATTGGCTGGAACAAAAATTAATTATATTTGGTTTGTATAAAAAAATTGTTTTTATCACAGGAATCCATGATTTAAAAAAAAAAACAATTTTTGAAAAAGTTTACGAAAAGTGATTTCCTTGTTTAGAGGCAAAAGTTATATAATTGGATATACCCAGCATCCAAGCAACCGTTATTCGTTAATCTCACGCTTGGTGAGGGAGACAAGTTGTAATTCGACAAGCGAGCTCACACGAATTTAAACTTCGTTCAATAGAAATATTCTGACACCCACATCAAGTGAATGATGAACGGATCTACCATCTCACTATTTTTTACATATTGTTACTCTACATAGGCGTGTTATTCGGTGGTTGAGTGGTAAAGTTATACACCACCAACTGTTATTAACCCAAAGGTTGCGGGTTCGAACACAATTGCATACTCTAATTTTACTAAGCAATTTTACATCATCATCATTTCGGCATAAGCGCGCTGAAGTGAAAACCAAATTGCAAATTCGTATCAAATAACTCCGACAACAATGTTTCAAAATAATAAATAGTCATTCACAATTGGCGGTGTGCAGTGACGTATCTAAAACTAGCCGCTGTTTAATCTACGAATTTTTTCTTGAGACACATTTTTTGATTGATACAGGCGCAGTTGTCTCAGTCTTGTCAGACCGTTTTGTTCGGAATCCAAGCGTCGACTCATCATTCAGGTTGTTCTCAGTGAACGGTTCTTCGGTAAATGCGTACGAGACTAAATTTTTAAGACTTGACATCGGAATTCTCCTGGGTAATTCGCTAGTAGTACAACTACATGGTATTGTTCTATATATAGACAATATCCCTATGTAAAAATATCAACGTCAGTCGCCGCGGCCTGATGAGATGACTGATTTTTTCAAATCAATAATCTCATTAAGTTCGAAACTGATTGTTGCGCGATTCTTGCAGATTTCCATCTATAATTCAAATTAAATTCTAATTTATCCGCGATCCAGCGTTAAAGGAAAGAAAAAGTATGGAGTGGTTGGGAAGTTGATTGTGTATAAGTAAGTATGAATTATCATAGTCGTTGTCATACAGATTTGACGCCAAATGGAAGAATTTCCTACGAATGTGTATTTAATTCGAGAAATACTGAAATAGACCAATGTACGGAACAATCACAACAAAACCATTACAATAAAACGACAACAACGTAAAATATAAAAAAAAAAAAAAAAAAAAAAAAAAAAAGAGTTCATAGTTGCTGACATATGCCTATCATCAGAGGCTCATAAAAACTGTAACCTATCTCTATTCAAATGGTGCCCCTTCCTAGGGTCGACAAGTTAACAATGGATCCAGGAGTTTTCAACGTGATATCTAAATTTTTAACAGTCAATCACGGCAACATTAATATTGACAATACTAGAACATAACGAAACTCACAAAATTGAAACGAACGGACCACCGGTTGCATGCAAACCAGGACGACTAACACCGCACAAATTCATCATCACGAAGACAGAATTCGAAAACATGATGAAATTCGGGATTTGCCGACCTAGTAGCAGTCCTTGGTCCAGCCCGCTGCACTTAGTACCCAAAATGAATGGTACTTGGAGACCGTGTGGAGAGTTTAGAGAACTAAATAAAGTCACAATTCCAGACAAGTATCCTATCCGATTCCATATACTTTATTCACAACGATAGACCTTTTCCAGGCTTACCACCAAATTCCTATTGAATCGACGGATATTCCGAAAAAGCAATTTCAACGCATTTCGGACTATTTGAAATTTGTATAATGATTTTCTTATGCATTCTGCACTACACGGACTTGACTTCTGTTTTGTTGATTTGCCTCTCGAAATTATAACGAACAACTCAAACATATTAAAATTATGTAAAAATTAGAAGAACAAGGACTTGTTGTAAATGTGGACAGATGCGTTTTCGCGAAAACCGAAATTATCTTTTTGGGCCATTTGGCAGCTGGACAAGGAAGTTATATTACCGTCGCATGAACGGGTTCAAGTCATCAAAAATTTCTGAAAACTGAAACGCATTCTAGGCATGATACACTTTTATCGACGTTTCATTCCGGGTGCCGATGCTGGCCAAGAATTGTTGGACGAACGACTATCTAAAAGGTTACACTAAGAACAGTTGAGTTCCAATACAATGGTCAATGGTGACTATCGAAGCGTTCGATAACTGTAAATTTAAACTTACGGACCCTACTTTACTAATTTATGATGTGTGCCTCACGTCGATTTTTTTGTCTAAATTTCCAACTAACTAAATTGATGGTTAGTTCATGCCAATCGTTCACAGATGGCACAAAATTAATCGCACCTGGGGCAGTATGTTTTACCATCACTTCGAATCGAAATTCGAAAAAAGTCGAATGGCGGTATGTTGTAGCATTTTCGAAAAGTAAAAATGATACAATTTTCACTTTTTCGATTCGGCTTTTTTCGAATTCGAATTTTTTCGATTCGAAGTGATGGTACAACATACCGCCCCTGATGTTTAATTAAAATCTGTTATATAAACTTAAACTTAACATTCTACAAAACATTTCTAATCAGTAATTGATAAATCGAAACTAAGTTTGCAGTTTAGAACTAAATATCGGGTAGATTTTGGTTTATAAATATTAGAAACATCTAACAATACCTAGATGAACTAACGATAAATTTAGTTATTAAGAAATTTAGACAAAAAAATCGGCGTCAGGCACACAGCATCATCCATCATCATGAGCACCTCTGGCCATCATGGTTGAGGCTTCCGATACGACGATCGGAGCGGTGATTCAGCAGTTTATATCAGACAGTTAGCAACCACTCGGGTTCTTTTCAGTACATCTCAGTGATACACAAAAAAGATACAGTGCTTATGATCGTGAACTTCTCTCGGCTTCTTCGGGGATTAAACATTTTCGACGCCTTCTCCGACCGATCATAAGCCACTTGTCTACGCTTTTAATCAGAAACCAGCATTAACCATCTCCTGGTCAATTTCGACACTTAGATTTCATTGGTCAATTCACCTCCGATATTCACCACATCTCTGGATTAGATAACGTGTCAGATTAATCAAATTTCTATTCCCGAAAGTATTGATTATGCTATCATTGCTGATGCTGAGACCAATGACGAGGAACTTCAAGAGATTCTAACGAGTAACTCTGTTCTCAAATTCGAGAAATTTCCCGTTTCTTTTAATTCAAAACAAATAATTTATTGCGATGTTTCTATCACTACACCTAGGCCATTCATTCCCTTAAATTTCCGAAAACATTTTTTCGATGCTTTTCATAATCTGTCTCATGCTTGCGTCAAAGCTTCCATCAAACTTTGACTCAACATGTCATCTGGTCATCGATTCAGAAAATGGCTCAAAGTTGTGTAGCTTGCCAAAAAATTAAAATCTCTCGGGCATACAAAATCTCCACTTAGTAACTATAATTTAATTTCTCAACGCCTTTCGATTATTCACTTCTATATCATTGGTCCTTTACCAGTTTGTGATAATCAGCAGAGTTGCGGATATAACTGCTGCAACCGTATCTTTCGCTGTTTACTTGCACTGGATAGCTCATTGGTGTTCTAGAGTTCATTGTCACGGACAAAGGCATGCAATTCGAATCACAACTTTTTCACGAACTGGCTAACTTACTTGGGATTGAACGCAGGAGAACAACTAGTTACAATCCAAAATGTAATGGCATGATCGAGAGATGACATCGAGTCGTAAAATCTTCCATTATGTGCTACGACCGATCTGATTGAGCTAGGGTTCTTGCTGCAATCTTACTTGGACTACGAACGACTTACAGTGACGAACTAAAAACTACTCCAGCTGAACTGGTTTACGGATGTTTAACTCGAGTTTCTGGAACATTTTTAGATACTACGAACGATCAAATTTTACAATCTAACTTTATTACGAACCTAAAACGACATTTTGATGAAATTCGACCTGTACCGGCTTCTCGACATACTACGGACAAAATTTAGATTAGTAAAGATCTGCTGACTTGCTCGTATGTTTTCTTATGGACTGGTGCAGTACGCAGATCACTGCTACCACCATATGCTGGACCATATTTGGTTATCGACCGTAGAGACAAATTTTACACTTGGATCTGAACGGACGCCAAAATTTCCATCGACCGATTCAAACCGTGCTACTCTGACAATCAATCAGAAATTACGGACGCACCAATTTTACAAACTGGATTACTTTTACCGACCCACGAACCAGAACTCATTTTTTCGGCTGACGGACCTAAATTGCCAACCCAGGAGCCGAAAGTTCGCAAAAACGTTCGTTTCGATAATTTTCCAAATCCTAAAACAACTACAAGGCCGGATCGTATATCCAGGACTCCTACCAAATTCTTACATTATCGATAAATCTTCGATCTCTCTGGGACAAGAGTATGGTGGCGTCTTCACATCTTGTATCGAAATTTATCATATAAATTAATTAAAATTGACTAGCCCAGCCAGATTCCAAATTTGAGTAGTAAGATGATCAGTTTGCCGAACTTGATAAACAATAGAAAGCGCAGATCGAGAAACTGGATTGACTGATCAAAGCGAATCAAGAAGTTGAAAGTCAAATTTAAGATAACGATCCCAGCTTTGCGAGGCATGCATCACACGCAATGGAAAGAAATTCATCGGTTTGGAGGTTTGAAACCTCGGACATTAAGTGATGAACCACAGTTTAAGAATATTAGGGTTCAAGGTGGAGTACAACCCTTCGTCTCCCGAGAAACAACTGCAGATGTGTTACAGACGACCCCAACATTGAGAGATGTTATGATCGAGTCGCGTCAGAGTTGAGGCTAAGAAAAATCACAAGAACGGGAAGTTTATCCATTCAACCAACATTGGAGCGAAAACTCAATGCGGACGAGTAAACTGGCATATAGGGTTCGGAGACAAGAAGAATTGCGTCGATCAAGTGTGAAGCCTGGTTATATCAAAAGTCAAAGAAGATACTTCAGATGCGGGAAGCTTTCAGATGCGGTTTTCGCGGCAGCCTGATTCACGGGATAAACAACATGAAAACTGGCGTGTGCAACAGACACCTGAACGCCTATTTTGATCCAGAATTGGGAGACGAAATCACAAATTTGTGTATACGTATACGACGCATAAAACACAATTTTGAATAAGTGTGCCGTCATTTGTTACGCATGTATGTGTGTGTTGTTTTTGTGACTATAGGCATCAAAATTTATCGAACCCGGTGGAATCGATTCAACTTTTTGGTGCTTACACTCCTGTTTTGTGACATTTTTCCATGGCATCTAGATGGAGATTTTGACAAAAGCATTGAACACGAAATGTTTCACAATTGTTTTTTTTTAAGCATAAAATTTGTTAATTTACAAAATATAAAATTATTAACCTAAAATAAAAACATTGCAAATGGTGTGGCGCAACGTCCGAACAAAATTGTTTGTTTGTGACCAAAATATCGTTCTCCATACAATATATCAACGACTTTATATGGTCCTCGGCATCGTTTCATCAATTTTCGACTTTCCTCAGTTCAGACGGGCTCAGTATACACAATAACCTCATCACCAACTTTATACATATTTTATTTTATTATCAGCACAAAAATACTCAAAACTATTTGATTTCAAAGATGAACGCCGGTCATTTGTCAAGCGGGTTGGCATTCCAAAATTAAGTTCCAATTCATTAATTACAAAACGAGTTGAAGTATTTCGGACAGCTTTGAGATAGACGTATTTCGTGAAAGCATCAATGATTGCCAACATGTAACAATTTTTTCTAGAACTATAGTTACAAATGGCCCTAGATGGTGCAGATGCCATGTATGACAGCGAATGGGAACCTTATCGATCGGGTGTAGATCAATTTTATTGCATTTAGATTTTCCCGCTGGTACAAACAATCAACGCATAGGTTTTTATATATTTTTGTACAAATTGTCGCAGATGTGGCCGCCCGAATACTCTTCGAATTGTCGCTAACGTTTTTTCTAAAGCAAAGTGTAATCTCGTTTCGTCGAAGTTACCTTTAAAGCACTACACTCGGTAACAACTTTAAAGTTCGGTTATTTGTCTACTATAGTAGCTAACCGGATGCAATTTACCATCATACTCCCGCTGGAACAATACCCCAGCTAGTCCAATGGAACTGGCGTCCGTATGGATCGTATTTTCTTTAGAGTTATCATACAATACTAGTACACTCCGCTGGCCTAAAATAGTTTATAACTTACGAAACGGAAAGTCTTGCTCTTCGGTTTAGTCGAACGTTGAATCCTTTCTAGTTAAGCGAGTTATTGGTGCCGCGATAATCGAAAAGTTTGGCACAAACTTCCCAAAATAGCTGAATAAACCTATTTTATCTTGACCCGGTTTAATACCAGTCTCGGTTACTTCATATCCTAAAAACTCAACCTTATTTTGTAAAAACTTGCATTTTTTATAGAAGAACTTGGAATTATAATATCGTCTAATTATATTATAATCCTGTCGTTTTGCTAATCAGCCATTCGCTCGGACTCGTACTGCCCATCAGAAGCGACGAATTATGTACATTTCTTGGAATTATTTGCAACCGGAATTTGATAATAGCCAGACGCTTAATCAAGGAAAAATATATTTTACTGGTCAATCGTTTTAATAAATCTTTGATATTGGGTAAGGGATATCTGTCCTTTACCGTTTTCCCATTTAATCGACAATAATCAACACATAAACCTTCCCCGCCTGTTTTAGTTTTACCGCGATTGGGGAATGTATGTGAAGATAGCCCAAATTCCATCCCCGAAAAATGCGATGGCAACACTAATTATTGCTATCATGACATTTTTTACTCTCAGCCCAAAAAATCTTGACTTTTTTACTCTCCTCAGCCCCGAAAATATTTGTTATCATGATAGTTTAAAATGTCATGACAGTTGAAATTACTGAGGCTGAGAGTAGATACTAATAATACTGAGAATGTATGTTTAAGGAGCACGTACGATTTTTTTATAGAATTTTTCTATGTATAGGATTTGAGATATAGTCCATTGAAGTCGGGAACTATTCGTTGGCCCAACTTGTGGTGCACATAGTTGGGCCAACGAATACTTCTCGACTTCTATGGACTATATCTGAACTACTTTACATAGAAAAATTCTAAAAAAAATCATACATGATCCTTAAACATTCACCTATCAAACGATGTGTACCGCAAGTTGGGCCAACGAATAGTTCCCGACTTCATTGGACTATATCTCAACTACTATACTGGTGCAAAATTTGATTTCGGTTCTGTTTTTGTTAAGTCATTGATATGTTGTTTGTAGCTTTCTGGAAAGCTTCTACCTGTTTGTCCTATGTAAAATTTTGGGCATTCGTCACATGCTAGTTTGTGTACTCCTGCGTCTATTGTTTGGGATGTTTTAGATTTTGGATTTCTGTTCTAATTTATTACTGTTTTTGTAGGGTGTCGTGTTTTCGATTTTTTTTAAAATTCTTTTCTATTATTTTTTAGTCATTTTATTGTATTGTACGTGAGGTCCATATTTGTTTATTGTTTTCTGTTTCTAAGGGGTAAATTTTATAGTGGGTTGTAAGTTATTTATATCTTGCCATTAAATAATAGTATTACGTCATCTACTTATCTATACCAGTACATATATTATATTATCTCTGTATTTGTTGATTTTGCTTTCAATGTGTCGGTTTTCTAAATGAGTCATGTATATTTCTGCTAATGTACGTGATAGTGGACTTCCACTCAAGACAAAAAAGGAAACTATGTACATTAAAGAAAATATGAATTCTCCTTGAATAGTCACCTACCAAACGGTGTGCACCGCTAGTTGGGCCAACCAATAGTTCCTGACTTCTATGGACTATATCTCAAATCCTATAAT
Source organism: Nephrotoma flavescens (assembly GCA_932526605.1). Taxonomy (NCBI): domain Eukaryota; kingdom Metazoa; phylum Arthropoda; class Insecta; order Diptera; family Tipulidae; genus Nephrotoma; species Nephrotoma flavescens. The sequence goes on from OW052221.1 coordinate 97,134,484, forward strand.
AGAAAATTTCTAAAAAAAAATCATACATGATCCTTAAACATTCACCTATCAAACGATGATCACCACTAGTTGGGCCAGCGAATAGTTGCCGACTTCTATGGACTATATCTCAACTACTATACATACTATACAAAATTCTAAAAAAAATTGTACATGCTCCTCGAATAGTCACCTATCAAACGATGTGCACCGCTAGTTGGGCCAACCAATAGTTCCTGACTTCTATGGACTATAACTCATTTTGAATTCAAAAACGCATAGAAACTTTGATCAAATAAGTCCCGACACTTTTATATATCATTTACTAAAGTTATTTACTATGTTACAATAGTTAACGGTAATTTTATTGTTTACTGTAATTTATTTAGAGTCTAAGAATGTTGTTTATCACCCCTATTCCCCTAGTCGCATCACTTCAAGTGACGTGACTACTCATCTTCCTGGTTACTAGATCATTAAATCGAAACATATAAAATGATTGTTCAATAAAATCTTTCTGGCTGCTTTTTAAATCTTAGGCCCGTAAGTTTGAACGAAGATTAATCCACAACCGAGGATTTACCCTCGGTTTGGTAAGTTTAAACGAGGATTATTTGATCCATGGTTATTTTAAAAATCCACCGATTTCGATGTATTATTTTTATTTTTCTATTATTTTTTCGTTCGAATTTTTTTTTCGAATTTTCGAACTGTCCTTGTCAAATTGAGTTGATTTTATTTACTTTTTGTAATTTTTTTTTATTTTATTTTACAAAATGTTATTGTTTTCTCGAGGAAGCACCTAAATTTTACGATGTGCAATTCTCTGTGCCAAATTTACTACTTTATTTACATAATTTTAGGAAGGCCACGTTTCATTGCTGTTCGATTGGAAATGTATGTACCAATAATATAAATTGGGGGTGCGGGAATCGTAGTTTCCGTGAATTGGATTATGATAAATTTGTTCGAACAGCAAAAATGTTCCCCAACATCTTCTTTTACATTACAATATGATCATTTAGATCAAAGAAATGTTCCAATAAAAAAATCGAAAGGGATATTAAACGTGTGCCCCGGAATTTCAAGTACACTCAATAATACAATAAAAGTGTGTCCAAACAAGAACAATTATTATTCTTGGAATAATCCGCGAAACGCCCTCGCAAATAATACGCGATGTCCAGAATGCAATACAAATTGGTATTACATATGTAGCAAAAGTAGAAGTTGTGGTAAGTCCAAATTCCAAAGTTTCAAGAATTCAGTGCCCATATTCTGCAGAAAAGGGCCATTTCGATCTGTTGGATGCTGAAATCAAAGTGTATGGTGGAGATTTCATCTACAACGGAATTCTTGATAATCGACTAAAAGAATCTTTGGGAAGCGATCCCAGTGCTACAGTATATCCAAACATCGCTTCTAAACATATTTGGAATATTCCACCGAGCTCGCATATCAATAACAGTAGATGTCCTAAATGTAAGACGAACAAATGTTACATAATGTCAGGTAATTAGTTTTAATGTCGATTTTATTATTAGGATTACATAGTCATAAATACATCTACTTTTCGCTTATATAGGCACATGAACCAAGATCCTCACATGGAAATCAGCGTGATAACACAGAATTTAAAGGGACCGGCTAGTAAAACTACGATATGCGTAAAATGATGCAACTTAAATATTACATTGGGTGGTTTTGTCTCGCTACAAAATTGCAACCCTACTTTTTGTAACGAATGCAACCTGAACAGACGGGAGTAGCACTAGAAAAGTGGTTTCTATTCTTTTGAGTAGTGGGATAAAATTAATACAATGCTTTGTTGGTTTTGGCCAATTATATGTCTACCTAGATTTCCGTTGTGCGAATGAACGTGTTTATAAAATGATATTTGCTCATCCAGAGAGCACAAAATAAAATAACGAAAGAAAAAATAAGTTCTTGTTCTTTCAGTGTAGTTTTATTAATAATTATCTTACTTTATAAAAAATACAAGTTTTAAAATATTTTACTTTTACTATTTGATTCGTCCAAATATCGTATTCGATCGTATTTGTTTGATCGATAATGGTGGCCCTCTTCAATTACTTCGTCTTCGGTCTTCAATTACTTCGCGAGTAAAATCTTGAATAGGTTGAAATAGTCGTGGAGATCAACCCCCTTTTTATAAATGTAAATCTGTTGGCTTATCTAGTGGTAAATTTAATCCTTGTGCCGTCGAATGATTTTCGGGACAAGAACCGCGCCGCAAATCCTGCGTATCAATCAGAGTTAATTCGTCAACAGTGAGTGGGATTATTTTACTGGTTGCTCCTGGCTGGACGTCTTCTTGGAAAAATTCACCATCGTGTAGCGTTGATATGAGTCGGTATATGGCATAGAATGTTACCAAGATTGGTATATCTTGATTGAAATTTACTGGCGGCACAAAATAATTTTATTAATAAATTGTTTCGACAATTATCCAATTTTATTTACAAATTGCAAATCCTTTGGCCAGCATCGAGATTGGAGACGAAAATAAATTTTGATCAAAATGGCTTGAATGTCAACATAAATAGTATTCTAAACATAAATAGTAATCTAAAACGAAATTGTTTAGTTAAAAACTTTACCATTTGTTTATTGAAAGACTAACTTGTATTCATAAACCATCACTCGATCGTGTCATAAAATTATGACAAATCCTACACAGGCAATGCATGGGATCCGGTTCCACCTTATAACCAGTCGAAATTCTGATCCGCATCGTCGACCTGAATCAGGTTCCCATTCTGCTCGAACAACAGAGCCCCGTCTTTATTAAAGCGGCATTGTTAAAATTATCCGACAATTTAACAATGGGTTCATAATTAATTTCACCATGTTTGACGATAGGTTGGACATGAATTTTTAAAATTTCCAAACATGCCTGTTCATTAGGAAGCAGAATTTCCATTTTACGTTCTAAGCGTCCGGGATGTAATAATGCCGCATCTAGCGTATCCGGACAGTTTGTAGCCATAATCATTTTAAACTAACCCAACGAATTCGTTGAATTTCATGATCGGCTGATGTGCCTTCAGAAAAACGACGACCTCCAATTACATCAATTTCATCCATAAATAAACCGTGCAGTAGGTTGATGATCACGAGCGTAGTTAAACATTTCACGTATTAAACGAGTACTTCATATCAGGAGCTACCCTAGTTCGTGCCTTTAATTTTGTCTTCTCTAATTGACGTCGACATCCAATAACATATTCTGGCCCGTTTGTTGCTTTCACGCAATAACTGTAAAAATATAGATAAACATAAATTATCGGTTCACTGAATCACTGACATATGTGAGATACTACCTCCCCGATAATTTACCCACCACTTTTAAACCATTTTCTGATTTATCGAATTGTTCTCGCAGCGAAAGTAAACATATAAAATACCAATTTGGTACATTGGCTTACAGTCGGAATGATTCTGCTATTTTCCAATTCACTTCCATTCATTTCCATATCACTGCTGTTATTATCCGGTTTTAATGATCGATACACATTTTACAAATATTTTGACCACTGATTTTTATATTAGGATTTTTTATTTATTTATTATTCATAAAATAGACGTTAGTTATTCGCTTTTCCCGGAACAACAACTAATGGCGGACACACGTTCTATTGAAAAAACAATTATTTACAATTATTGCTTTTGTTTATCGTATATCAAAATGAAATAAGAAATTTAGTAAGTTTTTCTTTTTTCGAGCATTTGTTGGTAACCGTGTGTGCGATGTTCCAAAAAAACATCGCCGATTAATCGTCGTTTAAACTTACCAATTTAAACCATGGAAAAAACCATGGATTTTTTTACCCACGGATTTTTCGAAAAATTTTCCTTGTTCAAACTTACGGGCCTTGTATGCTGATTTAAAAATATTTCCTTGCGACTGCTATCACTCCAAGTGACAATTTCTATCACTTGAAATTTTGACGTGACAAATAAATAAAAAAAAAATTCCAACTAATTTAGCCAACTAAGATTTAAAAAATTTTCATTGAGAGTTTTGCACAAAATTATTTAGTAAATTTTGATTTTAAATTCTAGTAACCAGGAAGATCCATAGTAACGTCGCATGAAGTGATACGTCTAAGGGAATTGAGCTGTATATTTTGAGTGATGCGTCTAGTTTTATTTATACAGTTTCGTAAACAAAATTTTATAAATTTTTTTTTTATTTATTTTTATTTATAAATTATGTATATGTACATACTTGTATATCAAAATTTTGACTCTCAGCCCCGAAAATATTTACTGTCATGACAGCTAAAACTATCATGAAACAAACATTTTTCTGGGCTGAGATTAAAAATATTGCATTTTAATGAATGAGGAATATGTAAAGTAATTTTTGATTTTCGCTGTCAGAATATTTTTTGGATAGTAGAATTTAGTTGTTTTTTGTTTATTTACTTGTTGTTTGTTTTATTTATTATTTAGCTGTTATTCGGAAATATTTATACCCGAATTTAAATTAATTCTATAATTATTAATTAAATGTCGCAATAGTATACATAAACTTGTATAGTATTGCCATAAGCAACTTTTTCGATTTTCGGGGATAGAAATTTGGGCTATCTTCACAAAGGAGATTGGGGACGAATATGGCGACGCAGAATATTTAATAACTCCTAACTCTAACAATTTTTTGTTGTTTTCTTAACATTTTCTCGTTGCGTACATATAAGCCTTATTTGATTTACCAATCTCACGCAAGTTGATAGCAAAACAATATTGGTACGCTGAAACCATCGCTTTTAAATCCAGATTAACGCTTCCTGGTAAATTTGCGTTAATCGCCATTTTCAAGATTTCATCAAAGTTTTGGTTCAATGGGGGCTGCACCAAATCGTTTCTATAACCGTTGGAGTTTCTTTAATTTCTGAATCTAAATCATCTTTCCTTCACGCATCTGGAACAGAATCAAATAAACTTTTAAAATCAATTTTACACAACTATGTTCGACCAGTTTAAAGCGCTTGCTCATTATCTTTTCTTTCTGATGCCTATCGGATGCAATCAGAACCAGAACATTCAAACTAACATTATCAATAACAATCGTCCATTCCAAATTACCAATAGTAATCGCTTTACCCTCCCCAAAACTATTCAGAACTTGCAAATGCTCTTGCAATTTTAACTCTAAATTATTTGCGAGACTTTGAATGCTAAATCAATAAATGCTTGTACACTAACCCCGTTTATTATAATCATTTTAATCCGGTCATTCTATTCAACTTGTTCCACGCAACGAACATTTTTTGAATTGTTCATTGGTTTGTCATTTAGGGCAAGTAGTAGCATAATGACCTTTCTGTTGAACCGAACTCTTAAACTACATTCCTGCGAGAATCCTCCCAACTAAAAATATTTGGAACTACGGACTGATACCATAAGTGGACATCACCCTGATATTTCCTGAATTTGTTCAACCTGTTGTACTTTACGATTACGCCGAAATAGAATGTCACTTATTGGCATCAAAAATAGAAAGCATGTCCACAACCTGACGCGGCGAAAATTTAATATTTAATCGCAAACTCATACCTGAATCAGAATAGTGTTGGTTATGACAATAATAATCTGCGGACAATGGTTGGTTATGACTTGAATTATTCGACGGTAACTTGTTTTGTGTAGGTATTGGTTGTCCACTAACGTAAGTAACGTTAGGGTTAACATGCTCTCCACGTTTGAATACGCCTGTTGAGAAGTATTCTCCGGTTTTGTTTAGATGAACATTTGTAAACCAAAACTCATTGAGTTTTCGGATCTCATAGAATATTTCAGGGGAGTTATCAGGTACACTGGAAGTTGAAACCAGAAAGAAATTAATTTTGATAGGAATTTAATTTCAGATTTAACTATGGATGGGGTATTTTTGATGGGATCGGTTCATACGATTTTATGTTTTAGCGGAGTTCAGCGTTGTCTTTGGCTTTTGAGATTGGAACTGTTTCACACCATCAACGCTGCTAGATAATTTTTGAAAAGTTGGATGCGCATGCTTCGATTTGGTTTATCATAGATAATTAGGAAGGTTTGGTGGACATTTTCTTTAAATTTTTTCTAGTTGACTAAGGAGTAATTTCAGAATACCTTTGGTGGACTAGTTATGGTTTTGAATGGGATTTTGAATATTACTGGGAGGTGATCGGGACAGAATTCATGCAAGAACACGAGTTCATTCCCCGCCACTACGGTTTTATTGCCAATATTGGTAAGGTATTGGATGCTATTTTTGTTAATTTTTCTGACATATATTGATCAGAATGTTATGTGATTCACCGGTGTGACAACAGTCATTAGCGTTGCCTCAGTTGCCGTAGTAATGAACGTTGGGCTTTGAAGTGAGGAATGTTTTCCTGGATTAGGATAGTACCTCCAGCTTCAGCAGCATATACACCTGCCTAGCTATGATATAGGCAGGAAACTTCAATATATGCCGATGATTAAGTTGGGTTTCGGATACAAAGGCTATAAGGGGTTTAAGGCGGGACACGTGATAGTCCAGTTCTCTGCGTCGAGCAATGTATAGAAGTCGTTCTATCGCTTAAGGTTGGGTAACGTAGCTAGGAATCTCATAAAGGCTGGGCGTCAATTTGAGGAATGTCAACGTTAGATCCATTAGAAAATCATATAGCTTACTAGAGACACTCCTTTGGGTCTAACTAATCCACTAATTTCACTGAAGTTTATGTAAAGTATTTTGAAAATACTTAGAATGTCTTTGGAATGTACCTAAGACCATCCGGACCTATATGACCATCCGGATATTTCGGAATGGGTACAAAGGGCCGAATTTCGAAGGGCCGAATATCGAAAGGCCGAATGTCGAAGGGCCGAATGTCGAAGAGCCGAATGTCGAAGGGCCGAATGTCGAAGGGCTGAATGTGAAAGTGCCGAATGTCGAAGGGCCGAATGTGTCGAAGGGTCGAATGGGTCAAAAGGCCGAATGGGTCGAAGGGCCAAATTATTATTTTTTGTTTTTAGAAATATAATTTTTTAAATTTGTTGTTTTATTGAATATTTTGTAAATTTTTTTTTATTAAACATAAATGAATTTTTTATGAATTTATGTATTTTACTATTTTTCATCACGTGACTGGATCAGCGGTACATTTTGGTGAAGGAAAATTTTGCCATGCGCCACCAATAGGTATATCCCAGTACCGAGTCAAAAATTTATTTTTGTATGTGTGTTGACCCAACTTACGCATTTGTGCATTCCTTTTAAAATTATTTTCGTCCAAAAAAAAAACAATATACATATAAAACAATATAATAAGATGAAAATTTAAAAAAAAAAATCTTTATAGGATTGCTTACCTATCATTTTTAGGAGGTGCAACCAAAAAATTTCGGAAAAATCACCACATTTTCCTGGAAAATTTTTAAATTATTTTTTTAATTTTTTTCATCCAAAAATTAAAAATCTGCCATTTTTATTTATCAAATCTTCATTTTAATGATAAAAATTCGAATTACACTGCATGAAATGGGCAACAAATTACATTTTTGCGTTATTTTAATAAAATTTTAATAAAAATTTTTCCCTTTTTTATTTTTTCAATTTTTTCTAAATTTATTTATTTTTATTAATAATTCCTTGCAGACACAGATCAAAGAGTTTTTATCGCTCTTATCGCTTCTTCTGATAGTGCCACAAACGTTAAAAAAATCAACTTTTGTAAATATAAAACTTTCTTTTAATGTAATTTTAGTTCGTTGTACACCTTAGAGGATGAGGCTGCCGCCCCTAAACCCCCGCTTTTCCAGAATTTATACAATTCTTCAAGTGGCAAATTTTATTTATAATTTTAAACTAAGTAAAAAAAATAATAAAATTTTCCTAGAAAAATTGCAAAATTTTCCCAAAAAATTATTTGTACTGTCGAAAAACTGTTAAAATACAATGTTAATATCAAAATTTAAAAAAAAAAATTACACCTTTGTACTATTTTGAATAAAATAATACACAATTTGTCATCAAAAAAATGAAAAGGTCAAAATTTTCCCGGAAAATGTGATAGTTTTCTCGAAATTATTGGCTTGCACTTCCTAAAAACGATAGATGCACCTACAAAGAAGTTTTTTAAAAAAATTTCATCTTATCAAAATTTTTTATCAAAAACGCCATTACATACTATGATTTTTTTACCCACACATTTGTGTGGTTTGGACTTAAATTGTGCCAATTTTCTTTTTTTTTGTTTGAAAAAGGGATATGTAAAAAAATAAAAAAATAATTAAATTAAATAAAAAAATAAAAAAAATATATTTCTAAAAACAAAAAAAATAATAAAAAATAAAAATTCGGCCATTCGACCCATTCAGCCATTCGACACATTCACCCCTTCGATATTCGGCCCTTCGACATTCGGTCCTTGAACACATTCGGAACTTCGACACATTCGGCCCTTCGACATTTGGCCCTTCGACACATTCGTCCCTTAGAAATTCGGCCCTACGACATTCGGCCCTTCGACATTCGGCCCTTTGATATCATACCGATATTTCATATCCTTAGAAATTTCACATTATATATTCGCCTGAATGTCTACTTTTACCAATACTATTACAAGTATTTTCTGGGCTAGTTTCAATAAGTTTCATCAGCATGTTCACTAAGGATATCAAATGATGTAAAATAAAAGAGAATGCCCAGCGATTTGCAAGTGAGCGTGCTCTTCAGTGCACCAATACTCCGCAACGTAACATTTCACTACAATTTTTAGCAAATAATTTAGAACCCGCCATAGTAATCCTATATAATCAAATTAGCCTAATAGTTGAGGTGTACAGCCAATAAACGATGTACTTCTCAAACTCTAATTTTTCATTGGCCAAAGCGCTGTAGTGGCTCTCTTTACCCTTTCTAATTCGTTAGGTTTTCAGCTTATGCTATCCAAAATGAGATCCAGATACATCACTTTTTCTGTACGTAAAGCCTTTAATACCTTTTAAAATGGGGATCAACCTAAGTACTTAACATAAAAATTTATACATCATACTGAGCCGTATTCTTGAAATCGGTGGAAATTTCCCCAATCGGAATGTGATTTGCTTTGAAATTCTCTTTATTATTCGAATTTTTGCCGGCTACTTTATTCAAGTCTTAAAATTTGTTTTCAAGTTTGCCTCCCTACTAAGGGAATAATTTCGAATCGATTTACCTAGTCGGAATTTTTTCCTTAGTAGAGGGAAAAATTATGTTTCTTAATTTAAAAAAAGAAAAGAAATTTAAAAAAAATGATTAAAGTAGCCGACGGGAAATTTTCACCGATTTCAACAATTCGCCCTGGGCCTGTTTACGACTTAGACCTACTGGTTCGTTGTGATACAACTACAACACATGCATTACCAAAGATGGCATTAAACTTTCGCCACAGCGCGTATAAGCCATAACAAAGCTCCCATAGATTACTTCAGTTAAGCCAACTCAGAAATTCGTCGGGTTGTTGAATTACTATCATTGCTCCATTCCAGGGTTAGCCGAATTTTTTCTACTGATCACCGGCAGCTTTGACAAAAAGACCCAAAAGAGCCAAGAATTTATTTTGGCCTGATGAACTTAGAAACGAATTTATTACCGTTAAACGCGCGCTTTCTATCGCCACATACGCGCAGTACTACATCAGCAATATAATAAAGTTAGCTGGGTACCATTAGGGTTCTTACTAAGGTTCTTAATATACTAAGATGGAACGTAGTTCGCGGTAAATCCGACACATTTCAGACCCTTTGTCACGTTCATGTGATTCACAAGCTGCCTCTATTAGCCAAAATTCCAAATACGGTATTTCACATCCAGAAATTTGTGCTCCACGTAAACTTATTTCTACGAGATATATTTGGTCAAATTTGGATCAGGATGTTAAAAATTGCACCGCGTGACAAATTCGCTGACCGAAGAGAAGCGGAATGTTAGCATTATTGATTAAGTATTTGGAAATACCTACAGGGTGCAGTAAAACCACATTTAATGTAATTTTCGTAATGTAAAAAAAATACCGGTGACCCCCAACGATCTTCTATTTAATAAACTCAATAAAATGATACAGAGTGGTTTAACATTACACCCCCCATTATACGACGAGTATTATACGAATTATTTTGTATGAAATGAGAACGTTTTCGAGTTGATTAATGAGTTCTAGTGAACAATACCATAAAAAAACTATAATTTAACCTCGCATCGGAAAATGATTTATTTATTTAACCGAAACGACGAAAATTGTTCACACTGAGTTTATCATATCCATGCTGTACATTGTAACACATATACATAGACAAAGTGAGTTTATGATTTATCACAATATATAAAATTATAAAATTTTTTGATACTGTAATAATTTTAATATCACATGCGACACATCCGTGATATCGTTAACTGATTCTGATTATACGATTTTTATAATCCAAACTACTAAATTATTAAAGTTATATGCGACTAACTATTCAGCTTGGGTATATGGATTGTGTTCAAAATATTTGTTAACATTAATCAAGGTGGATTAAATATCCCTATAAAAACACACACACGCAACGATGAAAATTATAAAAAACAAATATGGTAAACGAGTTTTTCCTGTGTCGAGGACGAGGTTGGAAAAATTATTTGTAACGCATGTACAGTGCACATCATTTTTTATAAATATCATCATCTTGTAAACGTTCACAATTGACCTTGAATGTTTTGTAGAATATAATTGGTCGATAAAAATTGCATTGCATGCCGTAATCATTAAGTCATCTCTGGAAAAAATTCAACCTGTTGATTTTAAATTCAAAATGTTTTTTTTTGCAAATTGAACAACAAACTCAAAATATTAGGTGGTAGCACAAACTTTACATATGAGTACGTTAATTTTGGCACACGTTTGCTTTTACTGTATGAAAAGGGTGTTCCAAAATTTACGCAAGATATAAAGACATACGAAATCTTTTGTTGAAATTTTCTATGACTATTTTACACAAATGTAGCTGAATTTCGTTGATGCAGCGTTAAATCTCATCCTTCAATACACGTATCGATGTGGGCTAGTTGACATAAACCGTTGACTTTATATATCCACATATAAAAAGAATTCTAATGGTGTTAACTCACATGGTCTAGGGGGCCGTTTCTGATCATCGAAACGAGAGAGTATACGGCCAGAAAATGTCTCATGCAGTGATTGGATTGTTTCTCGGGCTGTATGGCATATCGCATCGTCTTGTTTAAACCATGTCGTTCACATCAAAATCACCCAATTTCCGCACCAACATCCGCACCAAACAGTGACACGTTGTGGATGCATTTGCATGGAGATATTTTGCTCGAAATTTGCGAACTGTTGCACCCAAAATTTCATTATTTTTTAAATATTTTTCAACAATGAAAACAAGTTGTTATTTCGTGTTGCCAGCTGTTTTCTTTTTTTGGTTGCAAACACTAAATTATTTAATTTTATATTTAATTCAAATCTTGCGTAAATTTTGGGACACCCTTTAGAAAGAGATTTGAGATTAAAAATCGGTATTTGTGAGTAAAACTTCTCATTTCAAAAAGCTGTAGGTTTGAATTGGTAGATTTACTATTCTGTGCCAGCTTTGGCAGATAAAACTTTTGCCAGCCCCAAATACCTACTTCAAGTAAGGGCGAGCGGAACCGAATCGGTTGCAACATTTTATTTTAATGTATGAAAATACTATTGTAAAGGTTTGATGTTCATATTTAGAATTTGAACAGGATCTGGCGAATACCATTGGTGATAGGTAAAGGGGTTTTTCGCGCAGTAAGCAGTTGGTGGAATTGTAAGTTTTTTGTGCCATTAAGTATATATGCATTTCAAAATTGCTACGTTAATTTCTAATTGTAATATCGTAAAAAAATTGGTTTTATACAGAAAGGTTTTCGTTCCATCCACTGGATGGCGTTATAGATGAATTTTCTAAAAATCTGGGCCCATAGAGCGAGATCAGCATCATTTGTGTAGGAAGAAAATCGAAAAAACCGATCATGATCGAAAAAGCATGATTAATGCAACCAAACAACATGTCACCGTAACGCAAACAGCACGGGGTGCAACATAGCGCAACATCCAGTAAATTGAACGATCATAGCGGCATATATCTAATAACCACAAGATCCAACGAAAAAACATTTTTACGGGTGGCATGATGCCAAACCGCAGATTTCATCTAAACATGCAGTCTGTGTCCTGAGGAAGTTGAGGCTTGCGTGCTCCTGGCCTACACCATGTAACAGAATACAAATAAAATAAACTGAAAAAAACTGATATTAAATTGCATTTTTACTCCAGAATCCGTCGACAGAAATTTGAGGAAGTGAATGAATTTAATAATAACCGGGCGCACCCACCCAAGAACGACCGGATCCCTCCACATGGCGAGGAACGTTTGAGGATAGGAACGTTTCTCCAACAGGCAAAACCTCTCTTCACCCGGAGAGACCTCTAGGTAATCTCCCACAATTCATACTCCGACAGATTGAGACTGTCGGAGTGCCACACGGAGAGCGCGTATGCTGGACGACACATATGCTGGACTCGTAAATACGACCCTGTGGATGTCCTGCCAAGGGAATGACAGGGAGTGGCAAGCCCAGCCTGCAACTATGGAACCGACACCGAAATGAGAATCCGTCAATAAACTTTAAGAAAATTTTTGGCTTATAATCCAATTTGACGAGAGTTACGTCTAGGAGTCTTCGCGTAATGATATTTTTGTGCGTTAGTTGATGATTTCAGCCACACAAAGAACACACACAAAACAAACGACTATATACGAATGTTTTAAAAAAATTTCATATTCAGTATTAACCACAATCAGTTAAGTTTTTTGACACCCGATCAACAACAGGTCGGAAAGTATATTCATTTTCAAGCCACTGTGTAGTTTACGTTTTTAATTAATGGCGGAGTACAATATGTGTTTGTGAGTTTCGAAATTTTCATTTTTAGTAAGTACAAAGAATTGTAATTAATTTTTATGTTATCATAATGTGTGAGTACTTTATTTATGTAAAAACAAATCTTATTATTTTTGTAGAAATAAATTGCACTGCACCCCTGGGGTTATAACAATCTAACTACGTTTTTTATTTAAAGAATAAAAATAAGACCGTAAAGCCCGTCTCTAAAAACAAATAATTTATCTCGAACAGTCGTATATAAAAAGCCAAATATTTTTTGGAAATACAATAAGTATTAATATTTTTATTACATATTTTCTTTTTATACACATGAAAATTGTTGTTAAGGAAATTCGCCAAAAATTTTAAAGGCCAATTGCAACTCACAAAAAAACCTTAGTGTGAAATGCTCGAGAACAGATGGCATTGCCATCCGTAAAGGCATAATTTTTTCGGTGGAAACGAAATTCAAAAATACATATGAAATAATGTTGACCTCTCAAGGTATCGTAACAACATGAAGCAACATAACATACAGCTGCGCAACATGATCCAACATCAAGCAAAACCATCTAGCAATATAACACAGCATGATGCAACATTGTGCAACATCCCGCAACGTAGTGCAACATAACCAAACATTATGCAATATAATGCAACAAAAACTAAGCAAATGTCACATGGTGTAATATGATGCAACAAAACGAGTCTTCCGAAATTTTATAAAAATCGTTCGAACCAAATAAAATGTTAACAGGCTCAGTCACATTATAACCTCGTGAATTCGAAACCATCGGAATCGATTCGGAGTTTTGTTGTTACGGAGTTGTAACAGTAAAATAATGGTGGCCATACCATTTGACACCATCTTGAATGTCAATCCACCTTTGCTTACGGAGATTGTGTATGGGCGGTCTACTCTTCAGCAACCGATATCGCCAATTCGTGACTGATTTCGTAATTGGCAAGCAAAATCTATCGCAAAATTCAAGACAATCACGTAATGACTACTTGACAGAATGACTCAAACAGCGAGTGTCAAGTTTTTTAAGATGGAAAAAATAAACCGCGAAAGAGCAGGGAGTGCTTCGGCCCCAAACCAGATGGCATGGATAAAAACAAAAAAAAAAAAAAAAAAAAAAAAAGTTTTTTATATTTGGAATCGGTAGTAACGGAGCAAAATCAGTTTCCGTAACATCTACAAGGCATTGATTAGACATGTGGTTGCACTTTCAGTTGCGAATCATGGACTTAATAAGTTAGTAAGTAAATAGGTCTGCGAAATGGCTTAGAGAGATATATGTTCAAGTGGCAAAATCTTGACTGGTAAAATATTTTACAGATAAAACAATACAAAAATCTTTATTTCAACCAATAATCTCATCATGTTCGTAAATCGAATTGGCGTAGCCTGATTCATCAAATTCATCATTTTAAAATGATGTATATTTATAATGGATAGTCGGACAATTCAAAATTCCAGTCCTGTAACTTCATCCATCTCACCTCAGCATCAAATTCATTTTGCCTAGGTTGAGGGTTTACCGAAAAAGCACACTGAAACCGCAGGCTGGCGTTTCCTGTGAGATATGAAAACAGAAACGGAATTCTCAATCATCTTAATTTCTGAAGGTTCAATTCGCTTTTAGGGCGAGGGATTGAATTATAGTGAGACCGGTATCGATTTAGCAATATCAAGTTTCAAATATTTTTCGGCACTTTCTTTCCAATATGCGATTCGTGTCCGTTGATGTTTCACTGAAGATTTTGAAACTTTTTTGAGTTTAAAAAGCTTTAGTTTATAATTCGAAGTAGCGCGTCATTCAAAACTAGAAAGCAAATTCTGAAATGTGTGATAGTCGAAATTCGATTCGACTGTTTCCACTGTTGTTTGTTCGTTCGTTTGTGACGTTCCATTGTCGGTCTTGCAAGATAGTGTGTATCCGCGGTGGCATTGGCTTTACAGTTCACAATTCGCATACCCGTGAACAATTGACTGATACAATCCAAGTGTCGTCTCTGTATGGGTTTTCGTTCAGTATTAGACTGAATTGCTCTGGTTAGAGGCTTATGGTCGATATAAATGGTACAGTCCAATCCTGCAACGAAATATCTATAAAGTGTTTGATAGCTTGATAAACCACATGTTACTGGAAGGCTACTGCCATCCTGCAGATTTCACTAATACCACGCAGAGGCCTCACACGGTGATTTTTGCCGGCTATGTATCTCAGGGAGAAGTGCTATGTGGGTCGTGGGGTTTGATACTTGCGGGTATCCTGGCTTACACCGTGAACAAATAGTTAAAATAAAAATACGCAAATAATAATATAATAATAAAAACCCAGATGTTTCACCGAAATTCGTCGGCTGGAATTTGAGGAGCGTTCAAAAATGATTATAACCGAATGAGGTGCCTTGGTGCGCGCATCCGATCGAATTCAAACGGTGGAAAACACTGGTTTCGAATCAGGATGCGGGCACCAAAGGATCGCAAACACTACACCGACACAGGCGGGAGTCTCCGCTCTCATCATTGAGAGCGTAGAAAACATTGAGGATGTGGAAAACACAAACCCGTAAGAAATAAAATTATAAAAAAAACCACAAAAAAATAAAGAACCGCAAAAATGTTTTGGAGCGAGACCAATGTGAACACCGTACATGACCACCCTCACCGATATTGGTGGTGCCCCATTACAAAAATATTTATGAACAAAAATTTTGGAAAATAATGATAATAATTTAAAATATTTAAAAATTGATAAGAAAAAATAAAAATAAAAAAAAATCGTACGTAACCTCGACCAAGGTCACCCTGTAAGGTGTTGGCGGCAGTGTCCTCGTTTGGCAAAATGGGCTGCGGTGTCTCACCGTACAAATTGCAGATCGCCGGTTGGCCACCCGATCGTTGCAGGGCCTTTCCCCGGTACCAATATAAAATAAATTCGTTGGGCGTGGACTCGCCTTACCGCATGCACACCAATGTCACCTGGATCGCCCAACAAAGCGGTGAAACGATGTCTAGCGCAAACCGTTGGGCGTTGGCTCGTCTTAAATATTGTAACACCACCACCGTAATATGACTGACCTCACCTGGCCACTCGTACGTTACGGTGCTTATCGCTTGCAATGGTTGATCAAGCGGCGTCCGCTTTTATACCGAATGTGTAATTTCGTATGACGAACGGAAAAGAAATATCCACCGTAAATTTACGACGTCTAGGTCCAAACCACCAAAATTAATATTTTTCAGTGATCATTTGAATCACTTATCAACACCACCGGGTAGGAAAATTTTTCAACAATTTTGTTCACTCACACCGGAGAAAAAAAATCACGCAACTTTTTATTTTAATAATTTTATATTATTTTCTTATTACACTGCGCGTACAAAAAAATGTTTTTATTTTATGTTATAAAAAAACTCGTCTTATAAACATTTGAACCCCATCGGGTAATAAAAACTTTTCACCATCCAAAAAAAAATTAGACTTTATTCAATCTTTAGACAACCCAAAAAACTCTATTTTTTTAATCAAAATTCCAATCAAGACTCAACAAGAAAAAATTTTTGCGCACCACCTAACACGATGCCAAAACGTTCTAGAAGAATATCTGTTCTTCTCTGTTTTTCGTTTGTATCAATTTACATTGATATCGAATTCATTCTTCAAATTCAAAAATGTTGACGTTTTAAAACGTCTCTGACGCGGAGCACCGAAAGGTCAGTCCCCACGTCTATTAGAAAATTCAGATTATTTAAAGTGTTATATAAGAAAAGTTGATTTGTCTTTTATCGAAATTCGTTGGTTGCCGAAGCGACTGTGCGATTGTACATCGTGAACGAGATCATATTAGCGATCGTGCTTGCGGTCTAAATTGTTACTCTGTTGCGAACAGTTTTGTTTTGTTCGGTGACCGATCTTGATGATTTTTGAAAAGTCATATTTAAAATAAAGGGGTTTTCAATTTGGGCGGGTCGATGTTGAAATGGAATAAACCAAGCAGTGTGAAATTCTTTTTATTATTTGAAAGGCACATTCTGTTACAGGATGGCTACTGTCATCCTGCAGTTTTCACTAATATCCCGCAGAGGCCTCACATGGTGATTTTTGCAGGCTATCTCAGGGAAAAATGCTGTGGTCGTGGGGTTTGAGGCTTGCGGGTATTCTGGTTTACACCGTGAATACAGAAAGTTGGGAAAACGCAAATAATAAAATAAACTGATGTTCCGCTGAAATTCGTCGGCCGGAGCTTGAGGGGACAATCAGATAATAAATAAAATCAAAATACAGAAGAGAGGTGCTTTGGTGCGCGCATCCGTCCGAACTCAAACGGTGCGATTTCGATTTCGGATGCGGGCACCAAGAGACCGCCAACCCTACGTCGACATGGAGAGAGAAGTACCACCCCCCCCCCCTCATCACACCTAAACCGACAAACCGACAAACCAAGAATAAGAATAATTGCCGGAAACAATGTAGACGCGAGACCAATGTGAACACTGAGCATGCGCACTACCAGCGCACGTCGGGGCGAGATTACAAACAGAAAAAAATTAAAAGAATTTAAAATATATAAAAAATGTAAATAAAATAAAATAAAATCGTACCTTAAATAATTTTTTTTCTTTAAAAAAAAGAAAAAAAAAATTACTGTTGTGGCCTTGGTGCCGTCATACGTCAGGTGTTTCACCGATAACCAAAATCCAACTGCCGGATGGCCACCTGGTCGGGGCGGTGCCTTGCACCGCTATCGAACATGTTGGGCGTTGTTTCGCCTTAAACCGTTGGTCGTCCAAAACACAAAATTCCGTAAAACTATTGCGGGGCGTCCTTCCGCCTTTCCCGCAGTCAAGCTGTTGGGCGTTGGTTCTTCTTTAGTCGTAACATAATTCAAGTGGCCTCACCTGACCACTCGCAAACAAATTCAACTTGGAGTCACCTCCACTTGGCCTCGCCTTTCCGTCGTAAGTAACAGTGGGGATCGAACAGTTTCGCCAAACCGCTAATCCGTGAGATGTTGCTTCGCCAAGACCGCTATGTAAAACGGTGGGCGTCTTCGCATTAAACTGTAGCCAAACAAGTGGCCTCACCTGATCACCAGCAAACCGTAGATAGCGAAGAAAAGTGCCGTTAAGGTCTGAGCCAAAACACCAGAGAATCACGTTTACACTTTTCTATTTTCCGACTTGCCTTTAGAAAAAAAATAATTTACGCCTTCCCTATCCGAAAGGGATTAATTTCAATAATGTAGACTCAAAACTTGTGTATATATATTTTTATTTTTTATTTTAGTTTAATTTCCACTAATTTTTATTGCCATTTATACAATTTGTTTTAATTTCCATCGTGGACCACATGGATGAAAACTTCCGATTTTATTTTGTTTAAATTTTAGCAAAAAAAAAACTACTCGACTTTAATCTTTTAAAATCTACACTTCTTTTTATTTTCACAACCAAAACTCGAAAGCCAAAAAAAAATTCTCGCACCACAACGACGCGCCAAAACGTTCCAGAAGAATCATCTTTCTTCTCTGTTTTTCGTTTACATCAATGCGAATTGCATATAAGAAAAAACATTCTTCCAGAGCGTTTTGCTTTGCGCACACCCGATGCACATTGGTCTCGCTCTTCATCATTTATTCGACAATCGCGCGACATAGAGATAATAAGGAAAAACAAGAACTTAACAAAACGATGCCACATAACAACTAATGAACAACTCCTCAGACTCAAACCCCAATGGAAGTAAAAAAAAATTAGCAAAGGTGGAGGTGTTCTAACACTAAATTATTCGTTATACACAGAAAATTGTTAAGACAAAAGTCGTAACAATGTATGCCATTATTTATGGAATATCACATCGTTCAAATGTCCGCTGCAGCTTCTCAGGACGGCCCGGATCCGAGTGGTCCATTTCCAAATGTCCCTGCCGCATAGATCCAACTGAATTTGAGTGATCCGGTATTGGTTATGTTGGCTTTAAGGGCATCGGTCGATTGCAGTTTATTGGCATAGACCTGCTACTTGAGGAAACCCTCCAAGAAAAAGTCCAGCTGAGACAAATCGCACGATTTTGGTGGCCAATTCACATCACCTCTGCGAGAGATAACATAGCCTCAAATCGTTCATGCAGAATGTCCATCATTGCGTCCACTGTGTGGCACTTGGCCTCGCTCTGCTGGAAACATATGTCGTCCATATCGTTCAATTTGGGCCAAAAGAAACCGGTTAGCATCGTTCTGTAGCGCTCACCGTTTATGGTCATGGCATCACCAGCATCGCCGGCCCAAATTCCACACCAAACTTCTAACCACTTCAAACTGCTTTTTTGTGGATGAGATAATTTTTCAGCCAAAATTGGGGTCCACTTCCAAACGCTGCAAAACCCAGTCATCGCACAAACGGCGTTGTCTAATGTGATCGGTTAAATTCGTTTGCCCGGTTAAATTTGGTCGAAAAGGTCGGTTTGATTGTTATGCGGAGACGAAGGATTTCATTACCCTCACCCCTACCACACCGATGCGATTAAGAATTAAACGGCACCAGTCGTTTGATTAATGGTCTTTTACTGGAAGTTTATAAGATTATGCTCTGACACATTCGTTAGAAGGTCGGAGACCGTCGTGTCGGGTATAATTCATGGGGGACAGTCGCTTTATCGTAACCAATTTAGAGTGTTTCAATTTACAGTGAATATTTAACCGAGTAGAATCGTTTATCGTGGACACAATTTACCGTGGACGCAATTCATCGTGTGGGCAATTTATCGTATGTCAAATTATCGTAGTTTGTAAAATTGACCGTATAACAAAATTATATGTAAATAAAAAATTAAAGTGTCAAATTTTGCTGAATTCAGCCATTACGATGGGATTGGATATGTTGGCTGAAAGTAGGATATTTTAATAATTTTTAGAAGAAGTTCTGGAATATGGCCACCTGGGACGGAACTCGGTAATTTCTTAACCGATAGATTATTTTTGGATAGATTATTTTTAATGAACTCGGAAGCTCCAAGAATAGTTCTCTAGATAGACCGGTATACAATAAGAAGATGCCGAACACAATGCCGCGACCCTGTGCATATTTTTACTTTGTTGTCCACCCATCGTGTAGATCGTCTTCAACGTTCAGTGATCTCGATTCCATAACATGCTTAGTTCTCTGGTTTTGTTAACGTTATATATGTCTTAACCATCCCAATCGAAAAGAATTTAAAAATTCGATGATGTCGTTTTGGACAAGATCGGAAATTCCTGTGATTCATTCGCAATCTGTACATACAACTCTAATCTTTTTATTGGACCGAGCATCGTTCAAATTAATTTTGATAGTTCGAAATTTGGGTAATTTGGTTATCATCCTTCCAAAAATCATTTTAGAATTCTATTTCCATCCAACATACCCAATCTCTTCATAATCGGTTAAGAGGTGGCCATATTTCAGAAGAAACTAGAACTATTAATTTGCAAGACATTTTCTTTTGGCGGTAGACTAAATAGAGGAATAAAAAACAAAATAACAAATTTCTGCTACCGTTATTTCATATATAGATTTACCGAACACCTCTCGGACACTTTTAAATTTTGTTTGTCTAAATTTATGTGGGTCTGGTATTAATCGAACAACATTCCCTGGTACCTGGTTTAGTATCCGGCATCTGTGTAAAAACTGTTAAGACCATCTGCATGTTGTGACCGGCGAAATGGGTTTACATTTTTGGACGTATTAGCTTTATTTTGATATTAATTAAACGATTCCCTGGAACTTTGGATGTTGGGTGTGGAATCTTCAAATTAATGTTAAAATGTAGCTAATTTGTTTAAAAATGCACCGATATGTTGGCCCATTCTGTCAACCGTCCGGACGATATTGGCAAATGGTATACAGATGTTGAATAAAATTCTGAATCAAACACACTAAATGAGATGCACCAACACTTAAGGTGCTAGGGAACTGTTGAATCAATATTGAAATCAAACAAATTTTGCTAATTAATGCTTAGCCATGAGTAACCCAAAGGCAATTCACATTTTCATGTTTTGAGACTCGTAGGTCCTACAACCCATAATTGTTACAAATCCATGGTCATGTGCGTGTGTGCGACCGGTGTCAGTCGAGTTTTGGAGTTTCATTAAAAATTCTAGTTTGGATTTTCGAATAAACAGTCAAATACGGTCTTGATGAGAAAAAAAAATATTTTATTGAGTCTGGCGACACCCGCCGTTTTGTAATTAAACGAAATTTGGATGAGTAAGCCGCAAATTTTTGTTGTTGAAAATTATAAACTTAAAGTGTATATATTTAATAAGTTATCTTATAAGTAATAAAAGAATAAAAAATAAGAAATCAAATGTGTTGCAAAGTTAGTTGAAAAAAAATAATAAGGACTACCAATTTAAGAGTTAGTACATTGGTAGTACATTGGTTTTGCTGAGCTGCAAAGAAACGGTTTCAAACCGTGGATTGTTGTGTAGGTGTTGTTGTCACGTCCGCTGGGCCGCCACATGGGCCACGAGTGTATATTACTTATTGAGTGTAAATTGCAATTCATACCGATGCCTGGCGGACTTTAATTCAAATCTATCGACGATAAGATTTCAACTCGAATATCGACGCGTAAAAAATTGCAACTCAAATTAAAGTTGTAATTAAGTTTTATGAAGGCTGCCAGTACGTGGCCTCAAGCTAAATTGGTTATCAACGATACCGCAACAAGGAGGTGTGGCCCAACGAAGCATTGAATTTGGACAATAACAATTTAGCACCTGTGTCGGCGGCCTATCGAGGCACTAGTTGTTTCGGTTGCCTATTGAGCCAAATTTTTGGTCTAAGTCTGGAAGACGCAAAACGATTTTTTTACAGGCGGCCAGTTGCGGCTACTTCACTTTCTACGGTTATGGCGAGCCAATGCCCAATGTTATTTTATCCAAAGGCGGGAAGACGCCCAACGGTTTTACTTACCAAAGGCGAGAGGATTTTTAATTTAATCAAACATCGAGTGCCGAATAACGTTTGCTTGTCGTACGCTCGGTGCACGTTTGTTTCTCGCTCTCAAATTAATCACGTTCAGCTAACATTTTGTTCAATTATTTTTCTCTTTTTCGCTTTCAAAATTAGCCACGTTTTGTAGCTTGATTTGTTTTTTTTGTTTATATCGCTCCTTCCGCCTCTAATTTTTTTCTTCCGTTGTATAAATTTTGTATTTGAATAAAAATAGCACGGCGAATTAGTTCCAGCATTTTTCCATTCATCGAGTAATTGTGTTCCGTTGTGTTCTGAGTCTGATTCTCAAATTTATTTTTGTTTTGGGCTTTTGGGGTTTGGGGTACGTAAAATGAAGTACTAAATTTTTTCGGGTCAGTTTCAACTGTCTCGTTTCGTGTCGGTCATATATTTGTAGGCTGAGCAGGCCACTTACCATCATCCGCTTGGCAAGGACATCCACAGAGCCGAGTCCAATATGTGTGTCGTCCATTCGGGAATGGCCGTAAAATCTACGTGGTCTCCCCGTTGCGCTCCGGCAGTCTCAACTTGTCGGAGTGTGACTTGTGTGAGATTACTTAGAGGTCTCTCCAGGTGAAGAGAGGTTTTGTCGGTTGGAGAATAGTTCCTACCCTATTATGCTGGGGGCGTATTATGATATTTATCCAATATCGTAAAATCCGATCCGCCGCGGATATTGCTATTATGAAAATAAAAAATTCGAACGTGAGCGGATTTTACGAAAATACAAATGTAATATCCGATTGCTATACAGGTGGCGGATATCGTAAATTACGGAAGAAGTTTGTTTTAATTTATTTTGTGTAAATTTTAAATAAAAATTTTTTCAAATGTAATTATAAATCATATCTATAGATATGACGTACCATAGTATCTATAGATAGACGTACTATAGTACTATCCATTAAATTTTATTAAAAATTGGAAAGTTGGAAATAGTGCGTATTCTTTTCCTCTCAATATTAGCGGGCATTATTTCATCTTCGTCCGAGCCATCGTCACTTGTGTTGACAAAATACGCATATAATTTAATTTTAAGTTCACTCCCATATTAGAAGAACTAGTTATTAGAACTAATTTCATTGGTCCACTTTTGACAGTTTAAATCCGTGTTTCATAATATGAATATCCGCCGGGGATCGGATTTTACGATTTCGTATTTTAAAATATCGGATAAATTTTATAATAGGCCCCCTGCTTCTTTGTGGCTGGACATCGGCCTCTAGGGGCCCATGGGTCATTCAAGGGAGAGAGGAGCGTTTTCAGCCGACATTGTACTTGTCATTCGGGGAGATTCGGGCACACCCGGTTATTATTAAATTTATTACGGTTCCTCAAGTTTCATTCGACGGATTATGGTACTTTTAATTTCATATCAGTTTAGCCAGGAATACGCAAGCCTCAACTTCTCCACGACCCTGGGGGCCTATTATGAAATTTATCCGATATCGTAAAATACGAAATCGTAAAATCCGATCCGCGGCGGATATTCATATTATGAAACACGTATTTAAACTGTCGAAAGTCGACCAATGAATTTAGTTCTAATAAACAAATATAGGGGAGTAAAGCCATTTTTGTTTTATGTTATGTAATTTTGTTGTTGCTGACAAAGTAAATACTCGGGGCTTATATCTAATTTCGTGTGATTTGTTTATTGTAAAAATAAATTAAAACAAGCTTTTATTCTTTTATAATTTACGATATCCGCCATCTAAATACCAATCGGATTTGACATTTGTATTTTTGTAAAATCCGCCTACGTTGGGATTTTTATTTTCATAATAGTAATGTCCGTGGCGGATCGGATTTTTTTAAATTTCATAATATGAATATCCGAGGCGGATCGGATTTTACGATATCGGATAAATTTCATAATAGGCCCCCTGAGATCTATTTGGCAAAATCGCCGTGGGTTTCTGCCGGTTGGTGAAATTCTGAATTTATTTTATTTTTTCCGTTTTGTTAAAACTGGGCCAAGAAGTGCCTATAACAGCATATGATTGGCCTTCGTTACACCTGAAATACTATTATTAAATGAATTTACTTTTCGCTATACATTTAATGTGAACAATTTCACACCGATTGAACGGCACCTCCCACTCTAAAAACATGGGTATTTCGATTCTATTTTTCAATTTAAATTACTTTCTCTCTTATAATCTCTCACAAAATGTGGACAATCAATGTTTTACGCTTCTTATCTTTTTATACCACGCTTAATTTTTTTCACCTTATACCTCCTTCTTGAATACAGTCTATCTACAATATGTACGAGTATATATACTTATGTTGATCTAAATTCTAAATAGATTTTCCACACGAAATTTCAGTCATCAAACTCCTATTTGAATAATTTCGAACTTTTATGGCCATGTTTATATTTTTATTTTTAGCTAAGCTATTGATTTACACATACAAAGAGATCAATATATTGAAATGTTATAGCATGCAACATATATATGTTGTGTTGAGTTGAGCCTGGGCCCATAACCTGTTGTATATACAAATGTGATATTTTTGTACTGGCAAAATGCCATAAGAAAGGCACATAGGTGCAATTTGATTGTATTACTTCATTGATTGCTACATATCTTCATAAAAATCGATTCACTTTATGACTTGTTATGTTACAAACCTCTTTTTGTATCCTACATAACCTACATGTTACACAACCATAACACTCTTTACTAGTACATAGATTTTCTTTAAATCTTGTTTTTGCTTAGTATGCAATTTAGAAAATAGTTTTACTTAAATGTGCAGAAATAATAACAAGAATCTAGAAATGGAATTGATGTAGTATATACTACATACATGTGTTATACACTAAGTACTTAGCTTCAATGCCTCGATGTATGCACATTTTAAGTGTGTAATATTAACGAGAGCACTTAAATTTTCGCATAGAATTTAATTTATGAAATGTCGAAGTGTATAAATTTTAATCTCACGTCTTATATGATATATGGAACGCACACACAGCACTCTCAATTCAATCCAATGTCAATGCGACATTTTTGTTTTTATTCAGAAGATGAAAAATTTCAATAACTTACGTATATATAAAAATATATTTCTCGCCCACCACATTTATAAATGCGAGTATAAATATATCTGGAAAAAACCGGAAAATCCAAAAATTCTTGACATTTCTTATTATACAGCACCACCATAAAGTAACTAGGATTGTAATCAAATAACAGCTATGTGCGTTATATAGAACCAGCATAATGATGTAAGATGTATAGGGAGGATACAGTACCCCATTACACCAAAAAAAATACATTTAGATTTAAAATCTAATGTTACCCATGATAATTCATGGCTTTTGTACAGCTCCTGGATATATATGAGTAGGTACCCGTACCATACCTACCTAGTCTCGTATATACATTTAAGATCAAATAAAAAAACACATTAATATACGCGCGAATCTCAATTTTCGCTTACCTATTTTAGGGGCAAATGAATATTTTACCGGTAAACGTACAAAACAACAAAAAAAATAAAAATTTAATAAGAAAACGAGGGAGAATAGGAATATTTTTTTTCCGGTATCTGAAAATTGTTTTCCCTTTCTATGTGCGAAAATATTTATTCGTGTATATCATTCGACGTAAGCTCCGGAGCGGTAATTTGATGTAATACATAAGCCGCGAACTGCGTAAAGTTCGTCTCACGGTGGGGCCATGCAAGCGTAATTGAATGAATAATTTTTGTTATGAAAAGTTTCTCGATTCAAATAGAGGAATAGCATTAGATAAAAAAGTATGGTATCGTCACCCTGTTATGTTAATTTTGATAATATTATTTTGCAATCATAAATTATATGTCGATCAGAAAACTTCAGATGATTTAAAATCTTAATGAAAATTTGACAAGTAACTTGTATAAATAAATATGGTGGAAAATAACAAAGACATTTATATTTTTAAGGTTAGAATTAGACGTAAAGTACTTTTGTAAAGTACTTCTTTTTATTTTGTTGTATTGCAACTGGATCACAAATAATTTTAATTAAACATCTCACTAGGTCTTGCACAAAGGATTAATCGATTTCTAATTTATAACGCTTCTTTTCAACATAAAATACAAAATACTGTTTCTATTATGATAGTGAAGTTTGTGCTAAAAAATTATTAGAAAATTACACTGTTAAATTTATTATTTTTCCTATTGAAATTTATTTTCAAAAGAAAATTATTAAATTGGATTCAGTCTAAATGTTGTGTCGTCGAATCTAGAAATATCTACAGATTCTGGCTGATCTTTATGAGAAAGTAAAGCATACATCTATTCCTAAGATTTAAATAAACTATATTTTTGAGATTCGTTCTATTAAAAATTATATTTAGAAATTGAGCATTTTTGACCGGTTTCAAATAATATTCCAGCCAATTCTAGAAATGTCCACGGGGTTTCACTTACATTTTCGAATAGATTACACAATATTCTACCATTATAGAGCGATTGGCGTCCGACGGGTTTGGCAATGCCTATAATAGACTCCATGTTTTCATTTGTACCGTCACCACAAGAGATTCCCACAGCATCTCGTCTACATTTTTTCGACAGCCTTTAATATTTTCCAGTTTATGGAGCGAAAATGAGTCAATTGTGATGAGTCTTAACAATGATATTTGTAATTTTGAAATTGCGTGATGTTCACAAAAATATAATTATTTCCTTCAGCAAGATTTTAGCAATATTTCCAATTGGATTTTAAATTGGCATTCCCAAACAAGCGACGAACCCGTTTTAATTGATTTGAATTATACGTTACTCGCTTCTGATGAACGTTGTTCTAGTAAATAAAATTTTAAAATTTTTAACAAATTCCAATAGGAAAAATAATAAATTTAACAGTGTAATTTTTTAATAATTTTTTAGTACAAACTTCACTATCATGTTCTATTCCCCAGTGGCACCGAGATATTTTTTACCTTGTCCATTTTTACTTTTCTTTAAGAATTGCTTTTCGAAGATTTGTCAATATTTTCGTAATTGAAAATGAAAATTAATAAAATTTTGTGTCCGTCACGCCAGCCGGAACCATATCAGCTGAAACCAAACTAACAATAGCACAAGTAGCACGATGCATTGTGCACGATGCATTGTGCACTGTATAATTTTTTAGCCTGAACCTTATAAATCGAGCTATACGAGTATAAGTTTTTTCGGGGAAAACCTTACAATTCCAGCCGGAACCATACCGTCTACAGCCAAACTACCTATAGGGCATATAGCACAATGGATTGTGCATCAATGAGTACAATATAATTTTTCACACGAAACTTTATAAACAAAAGCAATATGTATACGATTTTTTTTAAAACCTTATAATTCCAGCCAGAACCATACCCTCTACAGCCAAACTACCTGTGGCACAAAAAGCACAATGGATTGTGTATGATGCTTTTTCATTCGGAACCTGATAAAGCCAAAACAGCTAACCCTATAACATCCAAACCAATTATGGCACACGTAGCACGATTTATTGTGCTCGCTATATAATTTTTCAGCCGGAGCCTTAAAAATCCAGCAATATATGATTTTTCAGTAGAAACCTTATAATTCTACTACGGAACATATAGCAGAATGGATTGTACATCATTGTGTTTATTCAGCAGGAGCCTTATAATTCCAATCAAAACGTGATAAAGTCCGCCAGAACCATACTATATACATAACCATACTACCATACTATATACATAAAATTTTGTTTCCGTCACGCCAGCTGGAACCATACCAGCCGGAACCAAACCAACTAATGCACAAGTAGCACGATGCATTGTGCATCATTGTGCACGATATAATTTTTCAGCCGGAACCTTATAAATCCAGCAATAAACGATTTTTGGAAGAATAAAAACCTTATAATTAAAGCCGGAACCATACCCTCTACAACTAAACTACCTATGGCACATGTAACAAGATGCATTGTGCATCATTGTGCACTATATAATTTTTCAGCCGAAACCTTATAAATTGTAAGGTTTTTTTCTTCAAAAATCGTATATTGATGAATTTATAAGGTTCCGGCTGAACAATTATATCGTGCACAATGATGCACATTGCATCGTGCTACTTGTGCCATAGTTGGTTTGGCTGTAGTATGGTTCTGGCTGGCGTTATCGGGTTCTGGATGGCCTTATAACTCTGGCGGAAAAAGCATATAGCGCACAATGCATCGTGCTACTTGTGCATTAGTTGGTTTGGTTCCGGCTGATATGGTTCCAGCTGGCGTGACGGAAACAAAATTTTATGTATACATATTTAGTATTTTTATTAAATTTAGGAACAAGCATTATGGCATTATGACACTGGCTAATTTTCAGCGTCTCAAAAATCCAATAGAAGCGACTTTGCATTTATTTACCGGTTTATCGGATTTTTCGTGCCGTGCCGCAACAATTCGTGGGTAAGAAAATTTATCATTTCTGTGTAGTGTGCGGAATAGTGAATTAGTGTATATGAACAGTCAACTCAAGTGATAAAACTAAACATAATTCGGTGGTGAAATGTCAGCCCGCGTCAAGTAAGCGTCGCTGCAGCAGGCCATAAACGAGCAGTGAGGAAGAGCAAGGAGCTCTCGAACGACACGCCAGGAATAAGCAACGAACCGCATATAGTGTCTCGGTATAATGAAGGGCCAGATCGAAGCCGTGTGCGGTGAACAAGAACTCCAGTGAGATTGTGGTAACCGCATACAGACAGCTCCACGATCGAGAATCCGCAAGATGACGCCAAGCTAGCGCCCGTGCAGCAGTCGGTCGATACAAAACTGCCTCCGATCACGTACCAGTCTTTGACGGCGACTACACAAACTGGACCGCACTTGAGAATTTATTCGCTGACCTCGTTCATAATCATAAACAGCTGACCAATTCGCAAAAGCTACACTATCTAAAGGCGAGCTTAACTAGAGATGCAGCATCGTTGCTCAAATCTGTGAGCATCATCATCGACAAATATGAGGAAGCATGGGGCATTTTTCGAGATCAATACAACCACCGTCGGTTCATCATGGACAGTCATCTTCGAAGGTTCAGAACGATGCCTGCACTACAAATTGAATCAGCTGTGGGGTTGCGCGACTTTAGTGGTACTTCGACCGACTCGGTTGGCAGTCTGAACGTTTTAGGAGTACCGGTCACCACTTGTAATATAATTTTAGTCAACATCATCGCAGACATGCTGGATCTAGAAATCCATCGACATTGGGAAATATCACTAAACTGACCTTAATATCCAGCATACAAAGATTTGATCGATTTCCTGAATACTAGATGGCAATCACTGGAGATGATTTTCATGACTAATTAACATAATTGAATACACCACAGTCGCACAAAGAGGTTCCCTGATCATTGCATTCGCCGCGCGCTCGAGCACCTCGCAAACCTGTCCCGCCTTCAACTCGCTCACTCGTTGCCACTTCGGACTCCCGCATCATCTACCAAGTTTGTGCTGGAAATCACAACGTGTTCCAATGCGATTAATTCGAAGAACGGTCAAATCTCGTCCGAGTAAAAAGGTTGTGATTCAACTGTCTGCGCCACATCAGTTCAAATTGCTATTCCAGTTTGTGTCGGGTTTATAACAAAAGAGAAGAAACATCATCCGTCGAATCATCACAAATTCGGTCACTATGAACCACGTCGCATCGCCATTCACGGATGTTCGGCTCGCAACAGCAGTCGCCGTCGTATCTCAATCAAACCAAAACTTCATTTGTTGTTCAATTGTCGAACTCGTATTACACTCCCGAATCGATTCAAAAACGACAACAGACATAGAGCAGCGATACATCTGCTGACCCTGATGGCGCCCAAACACAGAAATTATCTGCGGATCTTCTCCGGATGAGCAAGTTCGAGACTATCGTTTCAGCACCGTCACATACTGTACAACCAGTGCTTCATATCTCGCAATTCACACTATCCTTCAGCTAGCACGAGATGATCAGGAGAAATCCCCAATTGCAGTAAAAGCCGCATCCAAGGTCTTCTTCATTAACGGTCTGATGACCGGCTCATACAAAATTGCAGATTTAATCGAGGACCAGAGGCAAGCGATGGCCTTGAACTGCCGAAGTGGTCCTCGAATAGCCAGCAGCTTCTCAATGAGATACCAAGCCAATTCCGCGAGCATCAGGGCCAAACTGGGACAATTCAGTCGAAACACTCTGATTACATTGATCTGTTCAGTTCAATCGATTGTTTAGGATTCAACATCAGCGCATCATCGGATGTTCGTGCACCAACCAAACGAACAACACGGTCGCGGGCTTCAGGGATATTCAATCCGCTCGGCTGGACAGGAATTGTGGGTACTCGGCATATTGTGGGATGAAGTAGTCCTAAAATCAATTGCTAAAAGATAGCTCATTTATGGAAATAGCCTGAAATTATTCGGAGTTTTCAGAATTGATGTTATATTCCAGAACTCGCAATCGTCTTCAATTTGACGGGTTCAACGACGCATCTGAGAAAGCATACGCAGCGGTTGGGTATGCTCGTAAAACGATAGCAGCATGAAAGACCAAGGTTGTGTTTGATTCTGATGAGGAGGCGCATTCCAATTAATTATTTAGAAAGTCTTTGAATTGAGTGGACTGTAAAGAGGCCCCGTGGTCTGAGAAAATAGAATGTGGTATTCCAAAGAGGGTAAAGTATTTTGTTAATGGTTCGGTGGTCTCTGATTAAATCGAATTTCTCTGTTACAAATCTGAATAGCCTATACAGGGAATTGATTACAGGGCTATTTACGGGAACATGCATTCATCTCCTATCTTTGCTTACATATTTTTTTGTTCTTGCCTCCGCTGATATCTTATTCCGTCTCTTAAACTTGGTTCAAATGTAGAGCATAAACAAATTTTGAATTTTACTAACTAATAGAGTCTCTAGTGTTTTTCACTGATGACTCCGATACTATGTGCGATTTACGGAACTAAACTTGCTGATTCAAGCAGCAAAGTTAATCTGTGTAAAACAATCAAGCTATGATTAATTCGTTGACCAATTTTCAGACCACATTTAAATTGGTCAGAGATTGTAACCAATTTAAAAACCATCTTGGTTAAAACTACAATAGAGTTACGGTCATATCGGGCATAGCTCATGGTACTATTGAGGATAAAGAATTTGCGGACTCTTTGACCAAATCAGAACCAAAGTTGAAACTGATTGACGTGGAGGAAGAATCAAAGCTGAATTATGCTCTAAACTATCTCTGATCATGGCTGCTTCAAACATCGTTTACATCGCTACTAATGCATCAAAAAGAATCACCATTGCTTTAAATTTTCAAATCTAGATCGCATTGCGTTAGATTGTGATGGGGTGAAAATTGTAACCTATTTTGAAAGTATGCAGGCCGTTTAAACGCCGCTTGAATTTTTGATACAAAGCATTAATTAAATTCCTATATGACGCTATACAATGGAATTTCTACCGAGAATTTTATCGTATTAAACCGAAATATTATCGTATTTAGATTTAGATCGATTTCAGTTGAGGAATGGGGCTCTAAAACAAGCTTGTTAATGGTCTAAAATATTTAGACTCATTGAAAAAGTTTCAGGCATTTCTAGAGTCGTAATGGCTAACCACTAGATAAATAATCGTAAAAAGTAATTACAGATATCTCATCGGTTTAGGAGAATAATATCCTCATTGCACGAAAAAGACTTTGTCCTGCTCAAAATTGTATCGCACCTGTGCAGTAAATTCTAAAAACATAAAGACGGGGTGAAATCTTTGGATAAACCACTATACATTAAAATTAAGTTTTACTCTAAAGATCTTGCGAACTAAATATCGTATTTTTTTTCTTTACAGGATACCTGCTGAATTAACGAACTGGACTTCCAGAGGTGAGCAAATAATAAATTTCAGAGGAATTATAAAGGCAAAACATTTCAGAATGTTATTCACAAAATTCATTTACGCATGGCCATATTGAAAACTCTTGGTCAAGGTCTGGCCAGTTGTTTTAAAATTGCATGATCCGAACTATTTTCTTTCCACCTAGAAATAAGTAGAAATGGGAGTAGAAATAAGTTTTGAGGGATTTACAAAAGATGGCATCATCATTAGCATCTAAATATCAATATGTGTCATTTCGCTGAAGTGTAAACGACATCGATTGCTGTGTGAGAAGCATATGAGGAACATGCTCCATCAATAAAGTGAGTACTGGTTCTGCCGTTTTAAAAGTATGGATTTTGGCACCATTGATAAAGAACGCGAAGGGAAACCAGTAAAGTTTAAATACGCCGACTTGGAGGCGTTATTAGACCATGATTCATAAGAACTCAAAATAAGCTAGCTAAAACTTTGGGAGTGACTCAAAAAGCGGATACGGTGCAAAACAAAGAAATTGGGTTCCGTATGAACTTCGAGCCAAGAGACGCCCAACGCCTTTTTTCGCGCGATTTTTTATATCGTTTCGTTACGGAGGACAAAAAGTGGATCCGCGACGACACAACCCAAAGCGTAGAAAATCGAATTGGGTCAAACTGAATATTCATGGCAAGAAGCTAATGCTGTGCACCTACGGAGTGACCTACTATGAGCTACTCCAACCTAGCCAAACCATCAAATTTCATCAATTTTTGTGTTCAAACTTTTTTATTTTTAATTTTTAGGTCTATATAAATACAAGTACTCTAGCCCAAAACAAATCAGTAGGCTTAAGCTTTTTTATTTAGGCATCAAGCAAAAATTCAAGCCCCATCTTCGATGTTTATATTTTTAGCGTTAGGCTCAAACTTAGAATTTTTTATGATTCCCCGCACAAACGCAATAAATAGTTGCGGAGCTAAAACAAATTTTACTTTAATAGTTGTTTCAAAATCCATAGGGATTTCTGGGATACTGGGGTAGATACTCGATCGGCTAGCAATCAAGCGATTTGCTAGACAAAATCTTGGCTACTCAATCAATTTTACCAAGGAAAATAAATTTTTCATAAAATTTTTGTTTATTTTTGTGATTGCACAGTAAAATTTGTCGCTTCTAGAAATAAACAGCAAATTTTTGTGTTGTTTCACTCTAAAATAAACAAAAATTTTATTTTCAAAAAATTCAAATTTTCTTGGTAAAATTGATTGAGTAGCCAGGATTTTGGTTAGCAAATCGCTTGCTTGCTAACCGATTGAGTATCTACCGCACCATGATTTAAAATTCTGTTTCATATATTTTTATATGCAGTTTTCAATCCGCAATTGGTTTGCTCCCGCAGATTCTACAGGGTGTCCCAAAATTGGCAGATCAAATGAAGCATGGTGATAGAGCTCATTTCCAACAATGCAGGTTTTAAAATGGTATCACCCACCAGGCTATTCACAATAGAATGTTTTTATCAAATTTTTTTCACAAAGTAAGTTGTGTTAGAAAACCGGAAAATTCGGAATAATCCGAAGGGAATCCTGGAAATCTTGTGGAAATCCGGGAAATTCAAAGGGAATGCGTATAATAATATACAGGTTGTCCCAGAATGAATGGATAAGCCTGAAACATCTATAGTAGAGCTATTGGGCGCTCAAAATAAAATACAAAAAAAAATATATTTCAAGTAGTATGGTAAATATTTTTTTTTATGAAAGTTTGAGCGTCTTTGGTGAAACAAAATGTATGAGAACCTACGTGGCCAACTATTTTAAAACTATGCGTGTTTAATGCAGATTCTAAAATGGGATAATACATCGTTTTGTCTAATGTAAATACGAGGTTATTGCTATTAATATGCAGAAGGAGTAAATTCGATTAAATAACCATATTTTAAAAATTGGATTATCTCTTGTCTTAAACTGTCCCTCATGATAAGTGCTTCATAAAAAACCACGTTACACATTGATAATACTTTATTTAACCCATGTATATTTACAGTAAATGCTCAAACTGTCTGCCACCGACTCTGATACATGCCCGACATCTTCGAATAAAAGCTCTTTTGAGAAGTCGCGCATAACACCGTTGAGTAATTTTTGAAGTGGCTTCCTGGACACGGCTACGTAACTCTTCTAAATTTCTGATCAGTTTAGAGTAGACCTCTTCTTTTAAGCAGCCCCAGTAAAAAAAAATCAACCAGATTTAGGTCCGAGGAACATGGAGGCCACAACATGGGCCCCAGACGGCCAATCCATCTATCTGGATATGTGGAATTCAAATACGCCCGAACGTTTACTGCATAGTGCGCAGGACACCCATCATACTGGAGCCAATGGGATTCTCTCACCTCCTCGGACATCTCTTCCAATAAATTTAACAGACCATTTTGAAGGAAGACCAAATAGCTTTGCCCAGATAAGTTCCCGGGCAGTTCAAATAAGCCAATTATATTTTCGTTCAATATGCCGATCCAATAATTTATTTCGAATTTGTACTGGGATCTGTTTTCTCGCATTAGATGAGGATTCGAAAATTACCAGCTGTGAAGATTGTGCATGTTAAAGAATCGATCTCTATTCAGTGTTGATTCATCGCTCCATAAAATACTATTAAAGATTTGCGGATCTAGTTCTATTTTCTCAAGCATCTGTGGGCAAAAAGACAATCTTGCGTATTAACTTATTTTTTTTTTTCAAAACACAATGCACGTTCGATTTTGCGATTCCAGTGCGTGGTGCTATTGCTCTTGTAGAGGCAGACGGATCTCGCTCAATTTCCTCAAGCACCGTTTCTTCAGTGTCAATATTGGCGACTCTTCCAGTGCTAGTATCACCAACACCTCTGCCAGGTAATCTTCCTTCGGAGTAACAACCGTGTACTCTGATGAATACGCGACAATCCGGGTGACGCGCGTTTGGGAATCTTTCCCTATAAAGGGCTGCAGCTGCTTTTGCGTTGCTTCTGAATTCACCATTAATACAATGCATGTTTGCGTATTTTTGTGACGTATACTGGTTACGTGGCATTTTGATACACAAAAATCCGCCCAGATACTAGCCAGAAAAACGGAATAAACACATGCGATGTCGAAAAAGTCGAATGGCGTATTAAATTAATGTTTACTAATGTTAATGTTGAATTATTTAACGTTTAATAAATTTTTTGAACAAAAGATGGGTAACGCAGAGCACTCTTATGTCGCAAATATCAAGTTTATAAATCCTTTATCATCAGGTACAGTTTAAGACAAGAAATAATCCAATTTTTAAAATTTTGTTATTTAATCGAATTTACTCCTTCTGCATATTAATAGCAATAACCTAGTATTTATATTAGATAAAAGGATGTATTATACCATTTTAGAATCTGCATTAAACACGCATAGTTTTAAAATAGTTGGCCGCGTAGGTTCTCATACATTTTATTTCACCATAAACGCTTAAACGAATTTCCCCGACTTTTCCACAGATTTCCCGGATTGTTCCGGATTTTCTGGATTTCCTCCAGATGTCCCGAATTTCCCAGGATTTCCCCCGGTTTTCTCGGGTTTCTTACGGATGGGGATTTCTCACAGATTTCCAGGATTGGGATTTCCCACAGATTTCCAGGATTCCCCTCGGATTGTTTTGGATTTACGGTTTTCTTCCGGATTTCCAGGATTCCGGGGCAAATCCAGTGGAAATTTGGGGGAAATCCAATGCCGGGGGAATCAGAGGAAAATCCGGGAAGTTTGAAGGAAATCCGTATAATAATATATATAATTAATAAACAAAAATTATTTTATTGATTTTGTTTTATTTCTGACAAAGCATCTATTTTAGAACACGAAATTTTGTTTTTTAATAAACGCGGCTTACTTTGTGAAAAAAATTGATAAAAAACATTCTATTGTGAATATCCCAGTGTGTGATACCATTTTAAAATCTCCATTAGTGTCGCATATTTTTCTGATAGTGGGTCAAGTTTACAAAGTTTTTATTTGACAGAAGATAATGCAGCTTATAAAAATGATTTTATTGGAAAGACACAGTCTTCTAGAATCTAGATCGTATTAAAAAACAAAGTTAAACAAAAGAACTCTTTTTTTCTTTTAAATTGATTTTTTGGTGGGTGCGCATGCGATTTCACTAAACAACACTAAAAGTGGAATATCTTTTGCATCATCAACAATTCGAAAAAACTTTACTTGGCTGATTTTGTTTGAAATGAGCTCCCTTTTCACCCTACTTCATTTGATCTACCAATTTTGGGACACCCTGTATAGATGTGGACGCCTTACATTTCAAAGTAAAAGAGATATACAGGTAACGATTGGTCGTTACTTGTTAGTTTCTTCTTTTCAATTTAAAACATCGCCTTTGAACCAGCGACACGAGGAACTTTATATTTTGTTGTGTCAACTTTCTTCTCACGTTTTACACAAAATAATTTTTGGATACTTGTCTTATGCTGAAACATCGTAGTCTTGATGTGTGATCGATTGGAGGTTTTGCTTTATAAACGGGAATGTTACCTGGATGCAGGTTGTCAAAATATGTGCGAATAAGAGGGGTTCGGCGATGGTCTGCTATGGCTGTAGATGGTGTTGCATGGTTATGATGGTGCCACTTGATTAACAGTTCTAGAATATTACCCAAACGGCACAACAAGCTGATGTTGTGGTGAGTACCGGAACGACCTTCAACTATACTTGGCATTAGAATTGTTAACTACAATATTTGTTTTATCACGATGAGGTCCAGCAAGATCAATGTGGATTCTTCGCCATTTGCCATATAAGCTACAACGAAATCCTTTCATATAAGAATCGCGGATAGCGTTAATGTCCAAAATTTCTATGCAAGAGCAATGTGGGTTATTCCGAAATAGCATTAAGTGATTTTCATTTCTCACTGTATATCTCCTTTCTAATCTATAAAGCCACCATGGGAGCCAATCTCTGAGATTCGTGTAAGCGACAACGAAAACAAGATTCAGAAATACAAAAATTTTATCTGTTTTGCAAACAAAATAAATTTTTATATTTACACTGTTAAAAATATACACGCACGCAAATATCTGTCTAAAATCTATATTCTGTCCAAAAAAGAAAATTTTTCCGACATTCGCATAAATGTTTGTCCAAAATTTCAAGTTTCCAATAATTTGAAAATCTCTCGAAACTTCACACCGGCCTTGATATGATGAAATAACCAAAAATCTTTCGATTTCATCCGGTTTACGGTATGGTCAGCCACTATTTGTGAACTATTTCAATTAGCAACACTTTCTGTTTTACTGGAATCGAAGTATCTGGAACAGTTTAAAATTGTAGGTGTTAAAATTGTAGGTGTTTCTTGTACGTTTTACTACAGCTGTGCGTTATAAAAATTTGAAGTATTACTTGACTGTAACTGCAAGGGCCTCGTGATCACCTTGGCCACATCGGCGTTCTGTTTCAGTCATAGTGGTGCTACTCGATGTGACAAAATGATAACAATTTCGAAGGGATAAGCATCACATACTAGCAATAAAGGGTACTTTTCTATAAATGTCATTAGAAGAGTGCTTGACATCAAACCAACTTTAAGCACAGACATTTAGTAACTGGTGCAAAAGTTTTGCAAATGCCGCCTTTGCCTTTAAATAATCGTCTCCAGATGACGCTTATTCATTGGCGATGGAGTAGTGAACAGTCAAATTGATGTTTATCTGTCTTTAAGCGAATGAAGGCCTGATAAACTCAAACTTGATTTGATCTCGCCTCAAATTCTCACGTGTACTCCAGCAGCTATACACGAGAGGCTCTGTTGTCCCATGTCGACACGACCCTGCGTAGCTCAATGTGGCTTTGAAGGTATAGATAGACATAACCTCAACCATTCTTGGTTTTAACAGTGTAAATCACCAGTTCTAGTTTAATTCAATATGACGGTAATATGAATCCAATATAAATCTATAATATTATCGCGATATTTTCCAATTGGGGTCTTATTCGTATATTTTTATTTTCTTTTATTTTATTTACGATTCTCCAACTAAATGTTCAACCAAATCAAAACCTTGCGTCTTTTTTATTCAGTAATTTTCTAAACTTAACATTCATTAAATAATTATAAATAAATTAACACTTTACACGATACATTAAACGAAAATAAATAATTCAGCTAAACCCTTTTCAACAAAGCCAAATACAAAATATTAAAAAACTTTTATCGGAAACCCTTAAAAACCTCTTATTACAGGGGACAATGAAATTACGTCGGCAATGTGTGTCTAAGTTACTTAAATAAATTTTCGTCTGGCAAATTACCTGTAATTTGCACAATATGTTTATATAACATATCCTCGTGATTACGCTAACCGTAGGCCACGTGTATACCACAACATATTACATTATTTATTTAAATTTTTTTAATGTATTTTATTTTAAAATTCATTTAACTAGCCTACAAGTATATTCACTCTTCACATGTTTCATTAATCATTTTCTTTGCTAATATTAGGCCTAGCAAAAGCATTCATTTTGCAACAAACTTGTGTGCCACTATCATTTATCACCGAAAAGTCATGAAAAATTGATGGCCTATATTTTTGTTAATATATGTATGTGTGTGTGTGTGTGTAGTATTTGTGTTACTGTATGTACAAGCATTATATGCCAAGAATGTGTACCAACATAAATTTTATGATTACTACTAAAATATGTTAAATGGTCCATGGTCTAAAACAAAAACAAACTTGGTATAATAAAATAAATTGCGGGAGGACCGAAACGAAAATGAATTAATGGTTTGGAAAAATGTTTTGCTGTAAACATTATGACATAACATATTGACTTTTGATGGTGCCCAACTGCCCACACACCAGCAATGGTTTTTGAATTTGATTCATTCAATTAAACTATCGTATTCAAATTATCTGTGAAAGTTTTTTTATTTTAGTACGGTGGCCCTTTACAATTAAAACGGATTAAAATATCTAAATTTTATTGTTATTTTTATAGCTGGACTTTAACAACAGGTTGGCAAGTGATTATGTTATGT
Source organism: Nephrotoma flavescens (assembly GCA_932526605.1). Taxonomy (NCBI): domain Eukaryota; kingdom Metazoa; phylum Arthropoda; class Insecta; order Diptera; family Tipulidae; genus Nephrotoma; species Nephrotoma flavescens. The sequence goes on from OW052221.1 coordinate 97,173,364, forward strand.
ATTTACATATTTTTACTCGTAAAACTAGGGTAGGAAAACCTTTTATCCTTTTTATATTAAGGACTCTTAATAATTCATTTGGATACAGTACATAAGTGTCGAAGTCGAATTTATTTAATCCAAATTCGACTGCATTCAATTCTTTCAACTTATTACAAATTCTATAGCTTTTAATTTAACATCCTACATTTTAACTAGCTCTTTCTTGGGATAAGGAGTACAAAGAATAAAAATACTAACGAGATATTTTGTGTGAGAAAATCATCTTGAAGTGCTTGTTTGCGGATCTATCTTATTCGTCTTAGCTCAACAAAATCTAGTAATTTTGGGTGAGAGTGATTTTCAAAATCATACCAACAATACTAGAATACATACGACAACCTTAATAAATTTTGGGTTTGTCTTGTAGTAAAATTCAAATATTTTAGAATATTTCTAGTTCTTATTTTAGAAAAGTTTCCGAATCTCTCTTAGTGCCATTGCAAAGAACATAACTTTTCAAAACGAATTTAACTGAGTTGAGTATCACACTTTGTAACAAGACGTCGTATTCTCACGCTCGTAATAATATGACGTCGGATATATACAGTGTCGGACGACGAATTATACGTCGGGTATATATAATTCGTCGGGTATATACAGTGGAATTAAGTTAACACGAGAACCGATAACAAGATTTTATTTTGGTACTTAGCTTTTTCAAATAATTTTAGTATGACATTTTCCGCTTAACCCTTTCAACAAGATTTTTTTTTATAATTCATGGGAAATGTATGTCACATAAGAGTTATCGTGAACTAAGTAATACAAAAAATCAAAAAATTAATCGCACGATCATATTGTTGATCCCTTTCAGCCCTGTAGGGACATATGGTTCTAAAGAAGTTTTGATAAATACTAAAAAAATTAGATGCTTACAATACGAAGATTTCAAATATATTTTTAATATGATGTTGACTGATTCATCACATAAACCGGGTGTTTCTTTTAAACTAAGACGATCAAATATCTCGAAAAATAGCCACTCTACGGAAAAAATGTCCATAATCAAAATTTAATCATACCGCGGGGGAAATACATTAGTGCAAAAAAATTGTAACCCACCCCCCGCTTTGTAGGTGGGGCGGGGGGAACTTTTAAACTAAGATAGGAAGCCATATTTTTTATTGCAGATACGGATTCTACGACTAAAAGGACGTATGATTTGAACGAAATATTTTGTTCGGTTCATGATAGATGGCGTTGTAATCGACGAAATTCAATTTTTTCAATTTCTTCTTCTTAGAACACACGTATTCGATTCTGCAATACGTTTGAAATAAAAAACATCACGTTTTCATTAGAAATACTCGAAATTCGTCATCAAAACAAATTATTCAGTTTTGTAAATCACATTTAACGTTTGTGTTATTTCTTATCTGCATGTTTTTCGTAATTGCAAAATAAACGATAAAATACTTTAGAATGGAGCGTTTAACTGTGCCAGAGAAAATTGAAATGGTTCTGGTTTATGGAGAAGCTGGCAGAAATCTTGAAAATGCTGTTTCTATTTACGCTCAACATTTTCCGGATAGGATTCTTTCACGTGCTTCATTTGGCCGTACTATCAAACAATTTATTACTGATGGAAATGTTCAACCGAAAAAGAGGACCCGTAGAGCAACAGTCACTGGAAAAAATAATGAAATTGCTGTATTGGCAGCAGTGGCTCATAATCCTCATGTTAGTACACGAGAAATAGTTCGCGATTCCGGATTGTCCCTCACCAGTGTTTGGAGCATTTTAAAACGGCACAAGTATCATCCATATCATGTGTCTTTACACCAAGATCTTCATGGTGTTGATTTCCAAAATCGGGTAACTTTTTGTCAATGGGCACGTGAACAAATACAACAAAACCCCAATTTTTTTCATTGCGTAATGTTCTCTGACGAATCGCCTTTTACAAACCATGGAACGGTTAATCGACACAACATGCATTATTGGAGTGTTACAAATCCGCACTGGCTTCGTCAAGTTGAACATCAGCGTCCTTGGACTGTCAACTTGTGGTGTGGAATAATTGGCAACAAACTCATAGGCCCCCACATTATTGAAGGCAACTTGAATGGTCAAATGTACCGAAACATTTTGAAAAATGAACTGCCAATATTACTTGAAAATTTGAACTTAGAAGTGAAACGGAACATGTGGTTTCAACATAATGGTTGTCCTGCACACTATTCGGTGGTGGCACGTGAAATACTTGATCGTGATTTCAATGGTCGCTGGATCGGTAGAGCTGGTCCGATAAATTGGCACGCCAGATCACCAGATCTTACTTCGCCAGATTTCTTTTTGTGGGGCTGTCCCAAAGACAAAATTTACAAACAAGAACCAACAACACGTGAGAACATGATTTAGCGAATCAGAAATGCGTGTGCTGAAATTCAACCAAACACACTTCTCAGTTGTGTACAATCATTGGAAATGCGTATTAATAAGTGCATTGAAGTCGTAGGCCATCATTTTGAACACTTATTTTATTCACCTGCCATTTACATTAATAAATTGTTTTATGACGAATTTCGAGTATTTGCAATGAAAACGTAATGTTTTTTATTTCAAACGTATTGCAGAATCGAATGCGTGTGTTCTAAGAAAAAGAAATTGAAAAAATTGAATTTCGTCGATTACAACGCCATCTATCATGAACCGAACAAAATATTTCAATTAAATCATACGTACTTTTAGTCGTAGAATCCGTATCTGCAATAAAAAATATAGCTTCCTATTTTAGTTTAAAAGTTACCCCCGCCTCACCTACAAAGCGGGTGGTGGGGTACTATTTTTTTGCACTAATGTATTTCCCCCGCGGTATGATTAAATTTTGATTATGGACATTTTTTCCGTAGAGTGGCTATTTTTCGAGATATTTGATCGTCTCAGTTTAAAAGAAACACCCGGTATGTTATTGATGATGCTGACCGAAAAATCTAAAAAGAAGAAAACAAAGTAAAACACAAAATGTATTGTATTCGTTTTGTAACAATATATATTCTCTCTGTCTATGGCCCATTTCACACTAGATTTCTTTTGAAATCATTTCTTTACAAGACCAACTAGTCGTAATAGATAATGTCTATGTATGTTTAACAAAATAATTTTTTTTTGCTATTTTTTTTTTATTTTTCATAATTTTTTGAGTATTTATCAGAGCTCCTTTGGGACGATATGTCCCTACAAAGTTGAAAGGGTTTAGACGAAAGTTTTCACGTGAATTTTCGTTTAACGCGAACATATTTTTCAGTCCCTTCATATAAAATTAGTACAGAAATATTCGCTTAACTCTCTCTCTCTCTCTCTTTCTCTCTCCCTCTCTCTCTGGCACTACATCCCATCAAGGGATTTGGCCACCTCAAATGAGGTTTCATAATCATATTTTCATTTCGGATAATCAGTGATTGATTCATGGATCCTAAACCAGCCGTTAATTTTTTTCCTTGTCACCACCAGAAATCGAACCCGGGACCACCGGTCGCTGGAGCACGCATGCTGGCCACTTTGCAACTGGGGCTTAACACGAATTTTAAAATTGAACACCTGTGCTTTCATAAAACAAAAATTATCGATCATTTTTTGGGAGTTCCCCGAAATTTCAATTTTGTTATTAAATTTTGTTTTGTTGGAGAGAAATGGTTTTAGTTTGCTTTGTATTTGGTAGTAGTGAGTACATAATTTTCGTTAAACGTAAAATTGTTTCTGTCAATCATAAAATTGAATTTATTGGTGTCGTCCGCATGATAGTGAAGTATTTCCTAAACATTCCTAAAAATTTAAATCAGCCATTTTTTGTGTCAATGTATGCGTAAAACTTCGTATAAACGAGTAAATCATAATTTATATAAAACGATGTAAATAAATTTACAATAATGCTGCTGTACATGATTTTTATAATAAAGAAAATTCTATAAATATCCACCAAATACTAAGTGTACTTTCGGGCTAACAAAGATCCAATCTAACCGAAAATCATCATCCCTTGAAAAGTTATAGGGGCTAAGGATGTTTAGTATGCTCAATTCGCAATACGATAAATGTACGTTGTAATCGATCAAAATGGGAATTAACTGTAAATCTAATCCTGGATAGCTAGAACGTTCCTAAACAAGACACGGGATTGTCATTAAGTGTATTAGTGGAGACGCGAGACAAGTATCAGCTGATATGATTTCCGATTGGATATCTTTACCTACTTTACCTATAATTTTGAAGGATTACGATAGAAAAGATATTTTTAATGCGGATGAATTCAGTTTATGTTTTAATAACATGACGGACAAAACTTTAACATTTAAAGGCGAAACTTGTTCTGTTGGTAACAAATCTAATTAACATCTTACAGTACTTGTTGGATGTAATTCCGAAGGAACAGAGAAACTTCCTCTTATTGTTAACGGAAAGTCTCAAAATCCGAGATGTTTTAAAAAGGTTAAAAATCTACCATTTCAATACACCACAACTAAAAAAGGCTGGATGACAGCGGACTTATTTTCAAGTTAAGGAGATAATACATATGTGGGACTACTGTAAACGATGACATGAATAATATTTTTGATCGTATTTATTTGGTTACAAATTTACCTCAAAATATCACGGTCGAAGACTACTTGAGTTTAGATAATAGTACTGTTACTATACCGCTTCTAGGTAATCATAAAATTTATGATATTATAAAATCCACAACCGCCCAAGGAAATGAGGATATCGATAAAGAGGATGAAGATGATGTTCCAGTTCCGGTATCTTCAGTTGAAACTGTTTCGCAAGTGCTTACTGGTTTGCGTCGATTTACCGAAGCCCAACCAAATGGAAAGAAGTGTACAACATTCTTGGTGTCTTGGAAAATTGTTTGGAGGAAAACATAATTAATAAAATGGTACAACAGAAAATTGCAGACTTTTTTGAAACAATAGCGAATTGAATTAAAACATCAGTATGTTTTTTTTTTATTAATGTAGAGTATATTCCGTGAACTATTGATCCATGGGAGTTTAGCTATCAAATAAATGCATTTTGTATTTAAATTAAAACTAGAAAACATATATAACTGTAACAATGGGTGGATTCACTTCCTGCATGTAATAATTCCAATCTAATATTATTTGTGTAAATATTATTATTATTGCTTGAGTGAAATTTAAGTATATATATATATTCTGATTACATGTGGTTATTAAAATAAAATTTACTAAATGAAGAATAATATTCACTTCGTGCATATAATAATCTGTTTTTCTAATTTTGCAGTGTATGAATAAATGCTCAGTATATTCCGTGAACTATTGATCCATTTGAGTTTAGCTATCAAATAAATGCATTTTGTGTTTAAATTAAAATTAGAAAACATATATGACTGTAACAATGGATGGATTCACTTCTTGCTTATAATAATTGTAATTTAATTTTGTTTGTATAAATATTATTATTATTATTGTTTGAGTGGAATTTAAGTATACTATATATTCTGATTACATGTGGTTATTTTAATAAAACTTACTATATCAATATTAATATTCACTTCATGCATGTAATAATATGTTTTTCTAGTTTGCAGTTTATGTGTATTTGTGCAATATATGCCGTGAACTAGTGATTTATTTGAGTTTAGCTATCGAATAAATGCATTTTGTATTTAAATTAAAACTAGAAAAAAAAATTTTATGGCAGGGATTGCAGTTACTTTGTCTTTTACATTATTTAAATTTAAACCATTATTATTCAAATTATTTTCTACAAATAAATGAAATAAATAAAGACAAAAAGATGGTTTGCTCTTTTATTCTTTAATGCCTATAGGTGATTTCTGGATTGGATTAATTTTACATGATTTAATATGTTTTTGGGGAACCAGTTTAATTGTGTTAATGGACAATTGAACTATTCAGTTTATTGAAAGTACAACTCATAATAATAAAGTTTTATTGCAGGAAATGTACCATTATATATGGGTACTTAATTAATTATTAAATATTTTCCAGGATGCTGATTGCTGAACTTTTATACCATAAAACCAAAAATAATTGTGCTGTCTTGTGCAGTTAGAATTTGCTAACTATTGGCTACTTAGGTGTCTGTAACCGGGTCAAGTCTATCATATCTAATAACCTTTCCTATTTCTCCATCTTGTTTAGAGGGTATCAATTCCCGACATTTTTTTGATCCCGGGAAACGGGAAATTTTAAATTTATTTCCCGGTTTCCCGGGAATTGAAAAACTTCATTTCTTAGACAAATTATAAACACAAAAGCACAAAACTGCAATTGAATTTTAATAACAAAACGGAATTTATTTAAAATATAAAGTTATTTTATTTTAAAAAATAAAAAGTATAATTTGAGCTATAAATAATTCATTTCCATATAATATTAAGAAAAAATTCATTTTACTTGAACAAATAAACATTTTTTGAACTTATTTGTTCAGGAAATAACTTTTCAGAAATGTGAGGCAGTCTATGAGATGAGTCACTAAGCGATGATCTTCGTTTAGTGCAGAAATTAGATGATAAAGAAAATACTGTCTCGCTTTCTATTGAGGCTGGTTGTACGCAAGTTAGGGCATCTAGCAGCTTTTGTAAATTATTTGTAATATTTCCCGTATTCTCATAGGATTATATTTAGAGCTATCGCCAGTCTATCTTTCATATTCGTAACTGCTAAACAATCATAATCTTGGGACGATTCACTCTCAATTTCAATATCAACATCTTCACTGAATAAACGATTAAATAAGTATTCGCATAACGAATAATTGCAGCTTTTGATGATGAAGGTAGCTCAGGAGTAGTGGTTGAATGCAAATCGAGTGTTTGGAGGTATTTAATCCAAGTAACAAGATCTTGATTTCTTCGCTCTTTAACGCGAAGAGACAGAGCTAGAACATCTCCTTTGAAATTGCATCATTATTATCACGCAGGGAATCAAATAAAAATTTCAAAAAAAATCTCAACATTTCTGTAATCGAATTTGCATTGCGTTTACCTAATGCTTCGGCAGCTATTTTGATTGGTTGAAGAGCGTTCAAAATATTTTTCGCATTGAGCTGATACTTTTACCGAATTAATACTTTTGAACGAATACCGAATAAATACTTGTATGTGAGATTCGAAAATCTCTACTTGACGAATCGATATTGATATTCGAATTGATATTGAATGAAACCTGATACTTTCGGTTTCGGTATATTGATATTGATATCGGATATCGGTAACTATTATTGAACGTTTGGATTTAATATTGAAATATTTTTCTTTATGGCTGATTTTTATTTCGAATGGATTGAACCTGTTACAGTCAATTAGTACACAATCTAAAGACTGCACTCTAACCAACTAAGCCATCGGTTGCATAAAAAGAGAAAAACAAGCTTTGTAGGCATAGATCTATTTTTAATTTAAAAAAATAAATATCCTAATCTAGATCCTAATGAAATAAAATATATACACTAATAATCCTTTGAATTAATTTTTTTCCCGGGAAAATATTTTATTATTCCCGGGAAACGGGAAATAAAAACACCAAAAATTCCCGGGAATTCCCGGGCGGGAAATCCCGGGAAGAACCCTCTAATCTTGTTATATGTAAAAGGGGTGTACGGTAGGCTCGGCGTATCTAGGATCCCTGCTTAGTCTTGGCCGTACATTCTAATCAATCAATCAATCAATCTAGATGTATTTTGGAAAAGTAGGTACTCATATGCAATTTTTTACCAGTACCTTTATGAATTTTATTTTTCATTACCTACATAATGTATAAATGTTTTTATTTAAATGAAATTACATTTGTGATTTTTGGTTAGAAACATGAATATAAAATTATGAATCAATTTTAAGTATGTATGCATTTAACTTTAAATTTTTTCATTGATATTATCGCTTAAGACAAAATTCTCATAACACGAAATATTTTGTTATTCCCTTCGATTTCGTGTTATCCGATTTCTACTGGATTTCAATATATGTACCTTGAATTTCGTTACTCAGCTGATTACTAATCTTTTACCTCCTCCGCCGTATTTATATAAAAAAAATCCGTATAAACAACAAAAGGTTGCGATGATCAATAGATTGATTTTTATTGCCTATTTTTTGTCCCTCCTTCTTTTATTTATTTTTGTTTTTTTCTACTATATATAACAAAATTTTTATTTTTGCAAATCCGTATATACTCCTGATGATGGATGACCTAACAAGTTGAAACCGATCAAGTGATTTTTTAAACTTTTTCGACAATTAAAATATTCAAAAATTTAATTTTTGCGAAATAAAAAACAAGTGCTTAGTAAAATGTGTTTATTAAGTAATAAAAATTTATAAAAGTCGCTGAATATGCCACTTTAGATGAATTTTGCATCTTACCTTCGCACATGTCAAATACAGCGCTTACAAAAATTTGGTTTGTTATATTAGTTCTAATAGTTTTAGTTGATTTAAAACAAAAATCCGATATGAAATTTGTATTCGCATTATCGACATTATTCAGCTGTCATTTAACAATTTTTATATTTTATCAGCATTTTCGGCTGGGCTCTGTGGATTTCCTAACCGTTTTATATGTTTTATTCAAGCGAATTTTTCCGGACCACCTGGAAATTGACTTGATTTTTTTTCAGGAACTTTTATTTGAATCTATTTCCAGCTATGACACTTTAAACGTTTTAGAAATTTTGAAGTTTTGTGTGTGCATTGTTACAAATTTTCCCCGACTCTTCACATGACAATTGACGAGAAATTTTTGAATTTTCACAACATTAGTTTAAATTATGTCATTTAAAATTTTATATAATGTAAGCTCATCATTGATTTTACGTCTATTTTGAAGCGAATGTAGACAATATCGTTCGTAGGGTAATCTCATTCTAAAGTTAAGTAAGCGAGTGAGTTTTCTCTGAACTTACTCAAAAGCTTTACTCATAATTTGGATTCCAAAAGGTTAACGAATTTTAATAAAAAAAATTAAATTTGAGTAATATACGTAATAAAAGAAATTACTGTTTAACACCAACATTATTTATCTGCTTTATCGACATTTTCGGCTGGCTATTTATATGAATCTGCGTTACTGACTTTTACAGATGAATAATAATGCTACAGAAGAAAAAAAAACAGCAGAAAAAACTGCATTATAGACCTCCTTTATATGCATTGGTGGAAACATTCGGCAGAAATTTTTTATTGTTTTTGACCATTTTCTGTAGAAAAACTGTATTATTGACGTATTTAAAATAGTCGTAGAAAATTTGACTCGATTTTCTTTATGTAAGCACGTTTTCGGCCGAAATCGGAGTAAATTTCAATTATTTACTATGAAAATGCATTCACGTAAGCGCAAGAACTATTTGAATAATAAATTAAAAGTAGAAAGTAGAAAAATTCTTTAGCCTTAGGGTTTAAAATGTCCGCGAATTTGTTGATTTGTATAAGTTTTGGACTCTTATGTCTATCTATCGAGCGAGTATGATGACCCGCTGATAGTGGGAACAGACATAGGAGTCCAGAACTTATCTAAATCAACAAATTGGCGGACCTTTTAAGCCCTAAGGCAAAAAAATTTTTCTTCTTTTCAACGGAATCATTACTTCATACTCGTTTGGTAGATAGACATAGGAGTCCAGAATGACCTAACCAGTCAGGATAACAACTTAATAAAAAATAAAAATTTTTGACGAAATTTGACCCATCAAAAATAATAATCTTAAGGGACAGCTGTTCGTTTACAAACAGCTGTTTTTATTGTGAAATGTCTTTTAGAGAAATTTCATATTTGTTCATGTTGTTATATATTTTTATATATATGTTTCATATTTGAAAATGTACACACACACGAGATGCTTTTACATCACAATGAAAAAAGGAAATAAACTTAGCAAAATTAAAATATTATAGTAGTAAAATAGCGTTTACACTACGACTATAATATCATACCATTAACAAATTAATTTTTAACAAAATTCACTAAAACACTATTTTTACTTTAACACAAATTATTAAAACTTATCACAGAATCTGAAAAAAATATTAAAATAATTTTATTTAATAAATAAAATCGTAAGCAAAATAAATATGGCTTCCTACCGCATCAAAAATTTATCTTCTTCTGCTGTATATAAAACACAACAACAAATCGTATTTTCTTATTTTCGATCGAGAAATAGCGCGCACTATTTTTGTATTAAGTGACAGCTCAAATTTAACAAAGGTTTCGTTGGGTTTCTTACATGAAAATTAAGTTTGACTGGGTAATAACATTGAAATACCATTTATCGCATTCTTATTTTTTTATTAAGTTAAGTTTTTATTCCTGACTGGTTCCACTTTAAGGCTAAAGAATTTTTCTAATTTCTACTTTTAATTTATTATTCAAACAGTTCTTGTGCGTGTGTAAATGCATTTTCATAGTAAACAATTGAAATTTACTCGAATTTCGGCCGAAAACATGCTTACATAAAGAAAATTGAGTCAAATTTTCCACGACAATGAACCCTCGCCACACTTTGATTCTTCCGTCGTGATTTAATGATTTCAAAAAATTATTCGCCGTCCACATTTGATTTCTTAAACAATTAAACTAAAATTAACCCAAAAACCACATATAAAAAAGGTGTCCTTGAAATAGTTATCTTCGCAGTAGTGCGAGAATCAGTTGAATCAAAAAAAAAAAAAAAATGCTGATGAAAAAAGAATCAAAAATTTTCCAGCCAAAAAATTAGTTTGTTGGTGAAGGGGAAGGAAACGAGGAAAAAATCACGACGAAAGAATCAAAGTGTGAAACCACGGAATGCATACCTTGTTAAAGTTAGCCGAAAGATTCCAGCCGAAAGATAATGCAGATAGTGTCTTGACTATTTTTAAACTCTCTTTACACTCTCGCTCCTATCGGTTTTTAAATTTCTATAAACTGAAATAATTTCTCCTTCACCCGAATGATGTAATTCGATCCTAAATTCTCCTAAATTCGAGTTCAAGACGGATTTTTGCTGTATTCAAGACACTATCTGCATTATCTTTCGGCTGGAAACTTTCGGCTAACTTTAACAGTATGGAATGCATATGAACGAGGTCGATAGTGCAGTTTTTTCTTCTAAATATTTCTGCTATCTTCAGTAGCATTGAATAATACAAGTTGTTTTGAATCTGCATGTATCGACAGTTTTCGGCTGGCAGTTAGTCGGCTAACTTTAACAGTATCAATTTGTCTCAACGAATAATTCTGCTGATAGTTTTCTCCGTACACTGTTCTCCGGTTATTTTTCCTATATTTCCCGTAATCGCTTTAACGATTTTGATTTTCGATGTCACCAAACTAACTGTAGACTGACTACTAGATAGTTTTTGGTTTAAAATATTTTCAAATACAAGTCGTCCTAGCTAAATTTGGTGACGAGTGGTTCTCCTCGAGTTTCCATCATAACCTGATTACGCATGGCAACACTGACCAAAATACAAATAATTTTTAATTATTTTACCAGTCGAAATTTTACATACACGTATTAATTATTAAAGATGCAGAAAAAGCATACCCGACAAAAACACAACAGTCTTACCGCATTGCTTAATCCATCCTTAAAATTTTTATTTTGACTACACAAGACTAACACACTCCTTCCACATTTACCATACATATAGGAGTACATCAAGTTTATGTGTATGTGTAAATTTTGGTTTTGGTACACATAATTTATAACATTTCAATTTCCTGCCTCCTATGGTGTTATTGTTGCTCTTGCCTTAAAATTTGTTGATAAAAAATTTATTTGAAATTAAATTTTTCTTACATGCAGAAGACGATAAGATTATAATCTGCATATAACATAACCATGGTATATGTGTACACACGTATACTCGTATATGTATAGATTTTGATATTTTACTGGCATCATAAGCATAACGAAAGCATATAAGATTTGAGAGAAGAAAAATCATCAGCATATGAAAATAATACTTGAACATAAATTACAGAGATTTAATATTTTCGTACGAGTAATTCTTCTCGTTGGCATTTCGTTTTTTTTTTTTATTAGTGTGTTAGTAATAATAAAAAGAAATAAATTTTCTTATTGTTTTTCACTGTATGTGTGTAGACATAACAAAAAAAAAAAAAATGGTACGAAAATGTTGAGGTAAGATATCGTGTGAGCATGTGTGTGTAGGTGTTTGTTATCTTAACCAGAAAACTTTTATGGAAAAAAGTTATTCAAAATTAAATTTTATTATTTCATATTAATTTAATTTAGGATACAAATTGCAATAATATTATTGAATTATGTTATATACCATATATGGAGAGTGGATGGGAGAGGAGGGGGGGGGGGGTGTAGGGCCGATTCTCTCAAAAATGCGTTGAGATATTATGTTGTTTATTGGTTTGGTTTTGCATCGTGTAAGTCAATACGCCCGTTATTACAAAAAATTAAGTGAAGTTGTTACTGAAGAAGAAGTGCAAATACCGGGCTGTCTATTCGTAATGTCCGTTTACTATTTACACGAGGAAACATTGACAATTCATATAGGCATCATTCCAGGGAATATTGATATCGCATTATATCCAGCTGGAGTAAATGTATGCTGCACGATCGAGATTTTGCAACGATACACGAAATATTATAAACCAAAATCAATTGTACGCTCACAAAATGTCGATCCGTCGACGACCGGTTTTTCACCCTATCCATTTAGCAGAAATTTTTTTTTAACAATTCATTACTCACGCGTTGGGAATCTGTACATTCCTTCATCGACATTTGTAGAATGGTCTCGTATTATGAGTAAACTGTACTAAGATTCAATGGTAATAGTGAATCAATTTGTGCAACCAGACCTCTTCGTAACTTTTACGTGCAATTCGAAATGCAACCAGATTACGCGTGAAATTTATTTTCGACATAATGCGTTAGATGGGCCTGGCCTGATTTAGAAGCAAAAGTGTTTCAACTGAAGGTTGAAGAATTTTTACATGACGTTATTGTGAGAGACACCTACGTAAAAGTCATTGCATTCATATATAAGTTAACATGCGAGTGCGAACCGATTCCCAGAGTTCAATAGGGGTTTCATATCGCACACATGCGATATGACCAGCAGTGCAGGGCGAAGCGGACACCGCTTTGGAATCGCGACACCATCGCATTGCCGAATATTTTATTACCAAAATGATGTTTTTGACTATAGATCAAAAACTTACTAGTTTCACAAATTACAAATTGCCAAAAACAAATATTCCGAAAAATATGCCAATAGCAGATTTGGACTCATTTGGTTCTACTTTTGGTAAATTTTGGGATTCGATATTTTTATTTTTAAAAATACACACAATTTTATTAACAAAAAAAAATATCCTAAAATGTGGGACGGCATTTTGAGATATTTTTTTCACTAATAAAATTGTGGGCCTTTCGATACCAACCCTTTGGAATCCTATAACACGCCACTAAATTTGGACAAAAAACATAATGTCTGCCACATTACACTATGCAGACAAACGTGATTTGGATACAATTAAATACCAAAGGACAACGCTAGTCCAGCGGCATCAATGAGCCCCGGAATACTATCAACTGGTATACCAACATCTGTCACTCATTATAAACAAGCTATCCTCCATAAATATGAGCCAGGAATCCATGAATGTAATGAGGGACTCGTAATGAAAAAGCACGCGATTACATATATATCTCAAATTAGAGAATATGCCTTTATGTGAGAAATCTACAATCATCACTACCACCACAAATTCCATCTATCACCAATGCGCAATTTTTATCCGGAACTTTTCACAGAAGTCATTCCCAAACCAATATCGAAATTAAACAACATAATATCCATACTAGCACACGAATAGGAACTTCAGTAACAAGCCCCTCCCCAAATCGGTACCAATGGATTGGCAATCCATTCATTCGAAATAAGTCAACTACCAGAGTAGACCAAAAGGATTCCAAAATAGACGTCTAAACTTTTCAATCCTGAACAATATACCTATCCAATCTGAGCATACTCACCAGCCTGTTAAATTAGAAAGAATTCACCACTGTGACCCTCAGGATGAGGAATCTGATTTAACATATTACCAGGGCCAAATGAACGCATATGATTCACAATATGACCACTCATTCCTGGAATACACTGGTATCCAAGAAAATCCGACCACGAACGAAGAGATCGAAGACAATAATTAAGGACAGGAACAAGACGAACTTATAGATGCCGTTAATTTTTTAGGGGTGTACTACGAAATCTCGGTTTCCAAAATCTCGGTTTTCAAAATCCCGGTTTTCAAAATCTCGTTTTTCAAAATATCGGTTTTCAAGATCCCGGTTTGCATTTCTTCTAGTTCTAATAGACTAAAATAATTAATAAAGTTTTTTAATTGCAAGATTTGGTACTTGCAACATTTTGAAATTGCAATATTCTGTAGTTGCAAGATTAATAAAAAAAGTAATATTTTGTTAATGCAACATTTTGAAATGCAATAATTGTAGAGACTGACGGCTTCGATAACTCTCACGGGCACTTAGCCCTCAATCCAAATGCCATCCCTAGTAGCCATTTTCTATAACTGTATCGCAAACTCATTTTTGAAATTTGTCAAAAAAACATTTAAGAGATCCATTTTTCCACATGCAAAATTTTAAAATTCAAACCGGGATTTCCTAAAGATCGGATTTTTTTTTATACAAAACCGGGATTTTGAAAACCGAGATTTTGAAAGCCGAGATTTTGAAAGCCGAGATTTTGAAAAAAACCGAGATTTTGAAAACCGAATATTTCGTTTTTTAGATTAAGGATCTCTTCGCCTCATTGTAGAGTATATAGAGCGAGAAGTGGAAAGATATTTAAGTTTTTAATCGACATAGCGTCGAATATAAATTATATATAAGCACGGTATGTACGGAATCTTTTCTGTAGCTGGTGGCATCAGGATTACCCATCATGCATGGATAGATCTATTTTGACTAGAGACAAAAATGAAGTATAATAAGTTACTTATACAATAGTAGAACAAAAACGTGGCCTTCCTCATCTTCAACTGCGCTTTATTCTACAAGAAAATGATAAGTTCCGCACAGCTGAGAAAAACCCAATTCTGAAGTTAGTGCAGAAATTCCGGATCTTGAAACTAATCTGCAGCTCGTTTCTGGGTTTCCTATAGGAAAAAGGAATTAAGCAAAATACTTTCATAATATTTTTGTCACAAATTTTATTTTCTGGCATACTATGGTAAACAGTTGGTGTAAATTTTTTCAAAAACAAAATTAAATTGAGAATATTTTTCCTATCCAATATCGATATGAACAAAATATTTCCTAAATTATAAAAATTTCGATCAAATATGGTTTCTCAGTAGGCCAGAAAATGATATTTTTGACAAAAACGCTATGTAAATATTTTTCGTAATTCCTTTTTCCTATAGGAAAACTATAATCGACCTGCTGAACTGCATCAAATTATATACAAAAACAATATTCATGAGCCATGTGTCAGTCTTAATCCCAATAGTATTTGTATGGCTAATGAATCCAAAAAAACGTCCCTTAAGCTAGCAGAATCCATGCAGCAGAACATGACAAGATAGTATGGATAATTATAGGCTAATTATAGGCTAATTAAATGATATTCTTTATCAATACATTTCAAATTTATACACCTCTTTCAATTACAAAAAATGGCAGCTCCGAGAGGAGCAAATATATTGGAAGAATTGTTGTGATTTCACGACGATACAAAAAATCAAATGATCAAGAGGCTTCTGTGGCCAACCACATTGTTGGCGAATTTTGCATAAAGGACAGATTACGCAAAATTCGCCAACAATGTGGTTTGAGAGATTGCCGATTCCCATGTGAGGCTTGTAATCGACTGATTTGGCTCATTTCGAACTGAAGCAGTTATGGCTGCGATATTTTTGGTAGTTCGACCGGTGCGTTGTCACATCTAGTAGTCAATATAGTTTGACTCGAATTTATCCACTAAACGCTCTTAAATTTGCGAGTACCGCTTCAGAATTGCGGTAGTCATTTTTAATAATTTCCAAACGTGTCAAAAATGTTAAACTTAACTAACTTTTTGACGTTGACAGATCATAAATGGCGTTTAAGGGCGCGTTCATTTTAAAGTATAAAATTGTTAAGTCCATATTGAAAACTTCTTTAGATATGCTTCATGGCAGACAACAGAATGTGCTAATTGTAATTATTGTATATGAACAGGTATTGCAGTTACTCTGCTACCCGAAATTGTATCTTGATAAATCATGCGATTTATCACATACCTGTCCTACCGGTAAGTGTGATGAATTTAAAATTAGGTATCATTGTCATGTTACTTCGTAATCTGTCCAGAGACTACAAGGTTAATAGTATGATCCTTAAGTGGCAATGTTATTCAGTTGGAAATTATTCCTGGCGCAAATGCGGGCAACATATATTTTTAAAAAAAAAATTTTTTGATTGGTTGTTGATGGACGAAGGAAGGGAAATGTGGTTCATTGGAGCTTAGAAATTCCAATCGTTTTACTAGGAATTCGAGTACAATCAAGCTGGCATAACTAGTAAATTTTATACTGGCCGAAGATTCTTCTCAAACAAAATCAGGATTGGCTGTAGCATTAAATGTTGATCGATCAACTGATGTAAAACGTTTACAAACAATCGGAATGGTTCAAAAAGCTAGCAACTGTGTTCCACATGAGTTGAAAGAAAGTGATCTTGAACGGCGAAAAACCACTTGTGAAATACTCGTACTGCTCCAAAGACAACAGAGAAAAGGTTTTTTGGATCGAATAGTTACTGGAGATGAAAAATGGATTCATTACAAAAATTCCAAACGCAAAAAAATCTTGTGTGAAGCTGGTCCATCGCAACCAAAGCGACATATACCCTCGTTATGAATGAGCGTTGATGCTCAAAATAGGGTGTGGGGTTTTGCAAAATTGTAAAATAAATAAATAAATAAATTTTCTTTATTTTCGCAAGATACAATAAGGTTTATGCACTGTTTCTGATGGGATCAGAAAGGTGTGGTATAGACACAACAAATTAATTTTGCAGCAAGACAATGTAAAACTACATGTTACAAACGTTAAGAAAACTTATTTAAAAGTACAGGACTGGGAACTTCCACCAAACATACCTCTGACAAATTACGACTTATTCCGGACGATGTAGTCGCATCTTTCTGAACTTGCCTTATTGATTGGATCTCCTGAAAATTGTCTGAATTGCATGAAAATGGGGAAAATTTGCAACTGCGGGTGGAGCATATACTTTTAACAAATAACTTTTTCATTTTCTAAACAAGCAAACGTGTTTTATTTTCATAAAAAAAGGCGGATTCATATTCACACACCCCAATAATAAGTAGTATAGCAACAATTTTCCAAAATTGTGTAGAAAAAATCGGAGGCCTTACACCATCCTGCTCAAAGAAATGTAAATAAACAATTTGGCATCAAACAATATTCAAACAACTTGTTAATTGAAATTTGACCTAGTTAATCGTTTGAAAAAAACCTTGAAGCTCGAACATTCCTGATGCAATACAATAAATTTGAAAGGTAAAATTTAACAATCGATAAAAAATGTTCCTTTCAACTGCAGCGAAACAGCGCAAATTTAATTGTATTTTCCACCCAGTTAAACTCTCGCCGAATGAATTTTAGCTGTCACAATTAAATTTTTTTGCCATTTACTTACAGCCATAAGACATAATCCGAATATAAAATTATACCAACTAAAATTTATGATTTGTAATAATGTTCAACATTTTTATATAAATTATTTGAAAATTTATTGTTACATGGTTCATTATTATCCCCCAGAATGTTGTTTCACTGAGTTTCTATATGGTGGCTGGGTTAGTAGCACGGGTAATTTATTTATGGTTCAGTAATATTTTAATAATGTTTCATGTTAGCGTATTTTTATTATAATGACTGGAAATGAATGAGGCCGCTGCGAAATAAATAAATGGAAATTCAAGAAAATTGCGGGTAAATGGTGATATGGTTTTCCTCACAGTCGGAACCTTATTTTGTTGTAATTTTTTGTATTTTAATTTTATTAAATGCCGCATTAACTCACCGCATAATCCATTTAAACGGAATAACAAGAAAATCTAAAATGCTGAGCAAGTAGTTCGAAAACATCGATGGATTGATAAGTTAGCCGCCATCAACAATAATGGACGATTTTTTCGATTTCAAATCTCAATATATTCTTGGGATTACCAAAAAGGATTGGATTTCGGGATACATAACGTAACATTATTCACGAGAACAACTTTCTCGTATCTGCGTAGGCTTTTCAAAGCATTCAAGCTCGAAAACGCGATTTGTAACCTCAAAAGTAGCAAATCACCTCAGTGTTAAATGAAAGGGTCGACAACAAAACATCAGCTATGCGACGAAAAGAAGCCAGCTCAAGGCAAACAGTTAACGGATAACGTTCCACAATACAACAAGTGCAATGGTGCTGATGTCATAATCGGAATCGATTCATTTTGCTGGTACTGTAAGATCCTGGATCCAACTTCAACTTACCAAACGGTACAGTGGTTCAAGTTTTGTCCCTTTGGATCGGGAGGTACGGGGTTCAAATCCCGATAGGGGCAGGATGCAAAAGGGAATGTTCATCAGCAGATTACGATCCTGTGGTGAAATGGAACACAACTATGACCCAAGCAAGTGAGTGCAAAACTTATGGGCCCACCCATCTTCCATGCCAATATAGGCTATAGCATGGAACTATGCAATGGCGCCAAATTTGAAGGGACAAATTGTGAATTAAAACCCGCTCTACTATAGGAGATTGCAGTACGCCAATTGTTTTCACCGAAACATCGCACTTTTTTAGGATTGCTTTAATTTGAAAAGTACTGTATAGATTTTAATGATAAAGTTGTCCTTGAAAAGATAAAATACTAAGCTGTCAAAAAAAGTTATTTTACGAAAATCGGTTAAGCCATTTTAAAAAATACGCCGTTTTGTGTACGACGAAGTTTCGATTTAGTTGCCCGCGAGTGTAGATAAAATGTTATTTAAAAAAATTGTTGGGTTCGGTTAGTCAAAAATGGCAAGATCCATTTTAAAGGAAGGACATCACGCTTGAGCTGTTCCAGTTTCTTTACAAGTAAGAAATGATCAATATTATCTAATGGTTTACTAAAATCAGTATAAATACTATTTCAACCGTACAAGTCAAAAAATTAGCGGACAAAACATGATTTGTAAGTGTTGACCCACTGGGGACTTGATTCATGTTTGTTTACAGAGACGGAAGTTTTAACGAAGAAAAAGATATGCTGCTTGACCATTGATTCAATTAGTTCAGGAATTGTCGATAAGATAGAAATGCCACGGTAATTTTCAATATCCTTTCTGTTGATTATTCTTGAAGGGGATTGGAATAAGAGTAGTTACTGCTAAAATTTCCTCAACTAATTATGGTAAACCCGAAAAATATGGCTTTGAAAAACGGTGGAATGAATGGAAAATAGCCAGAGCACGATCAGGTGAACCTTCGCTGGGCCAATACTCTCATTGGCAAAATGGACACGATACGTGATCACTGTTTTGCCAAAAAAAACTAAAGGAGAGCTCCCCAGAATGTGCTGATATAATAGGAAGGCAGGAAGGGATATCATTCTTCAGTGGCATGGTGAAGTACTGCAATGTACCTGTGAGACACATCCGTCTTACGACGCCCCCTCCTGTACTCGTTGATGTTCTGACGAGAGATGAAAATGGTTACCATTCCAACGTTATAAATATCTTTTCCGATATAGGCCAATCAATCAACAGAAATCCCTTACGGGCGAACTAACTACAAGAATTGAACATTGTCGATACGTATGCCAAAATCAAAAGTGAGCGAATTTTGTACATTCGGTTATCCCAAACGAGGCGTCGCTCGGATGAAAACACTAAACTGGTAATTTTGTACGCCAGTTTCACAGGGTATTTGAGACATATGCAGGCCTATGCCTTAAGATGCCATGACATACATTCGAGCGTGTACCTCTATGCTTTTAATATTCATTATCAAAGATGGTGAACGTTTTAACAAAGATAAAGCACAACATATTTGTGGAAAGTCGCTATAAGATGTACTCCATTCGATGCAAAAGGTAGGATTGATATACTCCTGTGGTTGAATAACAAAATTCGTGGAAAACAACTTGACAGTGTTATCTCCGCCGAGTTTCCCAATGCAGGGCATTCAGTATGAGGAAGTCTTGAGGAATTTGATGCACGGACCGTTCTAATGGTTCGTTCTGAACGCGCTTTGCATGAAGGATCGGAAATACACGCAAAAATATTTAAGAGACTTGATTCAGGAAACTCAGGCTGGTGACTATCCATAGTCAAAATAAAAGACGATAACCGGACGATGGGGGTATACGACCTCAACAACAACAGGAGTAGTGGTATAACTGTGTTTAGGTTGGTAAATGGGAAGCAAACTTGCTAAGATCACAATCTATCAAATGTGCTGATACAGCAATGATGCGGTTTGGCGTATTTTAAGCCTCTGCATTCATGAACGCCACTCAACTGTTGCCCACCTAATTGTACACTTGGAAAATGGGCAACGTTCGAGGATTCGAGGACAAACATCTTTCCTTTTGAGAACTGTTGATGGCGGAGTAAGCAAAATATTCAGAGGAACATGTCAAAAGCCGGGTTCACTCGAAGTGCAAGCTTCAAAGAGATAAGGCCCCGACCTACGTCACAGTCATGTAGGAGCGCAATTATTGCCTCGCTGGTGGACGGCCAGAGAAGAGTACACCGAGCGGAGGAGTATTTTTATTAAATGCCCCAGACAGTAGAAGCAAAACGTTTTTTAAAAATTGTATACTGTCTGAGAGAATCTTATACACATGAGGTAGGAGGTTTCTATTGACTGGAGGACGAAAAGCCCAATCAGCTTTGTAATTACCCCTTAATATTGCCACAAAAGATGAGAACCCTTCAAGAGTTTTGTTAAGCTCAAGTGTTAAATAGTACAAACTCGTCGTATGGGAGGAGTGCACGATGGCGTACAAAAAAATCATTGGAAGCTCTTAACTGTAACTAACTGTATATCTAAAACGCAATAGTGAATTAATGGGGAGAATGTTAGTGGATCCGGCTAGTTATTTTCACCAAAAGCTGCCTGTAATTACTCGGTCAATACCGATGAGCTTAACGCCTGTCTCAATGCGTCAGCTCAGGGTGCAAAAATGCAAAAACTCCAATTATCAACAAATCTGCGAATTCTCAGATGCCCAGCAATTTGCAGCGAAACTGATCCACATTCAGGTAAAGTATCAAATTATCTGAAAGTCTGTGTCAGTTAGTGTCACCCATTGAGTAGCCGATTCAGAACATACAGGGTGATTTTTTTAAGCTGGAACTTCCAAATATCTCGGAAAATAAGCACTCTACGAAAAAAATTTCCATTATAAGAATTTAATCATTTCGAGGGAGGGAAGGGGGGACATACATTAGTGTTGAAATTAGTACCCCTCCTCTCCTTTTTTAGGTGGGGCGGGGATAACTTTGAAATTAAAATAGGAACCCCTAATTTTTATTGCATGCAAATAGGATCCTAATAAGATGTCAAGATGTGAATCTAACGAAAATGGGACTATTTAAAAAAAAAAATAGATATCAATATAAGTTCTGGAAGTAGTTGAGGCAAACGGCCAATTTAAATTGATCTTAGACATTTCTCAAAAAAAATTGTATACAATATGATTTCTGCGGCCCAGAAAAAAATATTTAACAAAGAAAACCAGTTCACTCTTCACCAGTTCAACCAAAATCAGGAGAAGTGTTACAGGATGGCTACTGCCAACCTGCAGATATCATTAAGCGCACGCAGAGGGCTCCACGGTGATTTTTGCCGACTACATTCTCAGAGATTTTTAAAAGGAAAAAAAAATGCAAATAATAATAATGATAAACCGAGTTCCGTCGAAATTTGTCGGCCGGAACCTGAGGAATGAACAAAGCAATAAAAATAAAGAAATATAAAAAATTATAACGGAAGAGAGGTGCCTTGGTGCGCGCATCCGTCCGAGCTCAAACGGTGGTAAACACCGGATCCGAACCTGGATGCAGGCACCAAGGAACCGCCAACCCTACGCCGACACAGGATGGGAATTTCCCCTTCATCACACCAAACCCGGAAACTTTAAAAATTCATTCTTTTTTTTTTATTTTATTTAGACAACAAGAATAAATAAACACAACTTCCCACGAGAAGAAAGAAGAAAGGAATCCAGAACGAGAACAATGCGCAACGAGCGCGCGACCGCTATCCGGCGCTCGATTACAAAATTTGTATTTATAATTTAAAAAAAAATGTAAGAAAAAATAAAAATTTAAAAATAACAAAAAAAAATTTGAACAAAAAAAAATAAAAAAAATCGTACCTTAATAAAAAAAATAAGCTGTTGCGGCCTTGCGCGGCCGTCATGCCTCAGGGTCGCCGCCCCGGACCATTGCGGTGCCTTCCACCGATAACCAAAAATTGGGCAAGGGACCGGATGGTTACCTGCTCGTTGCGGTGCCGTTCACCGATAACCAAAAATGGGCAAATGACCGGATGGTCACCTGCTTGTTGCGGTGCCTTTCACCGATAACCAACAATATAACGACTGACCTCACCTGGCCGCTGTAATTATAGATAATTTTATTGGATGTCCTTCGCCTTAACCGTTACACGTTGGGCGTTTGTCTCGCCAAAATCCGCAAACCCGTTGATATATGGTGTAACTTGTAACCGTATACGTGCGGCAACCTTGGATATACGGTGCCTGTAAAATGTGGCGACACTCGTGGAGTATCTCGTACTCTTTGGTTTTATTAATTTGCGGCTTATTAATTCTTTTCGCAAATCCCGTCAACGAAAATTTCGTATGCACAAAACGATTTCAAATATTTATACGTGGCACTTTTAACTAATGTTCGATGATATCTCAGAATTCAACTGAATAATATTATAAAATGCACTCGCAATCGAAAACAAAAATGGGCACACCAAGTATCAAATAAACACTCATTACGAAAAAAAGAAATCAAACAAATTTTCGCCGTATTTGGATTTTATTTGTATAAATTATAAACTGAATAACATCTATATAAACTACAATTCGAGTCTTTATATTTATTTCACTAACTATTTAGGCTTTAGGCACACCATACTTAGTTGAAGTTTACAAAAATTTATTTTTTATACTCGACCGTGTTGGTTGTTACAACTCAAAAAGACACAACTTATCTTATTAGCAACCAAAATCAGACTTTTTTAACATCCAAAACTAAACTTGATCTTTTCACCATACAAAATTCCACACAAGACTAACTAAAAAAAAAAATCTCGCACCGAATACCGACGCGCAAAACATTCCAGAAGAATTGTCTTCCTTCTCTGTTTCTCGTTTACAACAATTCGCAATGATGTAAACGAGAGGCATATAAGAAAAACATTCTTATGGAATGTTTTGCCTTGCACACACTCGATGCGCATTGGTCTCGCTCTCTTGTCATTCTATTTACCCTCGCGCCATCACACGATGAGGTACAACACAAAAAACGTCGCGAGTGCGTTTAGCACACAATAAACAAATAACTCCGAAAGCAAAGACACAAACCGAGGGGAATATAAAATACAAAGATTGAGCAATCAACTAACAGTAAGGACACCAACCGAGGGGAAATATAAAAATACCAAAATTGTGGTTGCGACCGCACAGTTGTAACAGAAGTTTAACAAATTCTTGTTAATTCATAAACCCTGTTTTGTGTTTTTAGAACTATCGCTCATCAGTCAGGGTTTCAAACATTGACTTAATCGCCGGCTTTCAAAAGATGGCTGGTACAAAAAATGACTAAAACTGCTAAATTAGGATTTTCATTGTACCTCAAGAAGGAAATTTGGCCCAATACGATGAATAAAGAATTTAAGATGATTTCAATCAAATTTTATAGCTAGGATTTTTATATCAGAGGGTTTGGTAACCGTATTACTTTATCTTAGGTCTCACTGTTGTCGAGCCTTACTGTTGTCCGTGTGCGAGTGTTGTTTCCTGCGATATTATATCGGGGCTTGTCGGCAATAGTAGCGAAACGCTCATCAGGTTGGTGCTAGTGCGGGATCAAAACTGCTTGTATGTAATAAGTCAGCCGCTCGGCCGAGTCAAATTTGTTTATTAATTATTTGTTAAATTAATTTATCTCAGACTGGACTCGTTTATGTTGCTGCCGATTATTCTCACCGTCAAACACGATTTTATTATATTTTTCTTTTGAAAAAGTGCCAGTGACGTCGAGTATATCTCAAGGGCTCGCTAATTTGATGTGAGTTATCTATGTTACGTATTTTGAAATCAATCTTGTGTATTTTGTACATAAACCAAAGTAATTTACAAATGAAATCAGAATAGAAATAACACTTAAACTCAAAAACTATTTAATTAGAATTAGTTTCTATAATTAAACATTCCCTGATATTTGCGACGTATCTGCCGAAATAAAAGTAACGTGCCGACTGTACGCTACAATTCAGTTCGTTCGTCAATATTTTTTTACTTGCTATACTCCCACAAAAGTTGGGCTAGGTCGGGCTAGAAAGTTAGGACAAATCGGTCGCAATTTGGTTTTTTGTTCCATCATAATGCGGAAGAAGTTTCGTTGAAAGTGTTTGTTTCAGGGTTTTAGTAATTTTAAACTGTACTACATATATACAAAATCAGATACCAGCCAAAATAAAGATTTAATTATTTTAGCAAACCCATAATTTTTATTTTCCCATAGAAACATCCAGACAACAAAATTTTATTTAGGATAAATGAAATTTAATGAAACTGTAGCTATGTTCAAAAAGTTTAATTTCTTATCTCAGCTTTTACCAATTTATATACAACAAAACCGCAAGTTATATACACAGATAGACTGTGTACCATCCTCGCATCCATATCAACACAACCCGTAAAAAGGTTTTTCCTTATACGTAATACGTAAACAAATGTCTTCGAAATAACGTAAGAAGAGCAAATCTAAACTAATTTATTATTCATAAAAAATAAGCGAAAACAAAGGAACGGAAAGTGGAAAATTGAAAATATTTCCTTAATTTTATGCTTCAAATACTTAGATATATACAGTGGTACATCTAATACGCCATACTCGTACTATACACAGAAATGAAATGTAACCAAGTAAAATTAAAAATGAATAACAGTAGCAAAAGTTTTACTTTAATTTCTTTTGAGGTTTAGGGGTTTTGCTCAATCTCTAAAATTAAACTTTTCAATTTGTTCGGTTGTACAGTATATTTTAGGGGGGAAATCAGAAAATTAAAAATTCATGTTTTTGTTTCTAAATATTTGTGACAGTTCTTCACTGTAAACAAAGAATATATATTTAAGGAATGTACGGATTATAATTTGGTGATTTGTCAATTTGTTAATTAATTGTTAAAAAATCATTATTTTTTTTTATATACAATGTCATATTTGAATATTTCGTGCCAGTTTATCCTCATGGGAACTAAATTTGGTAGGATTTGTTAAAAATGTTTGTGGTCGGTAACGGATACGATGACAAGTGGTTAGTGCTAAATTTGGTTTCTGGAAATAGCGAAGCATGCATTGAAACAGTTGATATATTGGTTCAAACATATGTGAGTCTGTAGCGCCAATCAGAACAAGTTATCCCAACCTCAAATATTAGACTTTCAACTCTATATTCTTCAAACTCGAGCATCCAATAACAAGGCCCGGACAGACTAAGGAACTCGAAAACCGGTTTAATAATTTTCGGTCGAGTATTTAAAAATATACTAGCAATTTCAAGTAGTAAAATTAAGGAACAGATAAGACCTCATCTCACTTACCAGAATAACGATAAAATAGAGAATTTCAAAATGAAAATCTATAAAATGAACACGCAGTAAATATCAGATCTTCTTCGTGATAACTCTAGTACAGGGCCCTTTTTAAATTCGAAATTAAACACACGTTTTCTTAAAAATATATGTCATTCTTTATAGAAATTTAGTGTAGCCACTTGGCCATTTATGGATGAAATATATGCCCACCAACGAGTACATAAAGAGAAGTTAATCCTTTGAATGAAGCGTTCGATATTAGATTTGAGACCTTTGATTGATTGCGCCTTATTCTTTTAAACCTTATCTTTCAAATAGCGTCATAAAAAATGCTGACTAAACCCAGAAACAAAATTGTGGCTTAGTTAAAATTCTCACAAACGATGTACCACATGAGTATATAAGAATTAAGAAAAAGTACCCGCCTCTAGCACCAAAATGATAATTCTGATGGCCCAGCTAAATTTTAACATTCTTTAAGAATTTTTCAATGACATATGACACGAATATATTCTAGAAAATGGCGAACTTGTGAACTTCAAGACCGTTTCAATGATCTGCTGATATTTCTAGGTTAAATGTGAAAACTGACTTTATTCTTTAACCAAAATGATCATAGAACAATTTTGGTGATTAAAATAATTACCATCATTTATGATAATACCGCACAACATATTGCAATTAATTAAATACATATTTTGATATAACTTATCAAAGTACTCTAAGACGGTGGGTTTACGAACACAAGTACTCATAAAAAGTTGTTCAAGATCTTTCAAACGATATATCATTTGATTATATCGAAATAAAAGAAAATGTCTCCGCTTCAGGTTAATTTGTGGGGTCCTACCAACAGCGTTGATAACGTTGCTTCATTCAAGACGTTTCAAACGATATAATCCACATGATTATAGGGAACAAGAGAAACTATTAGTCTGCCTCTAGCGCCATAGCGATAGTTTTAGAACTAATGTATTTCAAGGCGGGTTCAGTGTTGTGTTCTTTCGTTCCTTCCTTCTTTCTGATTTTTTTAAAACCAATTTCATTGGTTCAGCAACTTGGATTGATTAAAAAAAAAACTTCAGAAGGAAGGAAGCTAACTTTGTGCCTTTATTGAAGGGTGACGGTCGCTTTATCTTAAACTATTTATAGTGTTTCAATTTAACGTTAAAATTTACCCGTAGAACAGTTTATCTTGGACACACTTTACCGTGGACACCATTTATCGTATGGACAATTTATCGTATGCCAGTTTATCGTAGTTTGTAAAATTAGCCGTACAACAACAAAATTATGTGTAAATAAAAAATGAAAGTGTCTTAGGGTTTATACAATTTTATTGAGTTCGGTCATTTATTAACCGATAAAATGGGATGGGATATGTAAGATGGAAATGAGATTCTAAAATAATTTTTGAAGACATATGGCCTGACATATGGCCATCTGGGCCGGCACTAGGCCATGAATTATGATACAATTAAATATGGTGGTTGGAAGCGGGATTCATAAATATTTTTTAAAAGTTGTTGTGGAATATGACCACCTATTAGAATTAGGTATGGAATATGGCCACCTGGTAATTTCTTATCCGATTTTGATGTTGGATGGAAATTGGATTCCTAAATTATTGTTGGAAGAAGTTCTGGAATATGGTCACTTGAGACGAAGCATGGCAAATTCTTAACCGATTATATTCCCTTGGCTTTTAAACGTATTTAGACCGCTTCTCGTGACACCTTCAATTGATCCGCGAGATGTTTTAGCGTTTGAGCATCATCCTCATCTAACAATGCTTGCAATTCATCATCTTCAAACTTTTTTTGTGGTCTTCGACGTTTTTCGTTTCTCAAGTGAAAATCATCACTTTTAAATTTATTGAACCTCTCATAGCATTGTGATTTACCAAGAGCATGCTCACCGTAAGCTTTGACAAGCTTTCGATGTGATTCTGCAGCAGTTTTCTTCACAACAAAAATTTAATGATATCCACAAATCGAGATATGTAGGCACAAGAAGACATTTTTAATACGTAAAAAACATGCTTTATTGTATGAAACTTGTGTGGTTATGAATTGGATGTTGTTGACAGATGTCAAAACAAAACAATGGTGCTGTTGACAATGGATTTTTTTTTATTATGTCATAGGTTTCGCTGACGTGTCCAATTTAATCCCAAAAGGAAAATTTATATTCATCATTCTACCAGATATTGTTTGCGAGGATTCCATTCTAAAATAGACATCGAAGTATCTGTTAACTCTGTTTAACTAAGCTTCCACTGATCCTCGACGGACTCAAGAAATAGCCGAACTAGTATTATCGAAATATTGGTAATTTGGGATAGTATTGGCTAACCGGCTTTACTAACTCTCACGGGCACGTCGTATACTATTGCATCCCTCATGTCGCTTAGCCCTCTGATCGAGAAAAAAGTGATAATACGGGAATGTACAGAAGAAAGTCAGCAAATATTTTGTTAACATCGGATATCTGTACAACCGGGTTTAATCGTGTAAACGAATTTATAAAATAAAAATTTCGGAATTTAACCGATTTCCGACTTCGTTTTGTAAATCTAAAATTCTAGTAAAATGGCATGCATTTATGGAAACGTTTACATAGGAAATACGTGCTTGAAACCAACGAATTGTAGAACATGAACCTTAAACGCATCTGATTTGAATATTTAGATCACCCACTAATATTTTGATATCGCATTGCAGAATTTTGCTCAAGACAATCCCAGGATGTTGTTTGAATAAATCATGCTTTATTTAATCGAGTTTATCTTCACTTAGGGCTTTGATACTGCCAAACGAAATGTCAAAGTACGCCCATGAAACCTAAGTACGCAAATTGAAAGAATTAATTTTAGCTTGATTTAAGTTACATAGATAGAGTAGCAGAAGATTTTCGGTTCGATTGTTTCATTTTACAATATTCATCTTTAATTCATTATTCACTTACCTTTTCAGTATATAGTATTCTGTTCAAAGAAGAAGACAAAGCGACTGAAAACCAAACAATTAAACTTATTTTCGTTACTAACTTTTTCATCGGTGATTTCATAGAAATCACTGTATTTGTAGATGGGTTGAGCACAGACATGTTGTAATGATTTACTGATACGTTTCGAAGAAAGAGCCTGATAGCATTTAGGCACTCTCTTTGAGCAAACTCTTTGGACACAAAGCGAGATTTGATTAATCGTTGCCCAGGTTCATCCAGTACATCGCCGTTTTCTATGCGTGTTAAAACCTCGGAAAATTCTTGATTGGCCTCTCACATTACTTCCGTCAGTTCGTAAAATTTTAAACTCTGCCACAAAGTTGGTCCGGCCAAGAAGTTCTTGAGTTGATGATAAATCACAGTAGCATGCACTGGCGTTAGTTCTTAGAGGTCGCCCACTAAAAAAATATCTTTTCCTCTAAAGTTAGACAACGTACCTGTAATTTGTTTCAATCTGGCATCGATTTCCTGCACTAACTCTGCCCCAATTATGCTACTCTCGTCCACGATGAGACCGCATACATACGTAAATAGTGTGCAGTATTGCTGAGCGATTTCATTTTGATATTGATATTTTCAGGGCAGTATACACATTGGAACCCTCGATCGCGACAGCTTCTTTACTCGTGGAACCACAGCAAATGTAAGCATTGCAATAGCCATCGGTATTTGTGAACCTATTATAAATGTCCATTAATAAACGGATGACAAATGTTTTGCCACAACCAGCAGGCCCCATAAAGAATATTTGAATGGGTTCGGCAAAAAAAATCAATCCCTTTTAAAATCGAATAATAAATGATCGAATTCCGTCGCAGGAGGCTATTTTTTAAAACTACGCCTGAAAACCATTTCCATGGTAACCAATTTCCTGTCTGGTACTGATGGTATTTCGCGATTGACTATTTGATTTTATGCGTCCATGTTCTTCTATTTCTAGTTCGGATATTATGTGTTTTACATTACTGAAAAAGTCTTTAAGAACGCCATAAAGTTACCTGAAGCACCTTACTTAGTGCTCTAAACTAACAGTATAACCTCTTGTGAGTTGAGCCAAGGTTCTGATTATCTCGTGAGGTTTCGGTCTCTAGCAGGTTAGGAGTTCCTATTTAAAATACTATACAAACTTCAAAGGAGCCTTCTATCTAGTTAAATTAAAGATAAATATTCGAAGTTGAACAACGACCAACACGGTTATGTTTTTGACTAAATTGGAGGTTCACAGCATTTATTCCAAATACAGTTTTGCTTACCTTCTTCAAATGATCACCCCAAGTAAGGGTTTTATTGAGAATTAATCATAACTTTCTCACAGTATTAGGAAATGAAATTAACGAATCACCGAGAAAAAATCCAACGAAACAGAAAGCATTTATAGTTTTTTTACAAATTATAATGGGCTGTGATTTACTAGTTTTAAGAAAAAAAGAAAAAAAAAGAGAGAGCGAGAGAGAGAGAATAGAGAGAGACGGTTAGATAATGGCCAATTATAAATTCTTGCCAAATCATCATTAATTAGGGAAATATTAGAGTTAATGGAATCATTTCCAAAGCGATTAATTCTATATATTTGCACCTCATCAGCAAATGTATGGAAAACAAGGATGGCGAATCGAACAAACAATGCCATTAATGTACATAGAAAATAGTAAAGAACCAAGAACAGACCCGTGAAGAACATCCGAAGAGACCAATCAGAAAGAGAATTGTCGTAAATGACTGCCTGAAATTGACTCGAGAAATAGCCTCAAGCCAATTTAGCAGCTTCAGAACGAGAAATTATTAAACAAAATTTGAAGATTAATTGAATCGAACGCTTTAGAAAGACCCAACAGAGTAAGACAAGTCAATTCTCTTATACTACGATGAATATCATCACAAAAATCCAGTAACGCTCTGGTAGTATACCGTGAAACCTTCCAAACCCCGTTTGAAAAAGACTAAGCATAATGCTAAGTCATATAACAAGTACTACGATACAATATAGGGAAAATTCGCTTAACTAACTTTAAAGTAATCATAACGGCCAGTGGATTGTGATGTACAACTTCCCAAATCATACGCACTGATTACGTCACATAATAATTGTTTACGCAATTTTCATATGTCACGCATGATTATATCGGAATATACCACAATTGTCTCCGGCTATAAAATTTAATTGATAATGAAGTGCGCGTATTTACATTTATGATAAGATCAGTTGTCATAATAAACAAGCAATTTTTTATTTTCCATATGCCATTCGATTGGTCGCTTACGCAGTACTTACAACTATACAGGTGGTCATGATCAAACGACTCTCGTTATTTTACTAAAAGCGCGTGGTGGTTTACTGTTTTCTTCTGTTTTCTTTCAAAAATTATAATAACAACTCTAGTAGTCGTAGTAATAATACTAATAAAAAATTTAATATGAAAATAGATTTGAAACGTTTTAACTCACAAAAAATGACAGCAGAAAATGTACTAGGGTAATTTAATTTATTAAAAATAAATTTGTTGTTTGTGTAAAAAATGTGCGGTTATTTATTTTTAT
Organism: Nephrotoma flavescens; assembly: GCA_932526605.1. Classification (NCBI taxonomy): domain Eukaryota; kingdom Metazoa; phylum Arthropoda; class Insecta; order Diptera; family Tipulidae; genus Nephrotoma; species Nephrotoma flavescens. The sequence continues at coordinate 97,204,822 of OW052221.1, forward strand.
ATAAAAACTATTACCGCGATTTTCCTCTGCTGTTGTACTACCAGCACATTCTATTTATATTTATGTACTGGGAAATAAAATCTACATACATAAATGAAAAATGTATTTTAATCCCAAACAGTACATTAAAATCAGACTTTACCTATTAAATACGAATAGTCCACTGAGTGGTTTGTTTGATCCACTGAGTGGTTTGTTACATACCTAATTCGGTATACCACACAGAATGCTTTGACACAAATTTTACGTATAATCATTTTGGAAACTACTAGTATTAGTGTACTACGTACATTTGTGACGTTTCATAAAATATTCCGACGACAGGTCATATCGTAAATATAAAAAAGAAAATCCAATAAAATTGATAAATTATGTTGACAAATAAATAAATTAACACATTAATTAACATGTGGAAAATGATTTTGAACGTCACAGCTTAACAAATATTATTTTGGTGTGTATATTGGGTTGGAAGATGAAACAGCGCAAATACGCGCGTACAAACATTTTTTAAATAATTAGTGTGAATGTTTAATTCAATTAAAAAATTTTAAGAGAGTCATTTGTTTGTGACAGAAAATATTTTTTTATTTTTATGTTAAATTTGTACTATGCAGGTACAACATTTTCCGCAGTCAGTGCAAATGTGCGAGAACATGTTAAATTTTTTGTTTTTTTTTTTTTATTGGGGGACAGATAGCTTAATATATTCAGTGTCATTTTATTTGGCTGCCTGCCAAATAACAGTTTTAAAAATGTATTGTGTCATCGACGCTAAATACTTAATAGAACCACCAAAATGCCGATGTTCATAGTGTCTTCGTCTGCATGTAAGTCCGTCGGTGGTTACGTGATATTACTAAAAAATTTAAACTAATATTGTTATTTAAAAACAAAAGCATTATAATATGCTCTTTTGCAGTGACAGTTTCCGGTTTTGTCAATGCATGACCAAAACTTTCCTATTATTTTTTTTATATAAAGTGCTAGGAGTTGAAACCTCACGAGGTAATAAGAACTTCGGTCTGAAAATTAACAAACACGAAAAATTGGGAACATCATAAATTTCCAGTAAGAAAACTAATCGCAAAATGACTTAGAAAAAATACGCTCATAATGTACGATCACCATTGATTTTGAAAATTAGACGAGTTTTTCATTATACTCAAGGAAAACTTTTCTTAGACTGCGGTCCAATTCGTGACTTATTTTGTGGAGACTGACTTATTTGAAAGTCTACAATAAGCCTTCTGTCGGCTAGACTTTTTGTAAATTTGTTTGATTTTTATGTGAGGCTTGCACCCAGACTGGATATTCATCAAAATAATTCTAACAAGTTTTCAATAAGTCTAGCCGACGGGAGGCTTATTGTAGACTTTCAAACAAGTCAGTCTCCACAAAATAAGTCACGAATTGGACCGCAGTCTAAGAATAAATTACCATTGCACTAAACCGGAAAATTCACATAAAATGAAAATCGAAAATGCTTATTAGTGTAGAAATACTTTGTTTAGTATTAAAAATACTTTGCAAAATGGCTCAGAATAATATTCGCGTTAGCCCGCCCGCGTCAAAGCGGTGAATTTGTGAACTAAAGTGCTGGTAATGTGAAATAAGTATATATTCTATACCAAAGAAATAATTTACCACCAGCGCCAAAATGCTAAATTTATGCAATAAATTGCTGATACGAATTTTTCATTCGCCTAAAATCTTAAAAACAATATGCCACATGATCATATTCAAACGAGAAAAATGATCTATAATCAGAGCCACAATAGTAATTTGAAGTGCTAATAAGCTTCAGCTAAATGTGTGACATAGTTCAAGAACTTTTCATTGACATGTCACTTATATATTCTATAATAAATCAATAATTAGATACCAGCGCCAAAATGGGAAAGCGACAATTACAAAATTGTTGCTTCCAAGACCTTTCAAATGATATATTACATGATCATATGGGAATGAAAAATTGTTTAACTGCTTCCAGCGTTACAACGGTAGTTTTGAATACTATCGTGCCTCAGGAATAATTACGACACTCTTTAAGACCTTTTCATTGATATCCCGCACATATATATTAAATGGTAATAGAGTAATTGGCTACAAGCGCCAAAGCGGTGAATTTGTGAACTAAAAAACTGCTAATTAAAATTGTAGCTGTTCCAAGACCTTTCACCTATGAATGATTTATTTGTCACATGATTTTATTGGAATGGCTTCTGCGATACGAATTTCAGATCTCCCAAATCACCCAAAACACTTTTATAAAACCTTAAATATGCTCCATCAATAAAAACATGAGAGTACTAGTTCTGCCGTTTTAAAAGTGGTGATTTTGATACCACTGACAAAGAATGTGAAAGAAGACCGGCAAGGTCTGCAGGCACTAAGTTGTAGGCGTTGTCGGGCCTTGATTCATGCCAATTTCAAGAAGAGCTCGCTGAAACTTTGGCAATGACACAACAATCGATTCAAAACCGATCTACTATCAGCTACTCAAGCCTAACGATACCGTCACTCAACAATTGATGTAATTAAGCGGAATATTGAAGCTCAAGCGCTCACAAAATGCCAGAAGACATGACAAAGTGATCTTTGGAGGCGCTTCAATGGGAGGCCTCCAGCCCCCACCCCGTATCAGACTACCACTTGTTCCCGTTAATGACTCATGGCCTAGCCGAGCAGCACTTCATTGATCACGAAGAAGATAAATTGGGTCGATTCTTGAATCGCCTCAAAACACGAAGAATTTTGTGGAATCCGTCCGCTACCTTGCATGTAGGATGGGTCGTAGCTAACGATGGACAAAACTTTGAATAAAATATATTGTACCAATTTCTCTAAATAAAGCTTCGAATTTATAAAAATAAACTCAAAACTTACTTGTACCCCCATTATATTCTATACCAAAGGATTATTATGTCGCCAGCGCCAAAGCGCCAATAAAATTGTAGGTTTTCCAAGACCATTCAACCATGAATGATTTGTATGTCACGTAATTTTATTAAAATGAGCTAAATGTAATTGCTTCCAGCGCCACAAAGGGATCCTTTTTCTAATTTTTCTCTCAGCTCAATCGACCTTGATGAATATTGGTGATGGGGGTTTTTCCAGTATCATGATTTCCGAAAATATTTTTAGAAGGTTATCTGGTGGGGTCCGGATCCCGTTTTTAGTTTTTTATGCTCGCACTATTTTGATAAAAATTGGTAAAAGGGAGGATTCCAAATTTCGGAAAACTTCATAAATAAATTTTTCTTTCGTTCGCTCGATTTTTATAAAAATTGGTTACGGGCGGTTTTCGATTGCGATCGGTGCTTATTTCGGAAAAGTCCATTCAGAGGGTCGTCCGATGGGGATCGGGTCCCTTTCTTTAATTTTTTCAGCTCGCACGATTTTTATAAAAATGCAGAAGCGTTTTCGCTTACCAAAAACCGATTGTGATGAGTCCTGATTTCGGGAAAATTCAATTAAGATCTTTGAAAGAAACGATTGGAAGAAGTTTTGATTTCTGGATAATTCGTTTCCCCGGATTGTTGGTCATGTAACACCGCACCATGTTGTTTGATATAACACCACGTTGAGTGATGTTGCACCATATTGTGTGATTTTACATTAAGTTGTGGGATGTTGTATCCATGTTTAGCCATATTACACCATTTTGCGAGATGTTGCACCATGTTGCATCTTGTTTAGGGATGTTGTGTAAAGTTCCACTATGTTTGTCATGTTAACTTGGGGTCTTCTTTTAACATTTTAATTGGCTTGCACGCTTTTTATAAAATTTTGCGCGACTGGATTTTCGAAAGCAAGGGTAATTAATAGGAGTCCCCCGGATGGCCTGTCATATTGCACCATGTTGCATGATATGGCATCATGTTGCATGATGTTGCCAATGTTGTGTTATATTGCACAATGTTGCCGTATGTTGCACATTGATGTGAAATGTTGCACCATCTTGCGTAACAGGTTGTGTAATATTGCACGATGTTGCATGATGTTGCACCATGTTACATAATGCTCCATTTTGTTGTGGGATGTTGCTAGATATTGCACATGTTGCGTTATGTGTACCAAGTTGTACCGTGGTGCGCGATTTGGTAAATGCTAGGTCTTGTTTTTCATTAACTAGATATTTCTTGTTATGTTCCATCATAACGCAAATCGCGAATCGTAAAAATGTTAATATGTTATGTTGGTTGCGTTACGGTGACATCATATAGTTGCACTAATCATGACTAGAAAGTTTTGGTTGTTATGAGTAACATAACAATAATGATTTGTAACAGCATTCGCTATCTAATTAAATTAATACATTACCCATTTTTCCGCCTCAAACGATTTTGATACCGCATTGCCTGGGATAAAAACTCGTGAAGGAATTAAATGCCAGGAGTCAATTTCGATTCGGGTGATAATTTCGGGAAAATACGTTTAGGTATGCTTCGGTGGGGCCCGGGACCCTTTCAAAATTTTTTCGACTCCAATGATTAAAATAAAAATTGCAGTGATGGGGTTTCAAACGGTAGGAATGGATTGCGATGAGTTCTAAATTCGGGAATTTGTTAATGGGATTCTCTGATGGAGTGCAGAATTCAGCGCCGACCCACCGTTCATGTCAATGTACAGGTTGACATGGAGCTTGTAGTGTAAAGGTGGTATACTGTAGTTTTGTAGTGGAAGTAGGTGAATAGGTGAATGGGTTGATGAGCCACAATGAGCCAAAAATGTCCTAAGTGTCAACCACAGCTGAAACCTAATTTAATTCAAAAAAGAACTGCTTAAAATATAATTTTTCGAAGGAGACAATTTTTTAAAAATTCAGAAGCGGAATAAAACTCGTACTCAAGAATAATGTTATCAGCTATTTTTTATTGTAGAGTAAAATCTAAAAATAATTTACTATTGAGAATTTTGTGCTCTGTACGTTTATCCAGATTTTATAGCCAAAATCGATAAACTGTGTAATATAAATGGGAATCGTTAAAGGCATATAAACACTAACCAGCAAAGTACTTAAATCCTTTTAAAACACAAAATTTGTTTAATTTATTAAATCATTAAAAACTCTCGAGTCAGCCCCGCCCGCACACAAGAAGAAATTTTCGTGAATGAAGCTTATTTTTTTTTTATTAATTTTTTATAGCACACACAACATACATTAAAACCTAAAAATACTAAGAGATTTTCATTTTATAGTTTTTTATTGCGGTTCTGTGTTTGAAATGATGAAGCCAATCCGGAAAATATTTTATTTCGCATTTATTTCAAAATTCCGACCGATTTCATTCCTCCTGTGATACATTTTCCAAAACATTTTGCATCGTTTTTTTTTATGGCATCATCATTCATCATGCTCTACTTGAGTTCAAATTATATGTATTTTAAAAAAAATTCTGGGAAAAATCATTCGTAAAGTATTTCGCTCTGAAATCCGCATTTTCAATACTCATCCATTAGTAACGGTGGTAACTAGTGGGAAAACTCATAAAATAAAACGCGATTCAACATTTTATTATGTGCTCACCCACAAAAACCAATACGAATCGTAATGAAAAATTTTGTTTTGTGCAGATAAATTCCGCTCAACAAAAACACACAGAATCCATTATACTAAACTACCCACGATTATTAATTGGAATGTAACCATCACCAGTGGGTACTCAAAACTCATTTATTTAATTGTTTGGTTAATAGAATATATATAAAAAAATATTATGATATTTAAAAATGATTTCTAATTAACGATTTGTTTTTTAGTTACAAATTAATTTTGCAAATGGTTATAATTAAAATAAAAAAAAAAAAAATCAGTTTAATTAAATTTAATAGGTTTTATATTTATGTGAGGTTCAGGTGGACATATTTATATGGTGAATAGTTTAAATATTATTTTTAATTTGAAATATAATTACGCACCTCAACCCACTATACCGACATATATGTCGTCTAGAGATAGGGGAAATCGATACTATTGAGTACCATCAATATTGAATGATACTTTTAACTCATTAATCGGATACATTTAGACCGATGCTATTAATCGATTTGTTACGAAGACAAATTAAAACAAAACTGAAATTAAATTAAAGACTGGTACCAGAATTCGCTGAATGATACTTGAGGAACGTAATAAAATTAATGATACCGGATCTCTTCGAGTGACAATTACCCACTTTGCTGAGGTGACAGCCTACGAGGAGGGACGTCTCCTCAACAGGCCAGGCCTCTCTTCACCCGGAAAGACGTCCAAAGAATCTTGTAATTCATCTTGAAAAAACAAAAAAAAAACAAAATAAAACAACTAGATGAAATATGTACTAAAAATTTTACGAATACGTACGAAATTTTATTCAAAAAATAAAACAAAACCAACAATCGTCCAAAGGAAAAAATAAAAATGATCGCGGAAACTACAGATGAAATAAATCGAACACACAACATGGCCGCCGAACGTACAATGATTTTGAAAATGAAACCCAATGTGACACTGTGGCGCGCACAACAGGCATTATTCGATGCTCGACTGCTCGATTACAAAGTAAAATCGAAATAATAAAATTTGAAAAAAATGAACAAAAAAAATTTGAAAATAAAAAAATGGAAAATCAAAAAATTTAATTAAAAAAAATTGCACTTTGAGTCCCGGTTGGCCTCAAACTAGAATGTTGGGCGTACTCCCCGTCTTTGATAAATGAAAACGACTGGCCTCGGTTGGCCACCCGTATATTCTCCAGCATTGGGCAACCGTAGAAAAATTCCAAAAATTTTTTACAAATGGCCGGCTGTGTCGTTAAGCGTTGGCTCGCCGAAAAATTCCAAAAAATACAAATGGCCTCGGCTGGCCACCTGCATGTTGCGGGTCTCACCGATATCCAAAAGAAATTACAAATGGCTTCCGCTCACCTGTGGCCCTAATCTGGTAATCCCCGGGAATAGGGAATAATTTCTTTTTGTAGCAGCTAGCTATTCCCCAGACATTTTCCTCAATTCTCCGTTTTTCAAATGTTAATTCTGCCGATTGGGGAATAAGTTTACGGTAAATAATTTAATTATTTGCGGTCGACACGCGATCGCAATAAAACAAGAAAACAAATGTTTAAAAATAGTTTACTAAGTTTAATTGATTTTTGTTGATATTTAAGTCGAATTTTACTTAAAAAATAATTTTGGTTATTAAAGTAAAAAATTGGATATTGATATTTCAAATTGATATTACCAGTTGTCAGTATAAATTTACAGCCATAATATTGCTATAAGTAAATACAATAAATTTCCGTTAAATTCTATTCCCAGTTAATTCTTTCCTAAAATAGGTATGGAATAATAAACGTCAAAACTGCTATAATGGGGAATAATTTTCTTCCAAAAAACATTTTTTCAAAAAAAAATTCCCAAAAGCCAGAATACACTTTTGGGGAAAAGTGAACAAAACTGCTGCAAAATTTAAAATTTCCATTCTCCAGGAATTACCAGAGTAGGGCCACTGTACGTTGCGATTTTCACCGATACGCACCACATATATTTAGTAGCCGCTTTGCGGCCACCCGCTGAATATACGGTACCGTTAAAAAATTCTGCGCTCGGGATAACTTGCGGGGCTAGCTTTAAATTGCGGCACTCACTTAATAAAAATGCGACACATAAATAAATTATATTTATATTCATGAATTTTCCAATAAAAAAAAATTTACAAATTAAACTTCAAACTTTTAAGAGTTTATGTCTTTTTAATATTGTAGCGGCCTGTTTCTTCAATTACAAGAAACACCACACAATATACTTAGTCACAAACGGACAATTCCCCGTAGACTGAATTATTTATCAACGGACAATTCTCCGTATAAATAAGCATATTCCATAAGAATATGCAACAACAGTCTTCCCATGCAAAATCGGTACATGCATGAAAACAATTTTGTACACATTACAAAATTAACAATTTTATTATCATACCGATTTGCACATCAATCAAAATCGTTACCAATATTCAATTATCATTGAAACGAACGATATTGCAATTGTCGCATAGATGCCACCATCATTTGTGTGATAACCAAGACACAGAATATTTAAATTAAACGATGGTTCGGTAGTTATTAAAATCTTATTATAGATGCCCCCCATCATCATTAAATGATTGTGATAACCGAAGACACAATTATTTAATACCACTTAACATGATGGCGGGCAGTTAGAACAAAAGCAAATTTACCATTGCAATACCGTTCATAGGCGTACGTACGTCTATAATACAAACAAATTGGTAACCAGCTGAAACCAGATTTGGTGGATGCATTTTAGATTTTTATTACCTTGTTTACCAAAAAGCGAAAGCTCTGGATCAATCCTATTTTTATTGCATCCAGATGGTCTTAAAAATTTTGTATAAAAGTTATACAAAATTTTGAAAACCTTCTTATTCAGTTTTGGAATTTTGAAGGTGCAGCAGCCGCTGATCAACAACCACCAAATTTATTAAAAATTATTTTTTTCACAAATAAAATTTTTTTCAATTAATTTTAATTAATTTAATTAAATTAAATTTTGTTTTTATTTTATTATTATTTTATTAACTTAGACCAAGTGCTTCGCATTTTGCATCTTCACTTCAGCAACAACACAACATTTACGTTATAATATCTTAGTTTTCGTCGACTTTATTTTATCCCCTTACCCACTCGATTTTTTTATTATACAACCAAAACGAGACTATCCAACAAAACAAATTCCCGCACCACTTGCGCATAACTTGCATACTCCCTCTCACCCGCATCAGCTGCACGCACCAAAACAAGAAAACACAACAAAATATTCCTCTATATCTCAGTCGGTAGTGCGCACGCATAAGGGTACACATTGGTCTCACCCTCAAAATCATTCGAAATACAAAATATTAATGCCCAAATAACACAGAGTATTAATGCCCCCAATGTAATTTACCAATGATATAATACAGATAGCAATGCCATCAGTAAAGGTATTTTTCAAACAATCAAAAAGGAATTAAAAATTTGCTTGAGCGAAACGGATAGAAAAAGTAAAAAATAAAATTTAAAAAATCTAGTAGGTATTGAAGCAAAATGTAATTCTTCACATTTACTGTGGCGTTTATTTTTTTAATTTTCATACTAAATTTTGTTTTGTTTTTTATCTTACTGGGGATACAACACGAGCTACGAGTTAATAGGCGAAGAAGTAACATGGACTCTCCATCTGGTATTGCTATCTAGTTATGCTAGAAAATTTCAATCAAATGGCAAAGTGAAGACTCGCAATAATATTTCGGCAGAACTTGATAGCATGTATATAGCATGCATATTTTGACGTTTCTTCTATTTCAATATGGCGTCTAGTGAGATTTTAAGTATTTATTCAAATGACTAGTAGTCTATATTATCGACAAAAGAATGATTTCAAAACGTCAAAAAATAGCAAGTTTACCACACCATATTTTGATAGAAAGAGCCTGCCATATTTTAATAGATATAGCAGGTCGAGAAGCCGTGTAAGTGACGATGAAAAATACATCGTGTTGCCGCACTGTACAGAAACAGTTTATGCACCGAACATATCGATTTACTAAAATAATTTTCTAAAATTTTTTAATAGGATGCTTTGAGAAATATGCGGTATACTATTTCGAAATTTTTTTTAACCCTCATGTGAGAGAAGAAAAAATACCTTAATTTGAGTGATTATCTTGTTTTTTCCACGTTCGTCCAAGTTGTAACATTTCTCATTTTTAAGTATGATCGCAATCTATACCAATTGAACTAGAAGTTCTCTTAAAATTATAAAGTTTTTATTGGGAGTAAAACATACAGAAATAGACGTCTAAAAGGGCAAAAGGTATCCGGGTACCCACGTCACTCACATTAGGGTTAAACAAAAATCACTGCATGCAAGTGGATCATTTTTTAGGAAAGACAAACGTTTCACCTAATTTCTAAATGTGCATGAAAAAATAGTGTTTGTCCATTGTATGTTGACTAAATGACTAATTTATGACAAGTCACATAAGTTTCTTAAATGACTCATCTAATATCTGTCCCCGTTCGTCGGATCAAAATCCAAGGTTCTGCTATTTGGAATACTAATACTAATTTTACCAGAGAAGTGGTGCAGTGGTTAAAGTACTTGGACCGGGAGCTACTGGGTTCGAATCTCAGCTGAGGGAGGATACAAAAGCGAATTTTCGTCATCGATAACGATCGGCAATGTTAATAAAATGCACTGTGCAGGTGGTATACTGTAATTATGTCAATGGGTGGTGTGTGTGACGAAAGGGGATATTAATTAACCTTCAAGGGACATTAAATCCACTGGACAATAAATACTTTCTTTTATAATAAAAAATAATAATAACACACGTCGGAAAGATTATATTCATATCTCTCTCTCTCTCTCTCTCTCTCTCTCTCTCTTCATAATTTTTTACGGAAAAGCCTATATACACTAATTATTGTCTATAAAAATAAATTAAAACTATTATTCATTTAAATAAAATATTTTTATTGCATATCACACACAATTCATCTTCTCACACACGACTCATCTCAGACATGAATATGACATAAACGATTCATGTTATATTTGTCACAAACTAAAATTAGCCCCATTTGTTGGTAAAAGTCATTAGTGGATCGTCAATGACTTTCCTGCTGTTGTGTAGTACAATTATAAAATTTGTAAACGGGTTACCCATCAAAATCCATTTCTTTAAAAATCAACTTTGACAAAAATCTATTATTGACAAAATCCATTTATTTCAAAATCCATTTATGTCAAAATCCATTTTAGTCAAAATTCATTTTTCCAAATCACTGGTGCACGGCACCGGGCTGGCAAAAGTAATAAAAACGATGAATTCGTTGGGATTTTTATAGATTTTGGAAGCTAGTTAAGAATGAATTCGAAACAAGCAAAAATGGTCGATTACATGGATTTAAATTTAAATTTAGTAATTGTCGAAAAATAATTGTGAAATTTATTGCTCCAATTATGTTACTACTAATCATGTAAATGTGTGTACCTGTGTCTGTGTTTGATGTCTGATGTATAATGTCTGATGTCTAATGTCTGATGTATGTGTCTGCGCATGTGTCTGTGTCTGATCTCTGTGTTGAGTCTGGTGTCTGATACGGTTGGTGGTATAGATACGGTTGGGATTGATTCGGTTGGTATGTGTCTGTGTCTGATGTATGTGTCGTGTCTGATGTCTGTGTCTGTATCAAATGTCTTTTGTCTGATGTCTAACGTCTGATGTCCGATGTTTGAAGTATGATGTCTGTGTCTAATGTCTGATGTTTGATTCTGATGCCTGATGTATCTGCGCCTGTGTCTGCATCTGTGTCTGATGTCTGTGTCATGTCTGATGTCTGTGTCTAATGTCTGAAGTTTGAAGCCTGAACTCTAATGTCTGACGTCAGATGTTTGATGTCTGATTCTGATATCTGATGTCTGTGGCTGTGTCCGTGTCTCAGGCGGATTTAATAAATAATTGATTTTGTCAATAGTGGATTTTGACAAGATTGGGTACGGATTTTAGGAAAGATGGATTTTGACAATGATGGGTTTGTTCAAGAGTGGTTTTCTTCTAAAAAGAATTACGTATATACTTATATCTAAGAAAATATATTTGCTCTTTTTGGTAAAATATATTTTTTATTAACAAAAAATTACACATTTGGTGATAAATCGAATTTTGTTGACGTTGAATCTTTTAGATTTTTAACCGATCATGTTTACTACCATCTATAAACATAATTGCTTAATATAAATATATTTCAAATAAAAGGTTACCTGACACAACAAAAAAACGTGTCTTATTGAGAACATTTTTGAACAGGTCATCTCCAATCCAAACAACATTTCCTTATAACCTTTGCCTTTTACCTTACGAAAAGCATACCCAATGGAAACTTATAGAAAAAATTAAAAATTCTAACTGAACCATACTTGGTTTATTTATTAATAGGTTATGTTTTTATGAGAAATTTAGCGAAGATGCGAACCTTGTTTTATTCACCATCATATTTTAATGTGGTTCGAATGAAATATTGTTTTTGTTACTGCCTTGTGCTAGAAACACATGTGCTGAGTTCTGCATGCATCAAAATTAGAATACACTAGTGTTCCAGTATGCAATTTTACTACTGTGTGGAAAACGTTGTTTTAATTCCATACTAAATTCCATACTGCAAAATAGCAAAGACACAAAAATATTGATTTTCGACAAAAAATATTTTCTTTCTGTTTCTATTTGACGTTTTTGTTTTATTTTTATAAATTTTCATTTTATATTTCATCTCTCCAGTTTCTTGTGACCAGTTTAATAATAATAGTATAATTATAGTGCTTTATAAGTGATACTCATCAACGTTTTGCTAAACGTAATAAACATCTATTTTAATATGGCGTCGCCATATGCTTATAAAATGTAAACATATTTGAGACGACGTAAATTGCTGATGAAATTTTTTAAGATGTTCAATATGCTGGAGTTGGAGTTGAAGATATCAAATCGTGGCGGATGGCAAAAATGTTATAACCAAATATTTAATGTATCGATTTAAATAAAATATATATTTTTTTAAATAAATAAAAATCTTTATTCTCGCAAAAACTATTACTATATGGAACTAATATGAAAAATACTAAGGAAATCGGCTTAATTTTACGTAGAAAAGTTTTTAAAATTACTATGGAAAAGTGTATAGAAAAAACCCGAGTTTCCAACGAAATTCCACCTGCTCTCCTATTCGATTTTTTCGCTTTTTAGTTGGGATGCACACCAACACCGGAATTTTTGTGACACTTTTCTGTGGTACGGATTTCCGTGTACATATGTACATTGTATAATAATATATAGTAATGTAATGGTGGTTTCGTGAGTGAAATGTTAGATACCACTACTGGTATCGTTTTAAACTTTTTAAAGAATTTCTGCAATTACCTATCCGCCTAAATAGCATAACCTTCTCCTAAATGTAGCTAGAATATTTTATAATCCAACATGCAGAAAACAAAAAGACATTCTATACATATACTTACAATGCGATTCATTACTATTTATGATACGAAAAAAATTTAGTTCCCATTTCTGTTCCTTTTCATATCAAATTGACAAATAAAATAACATATAATAATAATTATTAACAAATACATAATTAACACATAAAATAATAAAAAAAAATATTTGTTAATTTTATATGAATACAAACAGAAATGGGAACTAATTTTTTTTCTTATCATAAATAGTAATGAATCGCATTGTATTACTCATATAATGACGCTCTCATTTTATAACTCAAAACATTTTTTACGCTCAAAAGTAATAGAAAATATATATAACAAAGATGATGAAGAGAAAATACCGATCGCAACTATTCGATGAAAATTATAAAAAACTAAAATCATTGGAGATTGTCCATAAAAACGATCTAGATTTAAATCCAATTAAAGATTATTTTAAATGATTTTATATGTACAACACATACACATTATTTGATTTATGTATTTGGTTTTCGTTTCGATAACTATATAGATAGACCACCGATGATATACATACTTTTTTACACGCACACACGCAGCAATTCAATATAATTTAAAAGGAAATCGTACATCTACACTACAAAGATTTAAAAATTGTTTGCAAGTTAATTTCGTAAATTTGTTCGTTTAAAATTTTATTGCTTGTCGTCTAATCGTAACGCATGTAGCTGTGTGTTTTCTTATTTTTAAACGTTATAAAAAGTTCATTTTGAAAATTTGTGTATTAAAACTTTTGTGAATTTGCGTGATAAAATGGTGTGTGCTTACAAAAACTGCTTAAATAAAAATGACTGTAAGTCCACCAGAACATTTTTTACGGTGCTGCATGACCATCGTCGTGGTTTCGACAAGAATAAAGTTACTTCCAAACGCATAACTTTTATGAAGAACATTTTAATTTTAATGATTTCAAAATAAATAGTTTTAGAACAAAAAATGTTAAAAAAACGGCCTTTCTCCAGTCAATTAATAATCTTGTTTGTAAGTGTAAGGTCAATGACATAGATGTGATGCAAGCTTTTATTAAAATTCGAATTTTTTTTAAATAAAAAAAAAATTGATTCCTAAAGTTTCGCGTACGATTTCCAACCAGACACACAACACTGAGAGTCAAACTACAAGAATATTGAAAACACCTGACTTCCCACCTATAACATTGAAATATGAAAAAGGGCCTCCAAGAACTTATTTAAAGAATTATCAAGTTCCACAAATTCCATTCATGTCCCATCTCACCATCTCAATTTCCTAGTCCGCAACATCAAATTGAAGACGAAAATAAAGAACCCGTTCAACCTTTAAACAAAATTCCCAGGTTTATATTAAATGCCCCTCAGAAAAGTAAAATGCAAACATAAGAGAACACAATAAAAATATTAATTGATAATACACTTGACGATCGACCACAAGTAAACACATTTTGTACTTGCACAAATATTTCATAAAAGAAAATTATCTTGGACCCAAGTTGAACAAAAAATGTATTTGGAATTTGATTTTAAATCACCTTCATGTTACAAGCATTTATTAAAGAAAGGTTTTAATTTGCAGATAAGGCTTAGAAATTGTATTATTCAGTATACTAGTACATGTTTTAAAATTTTTGTGTGGGTTAAATTTTTTAATTATATTTTTATGTGACTTGAAGGGTCATTATTATGAAAATTGTAAAGAGATTAAAACTCTAATAAGCAAATTAAAAACTACCATTGGCGATTGCTTTCCTATTTAAAATACAATTTAGATAAAAATATTATTGTTTTATCTTATGAGAGATTAATTTGTTTTTTAAGATAACATAAATTACAACAATTTAAGCTATTGTAGCAACAAGAACTTTCAAGAGCCCAACTGAAATCCCATTTAATTAACCTTAATTTTTATTTAGCTCTTTGGTTCTGTTCAAAACGGTTACTTATTTCATTCTAACGCCCGTTGCACATTTCAGCTAAGCTAAACTAAGCGATGTCAGCTAAGTTCATCGCTTTTGGTTGAAAATAAAGAGTTTTAATGGAACGATGCACGCTTGAGCTAAGCTATGCGAGCTATGTGTTTCTGTTTTGAGCGATGAAATTAACTTAGCTCGCGTTGTCTTTGGATTGCAAAAGTCAGCTATATCGCTCACACATACATTGTTATTATTGTATACATATTCGCCTATGTGACTATGTAATTCTAATAATATTTTGGCAGACATATAGCATTTTACTTGAATTGAAATGTATGTGTGAGCGATGTAATTAACTCAAATGTGCAGTGGAATGAGCTGTGGATGCCAAACTGTGCTAATAGCTACGTTTCTCGCTAAGGCCCCTTGCACACTTGAGCTATGTTCTTTTAGCAAAGTGAGCATGTTTTGAGATTACAGCTTTCGATTTACTTTGCAAAGCCTTGTTGCAATTTGATATTGCCACTTAGGTTCCACTTGTTTATAGTTCAAAAATTTTTAAATCACGTTTTCATTTTCAATTAATTTCTTTTAAATTTAGTAAGCAAAGCTTTTTTCGTTTTTGTTTTTTTTGGGTTTTGGTGTTCGCTTTGGGGGTTTTGAAAAAAAAGTTTGGATACAGCTGAATGTGCAAAAATATAAAAAGTTAATAAATATTTGGTAATGAGGAACATTTTCAACCATAATTTATGTAAATAAACTAATAATAGTGAATAAATATTAAAGCACATAAACTATAAGTATGTATATGCTTTGTATATATGTGTAATAAATATATGTTATGTTACGTATATAAAAAAAATAAAAAATATCTATATGATGATGTTCATCAAATTATATAAAAAGTGATTTCTGTAAAATATTGTAAATAAAACTGTATAAAAAGTATGTTACAAAATTTGTGAAGCATAGAAGCTTGGAAATTTATTTGAGAAACGATTATGGTGTGTGAGCATTTTTCCCTTTTTGGATGTGGGAATTTGGAAATTTTACTAAGCAGCTTGGCAGAAAATAGCAGAATTCAAGGATTCAACAGAACCGGTATTGTGGTGGATATTCCAGAGACGGTGATTTACAATTAATAAGAATTTTTTTTTATTTTAATTTTCTTTAAATATTTTGTAAATATTTCATAGTTTTTTTTGTTGTTCATGTTGCATAATATGTAAATATTTTATAGTTCGTAAGTCTTATAATGATGGTTATTCCTAGGTACTATTGTTGCCTTAAGATAAAGTGTAAATCGAATCCCACGCAATAGACACCTCACGAACTGAGCTACCGGTGTCACTCACACTTGAAGGTAACAGCCTAAATAAGTGAAACCGAATTAGCGAAGCTTAACTCAACACACTCGTACGTCCCGATTTATTTAATTTCTTTATTTAAACCTGTGGGATAGAAACATAGCTGATTGTGAGCTGATTAATTATCTCCAAGGTGAAAATAAAAATTTAAATACATTGCTTTACAGATTGGGTAGACCCTGAGATTTATCTACAATGTTTCTCTTATTTGACTTTGGAAAGAAACCAAAACGTGAAGCTGTTAAATGAAAGCATAGCTCATATCAGTCAAAATACTTAGCTCAAGAGTGCAACGGGGCTTATAAAAGTTTTTATTTACAACCAAGAACGATGAACATAGGTCAGTTCGCTTGGCTTAGCTCAGCTGAAACAGGCCTTATTGTCTTATTAGTAGCCATAGTTCATGAGTATGCAAAATCATCCGAATTGATTCAAAGCGATTCAAGATGGCTGACTTTTAACTTACAAGCGCGCATAATTTTTATGCCTTTTATGCTTATTGTAGACTTTCAAATAAATCAGTCTTCACCAAATAAATCACGAATTGGACGTAAGTAGTTTTAGAAAGAAAAAAATAACAAATACACCACTCAGGGAAAAAAGTTGTTGAAATAACAATTTTCATATGCAAAATCAATAAGAAACATAGGTTGTTTTTGGCCAATAAACGAAGTTATTGCCGTAACAATTTTATAGTTATTGATTTTACTACCTTTAAATCGACACAATAATTGTTATATCGATAAGTATTTAGTTCCGTTCAATAACTTGACGTTTTAAATTCGACGTTCTTTTGTTATTATTCCAAAAAATTAAATTATTAATTTGTACAAAGTGCGTAATAATCATAATAAAGGATATTCTGGATAATACCTTGATAGGGTGAGGTTGAGGTGAGGTTACCAAGACCAAGACGTTGGAATGCATTTTGAATATAATATATATATATATATATATATATATATATATATATATATATATATATATATATATATATATATATGTTCAAGACCATCTTGAATGGGGGAATTTACCCATAGAGGGAGCGAGACCCGTAGTCGTAGAGACTATAATCTTGTTTAAGAAGATGTTTATAAAGAGTCGTGTTGCTGATATTGCGGCGGCACTAACTTGGTGGATGGAGTTTACCACCAAGTTAGTGCTACAATATCAGCAATACGACTCTCTAGAATTCAATGTTACCATTAGTGCGAAACCAAGCCATGGAAGCTTGGTTTTGCACTAATGGAAACATTGAATTCTTTACATTAAAAATTCGGTCGTCTCATCAGACTGCAGTGCAGTCAAGTGACCAAACTTCAAAAATTTGAAAAATTTTTGAAATTAGATATAAAGTATAAGTACAATGCTTTAGCGAATTTTAATGATTCGCTACGCAATAAGTAAGGAGTAAGGGGTTGGCAATGGCGACTATATATATATTTACCTCAATCTGTCTTCCAATAAAAATTCGAAAGAAAAATTCGAAAAAAATTCGAAAAAATGCCGCCATTTTTTTATTTTTCAACCAATTTTTTTTCTTTTAGTTCATTCCAAGAGCAATTTAATGCTGAATAAAACCCCGTTTTTTTTTAATCAGACGGTTCTGAGAGTAGTTATGATGCACGCCGCGAATTTTCAGTATTGTGAAAACCCTTGTAGCAGACGACCTTGGGCTAAAAAAATTTAAAAAAATTGTTTCTATACTTTCAGTTAAATAAAATGTCAATGGAAAGTTTCATTAAAAAATATCTTTTTATTCCATTAACAAAAAAAATCTTTGAAATTTTTTTTTTTTAATTTTGAAGGTGCCATGTCCCCTTAAACAATTTAAAATTATCGTTCGAATAAAGACGGAACTTAAAAGTAAGCCATTACTTATCCTGCCATAAAGAAATACAACGTTTTCTTTCAGACAAAGCTGACCAATCTCTAGCTTAACTACTATTTAAAAATAGTTTTAATTACAAAATAGTGAGCGGCAACCTAAACTCGTAAGCTATTCACTTGTATATTGAATTTATATAAAATATCTTATATACTTCCTTATATGTAATTCATTTGTGATGGATTAATTCAGCCCCCAATTTAAACAATAAAATTTATTAGAGATTAACAGATTAGACTAACAGAAAAGTGAATTTAAGTTTTGTTAGCGAACCTTAAATGCTCATAATTAGATTATAATTATACGCTCTAGATTTGCACACTGTAAACACCACATGACTCTCATTGGATTTTGTGAAAACAGATCAAGTATTCAAGTCAGGCATGCATAATAGTTTTGGTTGAAATTATAATCTTTATAATGACATCCTCGTTTTTTCCAATGAGAAACAATCCCTTACACGGCTTCTCCACCTGCTATCTGAATACTATTGCAATCTTCTTTCTGTTTCTATCAAAATTTGCCAAGATGGAGTCTGATGTAGCACACTTGCTATAATTTGACGTTTTGAAATCATTCTTTTGTCGATAGTCAAGACTACTAGTCATTTGAATAAATACTGAAAATGTCAGTAGACACTATAATAAAATAGAAGAAACGTCAAAATATGCATGCTATATACATGCTATCTAATTCTGCCGACATAGCATGCATTCATAGCATACAGATAGCATATAAATATTATGCAAGTCTCCACTTGCCATTTGATTGAAATTTTCTAGCATAACTAGATAGCAATAGCAGGTGGAGAGTCCATGTTAATAAATGGTTGATTGAAAGACAATAATGAAAAACGACATACTATTGTAGTTTGTCCAAGTGACAATTTTCCTATTTTTACGTACTTCTCTTACGTAATATTTTTTATGATAAAATCGAATTAATAAATTTTATTTTAATTCTGAAACAAATATTGGGTTCAATGCCCTTGAACTTTCACACAGATTTGGATAAATAGAAAATTTGCCTTTCCATAACAATACATTGTTCTTAATGTATGTATATTATAAGAAAATTACTCGTACAAACATATTTTCAATTATAAATTACCATACTGTAACAGTGCAATCGACGGCATCCTTTTAAAAAATTGTATTTAGTTGTTCTATATAGATTTCTACATCGTTTTCATTTTTTATATTTATTCGTTTGTGTTTGTGAAAACAGATGTATTTAAAATAAACAATAATACACAGCTAAGTACTCAATATATTAAATATACATATGTATATATCCCGTTCATATCTCCTTTCCAAAAATGGATTTATTTGATTGAACAATTCAAATTCTTTTGCATTTCTATCATAGAAACAAAATTATTTATGCTAATTTTTATAAAAAGAAAATTGAAGTAAGGTATTCACGATTTGTTTTATTGTTTATTACAAAAAATATTAAACACATTTTCTACATGACCTTGACAATTGTAAAACAATACGAGTTGAAATAAATATATTCTGTGTTAATATGTAGTATAATAAGTTAGAGTGAAGCAATACTATACTGGTTAATGTATACAAAAATACGCCGTGTGTACTGTAAGTGTATTTAATCCTGCAAACATTTAGGCGAATTAGTAAAATTATTGCATAACTTAATTTCGATTGACGCGCTACCTGGATTTTCACCATCTAAAGATTTTTTTCGAATGATGGTACTACTATTTATGTATTGCTATGATATGTAGCATGGTTCTTTCCATTGAAAGAGTGTTGTTTTTGAACGCGAATGTAAACGGAATTCCGTCGACATTGCATATTGGGGTATCGCCTGAGTTGACAACATGAAAAAAAAAATAAAACTAAAAATCATCGGCAACTTCATGAGACATTGTTTGATATTTTCCACTTTTGACACTAAATTTTGTCAAAATGGAGGAGAAAATCATAGAATTTATAAAAGAAACCCAATTTTTATACGATACAAGACATTTCATTGCAAAAATATTTATGTGTGTGACAAAAAGTTGATAGCTTGCTTTAACTCTAAATAAAAAAGTGTTTTTGACACTTGTTGCACACAAGTGTCAAAAAATTTTACTCATTTGTTTTACGTGCAGATCTGTATACGGTGCTGCATGGAGAAAATCTGCACATCTGTTTCCAGCATTCAGTATGTCATGGAAAACAATGATATATCAAGCACTCAAAACGAATGGTTTGAATTTTGATTTTATTAATACAGGATCTTCCATTTTGAAATTAAACACACGTTTTGTTAACAATATATGTCACTTTTTTGAAATTTACTTATTTATGAATGAGAAATAATATCTGGCAAATGGCCACCACGCGCATAATTGGTGGATTCTATCCCACGAATGATGCGGTCGATATTGGTTTTGAGATCCACGGAAATAAAATGGTTAGGTTTACTTTTATAATTGGATTTATAAGTATATCCTGCTAGGGATTGTGATTAGTGGTTGAATTGTAGTGCCTATTGCATGGATGGCTAAATTGTATTGTTTCTCATCAATGTGTTAACACCTCGTACGCAGAAAAAAATGATTTTGGGCTGTGTTGGAAATTGTGAAGTGTCCGTGCAAAATGTTGGTCCAATCAAGACTACAGCTACTTGTATATTTACCTTATGGTTTGCGCGTTAAGTAGGATCGGGACGAGAGATCTGATATATGTGGTACATTTTTGTTTGTGACTTCCATGTCATACTCTTCAAGTATTTCCCTGGAGCCCGACTCATCAGTTTCATGAGTCTCGTGAGCTACGTTTCGTAATTTGATTCAGGGCGGTAGTAAAACATTCCGATGTGTGGTGGGATCACGCTCGACAGGGCCGCCCTATTTTTTAGGGCTGGTCTCCAATAATTAATTACGTTCACCTTAATTTGCATGGTAGTGGCTTGGCCCTGTTGTGCTTGAACTCGTATTAGACATTGAGATGACGGTATTGAGAGGTGTTTTGTTTACTGGGAGTGTATGTTACTCCGAATGTATGCAATATTGTGCTGGGTGGTGTGATGCATGATGGCGTTAGTCCGTGATTAGGTCTGGTATACTTTCGAAAATTTATTTCTTAACTAGCGTATTTTCGGGTTATTGTTAATTCTCTGAGAATGGGTTTGATTGAACTGGTTTCCCGAGAAATCAACAGCTTTCACGGTAATTGTCACATTTGAGACGGCCACCTTTTATAGAGTGGATAGCTTCCCACTGCTCCTGGATGTTTGATCGAGGCTTCGAGTCCTACTGTTCGCCTATTATGTGCGACCTGTTTTGAAAAGACTAGATCGTTAGAGTCGTAGACGCGCAGTCGCAGGATAAGGTGCGTTAACATTTGGAAATCTTGCGAAATCGTTTCGTATTTATATTAACCTTTTCCATTTGCCATTATTTATATTATTGTTTGTTCTTATTATTATTTGATTCATATTTCAACTGCATCAACATTTTGACTAACCTTAATTTTTTTTTATGTGTATTTATTCCATTGAATGGCTTCATGTGATGTCCTTCGATTTCAATAGTTTAGATTCTATTGCTAGTGACAATTCTGTGCTGAGAAGAACTGCTCTTAATGCTGCAGTAATATTGTTTGTGTCGCAGGGTATAGGATCATCCGCAATGATTGTGGTGTGAATAGAGCGCGCAGTGCGGCAAGGGAGTTGGTATGTATAAGAGGTGGAGGTGCCGCTCTTTTGTTTTGATTTAATTTATAGCTAGAGAAGTCCTCAAATCGGTCAACTACACTTCTCTGGAATTTATATTTGTCGAAGTTATGATGTTGGACGTTGAACTCCTTATTGAAGTGGTTAATCGGATGGAGTGCAGACTACTGCCACTGCAGATTTTTTTAGAGGGTGGGATGCTCTATCCTGGATTGTGTTACGCATTCCTATTTTGATGTTTTTTAAAATAGCTATCTCTTTGTCTTCCCAAGCATGAAATCTCTACATCCGGGGATTACATGAACGGTAACATCGTACCCGTCAATTTGTCCACCTGTGTCGTCAATCGGGATACTATTTTGGAACCGTTATTGTTTTCCATTTTTAACGATGACCATATCTGCTTGCCCCTTGTTTCTCTTTAGTATCACGCTTTGCGGATGATGTTTCGCTTCATTTGACCCCTCTCTCTGGACTAACGTCATGTGTCTATCAGATGAATAATGACCCGATGGCTATCTCTTCCTGGGCTAGCACAAACCATCTGGAGATTAACCCCTCTAAAAGTCAGGCGATTGTTTTCTATCGTTATTTCCGATCTGCCATCTTCTCGGTTCGATGGTCCTTAGCGGGACATCCGTGCCTTTTTCTCAGAGTCTGGGTTTTGCGCTTAATGAGACTCTATTCTGGGATAATCATGTTATTGTTATTAACTCTCGAGCTTGGGCAGTTTTCTCTTAGGTTATATGATAACGAACCCAGACCAGCTTTTGAGTTTATGGGAATTTAGGTTTCGTGGTTAGTTCGTTTGTGAAATTCTTATATTCGTCGAGCCCTACCGGGCTTAGAACCTAGTCTGATTTTTTTTGGTTTCACAGAAATTGTTCAATTTCAAATTAAATTGTTCATTTTCCTACAAGAGTTTGTAGTTTGCTTAAGTATTCTATGAATCCCTAAGAAATGATGCAATTCTGCAGAATCAGTATTTAAGTCACAACACTGTGATAATGTTGAGAACGCTATTTAGAATTTTCCAACCAGAAACTCTATCCAGTACAATTCAAGGCAGTTAAAATATTTTTTTTATGAAAAATTTCATTTTGGTGTTCTAATCTGCATGGTGGGAATATAAAGACTGTTAAATGATAGCTTGTGATAGACTGGGGATTGGAGTTAATCAAAATTTATGAATTCATAAATTTTAACTCACATCTATGTGTCCCGTTTTGGTTTTGAAACTTAAAACGAAAATAGCTTATTTTTAAATCGAAAATACCTTATATATTTAAAATTTTATAAATCCATTAATCTCTTGTTCAGGCAAGGCTATATGAAATTAGCCAATTTGTCATTTTAGCGCGTTGAGTATAAATTGACGTATAATCCATTGAATTTTAAATGTTCCAGTCATGTTGCCATCTTGTTGTAACACCATTCAATGAAGACATAAATTTTGGGTTGAATGTATCAACTATTATCGTACCGTATCTAGTATTAACTAGAAATTGATACAAAATATTTATAGGAGGAGATATCTAGGAAGACAAAATCTTGTTACTACATCATATACACATTTTATTTAGGTACATATTTCAAAATCATAAAAAAAATCATTTTATTTTCTAATAACAATTCAAAGCGATAAATTATTCAGTATGTATTCGACAGGCTGAAATCTCCCACAAAAATTTTCTATTTTTGTGTTCATTCACTGGATAAATAAATGGTACACAGTCTAAAAGGCGCCATGCCATATACGCTATACATTCTGAAAATTTTATTTTTTTATGCTCTATGCTGTAAGAACATCATCATATACCCAATAGTGACATATACATAATTTGGCTTTTGTTTTGTTTTTGTCAAAAGAAAGCAGTCGCAAAAATAAAAATAAAAATCTCAGGACAAACTTCAATAAAATTATGTTCGTCATAACAATAAAATTCGTGTTGTACGTACAAGATGATGATATATCGCTGGGAAAATAATCTCATCGTATTTCATTATACTGTCAACAACGCCGCGTACATAAGGAAATTACGTTACACAAAATTTTTGATGGGCCAACAACACACACCACACCAGCAATGGTTATAAAATGTGATCGATATGAAAATAAAATTCGCATTAGTGGCCGTTGACCGAACACCAACGATATAAAAATGTAGGCAATCGTTTCACTGTGTATTTTTCAAAATGGTACTAGTTTATAAATTCATGGAGTAGGGGTGTTCATCTCATGTTCTGATTTTGGACTTAGTTTAAGTCTAATTTTTGCAAAATGATATATATGCTCTTTCAGCCAAACAATTTCACAAAAAGTATCGCCACTTCAACCTTTCAGTATAAATCTTACCGAGTCCGTGTAGATTTTACGTTTTCCCCCGAATGGGCGACACATATGCCGGACTCGCCACTCAGTCCCTGTGGATATCCTGCCATAAGGTGATAATGGGGAGTGACAAGCCCAGTCTGCAAAGACGGAACCGACAGGAAGTGAAAAACCTAATCCCACCATATTGACCCGAAAAAAAATTTAGTACTTCATTTTATCATACACAAAATCAGGACGGAATAATCACTGAACTTGCGGAAATCGGGTAGTAAAAGAATATTAAACCGAACAAAATACGAAAAGGGCGATGACCATGAAAAAAATTTATGAAGCGGAAAGAAGAAAACGAATCGAATAAATAGGGTAGCAAAAAAAATGTAAATCGAACAAAAATATGGCGGCCGTTCGTGAACAATTCTGAGAACGAAACCAATGTGCGTTCCCTCTGCCCATGTCGAACAACCATAATGGCTCTCGATTACAAAAATATTTAAATAAAAATTAAAAAATTTACAAAATGAGACGTAAAATGAGAAAATCTCAAAATTGAAAATCAAAGTCAGCCAGTAAAAAAGAATAAAAACTCAAAATTAAAAATTTAATTGAAAATAACAAAAACAAACTTGTACCATGTTGTCCATCAGAAACGTCCTGCTAAAATGAGTTGCCGCATCTCCTCGTCGTAAATCAAAAATAACATTTTAAATGGCCACGTTGTAGGCCATCTGCGTAACTGGGTTGGGCGTCTTCCCACCTTTACAAAACGTTCGGCGTCTTCCCGCCTTTATTTAAAATTCGGCCTTGATAGGTCGCCAAAACTTTGGACGCTTTCCCGTTTTTAATCAAAAATTCAGCCTTGATAGGCCGCCGCAAATGTTGGGCGTCTTCTCGTCGTTAATCAAGAGCATGACTGGCCTCGGTTGGCCAACCGTTTGTCGCATCCCACATGGTATATAACGGTACCCATAAAAAATGGAGCGGCAGCACCTTGCCGATATACAAAGAATTTATGAGTGGTCAAGGTGACTTGCAGCTCGTAGACAAACTGAGCGAGCCGCATATAGGCCGCCCTAATCGTATTGGCCCATTACGCAATTACTGTAAATGTGCCGCGTCCTTGCAGGAATAAATTGTTGTCGTTACGACCCCACTAATCCAAATTATGTCAGTATTCTGATATATGAGATTTAAGAACCGTGAACCACGATAAACTAACTAAACTTTGTAATGTTCAGCACAAATTACGCGATTAAAATTTATTTCATTAAACACGAGAAAAATTCTATATTCAAAAAAAAACACAGCTCAAAATTAAGAAATATAATTTATTTAATTTATATACAGACTGGATAACAATCCAACCGTATTTCTCAAAGTCTTACCTCGATTTTTTCACAATTTTATTAATTTTCTTTTCATTTCAACTTCAAACTTCAAACAACTTACTTGAGTTTTATAAGCCAAAACTAGCTTGTACAGAGTGACTGTCACGAAGTGTTACCAACTTCAGACTGTCATTGCTGTCGGAGCGCTCAAATTTACACTAATGACAGTTCATTCTATTGTTTACAAGCTACAAAAGCATTTTAGGGGGAAATATTCAGAAAAAAAAATTATCCGCAATGGAATGCAAGCGTAATAGTGTGATTGCTCTATATTTGGCTGGAAAACCACAGACGCAGATTGTTAACCAGTTAAAACATCTGCATGTGAATAAAATGTTTGTGTATCGCACCATAAATCGTTATAACGATACTGGCAGCATTGCAAAACGCCATGGTGGTAAACCGAAATGTACTGAAACATCGCCGGATATCATTCGGAAGGCGAATGCCAAATTGGATCGGAATCCACGCCGTAGCGGCAGAAAAATGGCTCGTGAGGCGAACATTTCGCTCGAACGGATACAGCACATATTGAAAAACATCTTGGACTAAAGGCTTTGAAATTCCATAAAACGCATGATCTCACCGATGCTCAAAAAAAAGTTAGAGTAGAAAGAGCAAAGGAGTTGTTACGCTTGCCCGAAAGTGGCGATTTGCAGAATTGTGTTTTCTCCGATGAGTCACCGTTCGTTATTGAGCAATATGTGAACAAGCAAAACGACCGGGTTTACTTCTACTGAAAATTTAGACCAACGGATTGCCGGATGGTGATGGTTTGGGCCACCGTAACGGCCGAAAACCGTTCACCGCTTGTTTTTTTGGACCATGGCATCAAGATAAATGCTCAAATTTATCGGGATCATGTGTTGGAGTGAGCGTTGAAGCCTTGGGCATAAAAACATTTCGGCCGAAAAGTCTGGACATTTTAACAGGAAACGTTCCGCGGTTCATTACCACTGCCCAATGGCCATCAAATCCACCAATTTCAGATCCGCTAGATTTCTTGGTTTGAGGTATTTTGAAGAGCAAGGTTGGGACAAAAAAAATACCAAAGTGCCGATCATCTCAAGCAAGCGCTTCGCCGGGAATGGGACCACATATCGCAGAACCACTTTCGTCCTGCATGCAATAGCTTTGTTGGCCGTTTGAAGACCATAACCGCGGCTAAAGGTTTATTAAAAATAAAAATTCTGTGGAGTTTTGTTTTGGTAACACTTCGTGTCAGTCACCCTGTATATTATGAAAATCCAAAGCTGAACTAAAAACTCTCGCACCAAAAATCTAGGAGAATACTTTTTGTTTTTCGTGGGCGTAATTTGCACACTCTCGCTATCGCAAATGGCAATGCTATCAGTAAAATGCATTAATCAAACGACTATAATGAAATTAAAAATTCAAAAATAAAATAAAACCACATATGAAACAATGTTATGACCCCTCAAGGTGCGGTAAAAATTTGTTGCAAGAGTAGCGCCTCCGAGCTTAATCAATTGAAGACCGGGTGCCTTTCCATTTTTCAATCTACTCGACTACTTTTTCATGGACAAAGTCTCCACTATTATTAGACCATTTTCAACACTATTATTAGCTTTCTTTACAAATATAAATACGTCTCGTGTTCTATGACGTAAAATTAAATTGACGGTCGTCGCTTAGTCTATTACAACAGCTATGTAATATTTATAAATATATTTATTGCACTAATTTTGTTCTTTTTCTCCTGTATTAATCATGTTTTGCGTTTAACAAGTTAAATAGCTATTAATAACCAAATCCCAGTCTCGCTCTACAAAAACGTGATAAATTACGTCAAAGTATTTTTGTAGGAAAATAACTTTTCTACTTAGGTATCAGTATCGTGATACTATCTATATAAATTTACTACGTATTGTTGACGTAATAATAATTTGAAAATATAATCGAATTCGAAGATGTATTGATTTCTCTAATTATAACTAATCCTATTTCCAAGAAATGATAATAAACCTACGTATACGTGTTTTGTACGATAAATCGAATTATAAACGAATTTCACGAAAACGTCATCGGATTTTGCTGGTTAGAATAATATTGAGAATGTGACTTGAACAAAGTGATTGTATTATATGGTTTATACCGAGCGATGCACTATCGCCTTCATTATCCATCTAGATATCCACATAAAATTAATATTTTGGTATAAACCAGCATTATTTTGATAACCAACCCCAAAGGCATAAAGGCGTTGAATCGGAAAGTTAATAGGTCAACGATAAATTTCCGTGACGTTTCTAGAAACGGGCAATATACTTAACAATTTTACTAGTTTTTGGGAAGTATAGATCTCTTTTATTGAGCCACTCCACACTTTGATTCTTTCGTCGTGATTCCATCACTTCAAAAAATCAATCGACGTTCACATGTTTGCGCGTTTCTTTGTTTATGTATGTGTTTAAAATTCTTTGTTTTTGACATATTCGTATACCATGTTTCCATGTACCGAGTTAAAACGGGGTTCGGTTTCGTTGAGTTGAAAATTTGTTGCAGTTAACTCTTGTCGAGTTAAGTTGAAAGCTATGTTAATATTTTTTTCGTAATTTAACTCATTTTCAAGTTTTATTTTAAAATATTTTTATTCAAAATCTGTATTTTAATAGTTTACAATGGGCGTTATTTTAAAATACAAGTTAAAAAAGTTGGATACAAGTTAAAAACGTTTCGTTGAGTCCTTTTGGTTTAACGAAACTCAACCCTAATCTGTGTTTCCATGCACGTAAACCCGAGTTAACCTAGGTTATCTCTGTCATGGAAACATGGTAAAAGTAAAAAATTATTTTTGTTTTTGTAAACTACTTGGATTAAAGAAAATATTTTAAATAAACAAAATTGCCTTGAAATATTTTATCTTTGTAGTATAGTGCGAGAATCAGAAGAATCAAAAAAAAATTGCAGCAAAAAGGATTACAATTTTTCCCGCCACAAAATTAGCTTGTAAGTGAAGGGGAAGGAACGAGGAAAGAATCACGACGAAAGAATTCAAGTGTGGAACGGCGGATTCTCTTTAATATTCAATTCAATCACATTCAATCTTGTCAATTGTTGACAGATCTGCTTTACTTAGGATGTTGGGATTGCAAATTTGGCAGGCAATCGGTAAAACGTGTAAGCCAATATTTTGACCTTATGTTTTCCCAACATCACATCCAAATTCTTAAAAATGCCTGAAATTTACCCTACAGCAATGTTATAATCGAAAGAAGTCTTGGTAGTCTCCGACTATTATGTCAACTAGGATTTGGAAAAAAGGAAATAATAGCTAAAAATATTTAAAATCTTTCGTTAGAGAATGTCATACGTTAGGTATTCTAATAACATCGTGCCCGTGAAAGAATTGCAGATTCTCGCGAGAATCGCATGTTTTAAATTTATATGAGACGGTTCACAATTATAGGAAAAATGAAAAGTTTAAAATTACTTGAGATTGATGGTGTCGAGCAATCTACACTGCTACTTTGAACTTAGACTTTATATTGCTTATATTAAACCTACAATGAGGTTTAACTCTATTGTCTGTTAAAATTAAAATGTTTGGATAAAGTTCTGAAAGAGTCATTCGTACGATAAACGATTATTTGCTTACCAGGATTCACCTGAACCCAGGTTCCTATGTCAATTACAGATACAAATAATCGTGTCAAATTTCCAAATTTGACCGTTTGTGATAATTAAGACCTGCACAGCTCTATGGGCTAAGTGGAATGTGTTCTTCTGGAATTTTAATTCCATTATTTGTTATCGGATTGAGTCTTTTTTTTAAGATTTTCGGCAGAATTTTTTTGTTTATTTCCCGTAGGCTTATAAAATGCCTGTGGTAATTTGCATCCTTATGTTTCTTGAATTCCTTTATGAGTACAATACAGAATGGGATTAAATCCCAACTATCTTGGCTTGAGCTATGAATTGTGACTTCTGTTTATAGTTTGTTGTCCTCTAATTTTAATCTGGATAAGACATCCACAACTTGGTTGGTAACTTGGTTTTTGATATATGCGGAAATAAATATTATTAGTTTATCAATGTCAAGTTCGCCTTTTGGCAATAATGCACCAATTGCGGTGTCAGATTGTTCAAAGTCATCTCCAAATTACTAATCACAGTCTTGGATAAGTGTTCGATAGTCCGGCAATGGGTCTGTTATGCCTCAAGCATCCAAATTTTGACCACTACCTAAGTCAAATGTTTTAAGTCCTGGTAGTAAAAAAAGTTCTGTAGTTTTATTAGTTCTGATTTTTTAAAAATGGCCCCACAACTTTTCCGTTTTTAAAATGATTTGGGTTCTCGTCTGGCCCAGTCGCGTTTTATAAAATTTCAGCCTCCAGTTTTAATGTCACGCGTCCATTATAAAATTTGTTGTCGTGCTAATACTGTGATGTGGTTTCGATTGAGCCTCGTATGCATGATCTGTAATTACAGTGAAGGGCACTTTTCAATAAATGGCTGAAATTTGTCGATTGCAATGATTACGGCCAAACACTCTCTTTGCAGGATATTTACGCTATGCTCTAAGGCCTCGATGCCAATTTCGGAAGCATCGGTCTACTCTACACTATAAAAGGCAATTTGAGATTTGGATTTACAAATATAGGTGCTGATATCAACACAGATCTAAATTTGGGAAAATTCTTCTTCTTCAGCACAATCAGCACAACTTCAGCACAATTGCCGCGCAAGCCATTCCGCCAGTAAATCTAAATCGTGTTTGATTCCTGATATGTTAACTTGTTTGCTTGAACCAGAGTACACAAGCGAAAAGTCGTCAGCGAAAGCAGTGACGAAGCCTTCAAAAGGGCGTCGGAAAATTCGATTCACGTAAACAAGGAATAACAGAGGTCCCAACACCGATCCTTGAGGAACTCCTGCCGTAATTAGCAATTCCCCGCTTAGTTGGTGATTAACATGCACTACTTGTGGTCGATCAGATAGGTAACTACAAAGCCAGCTATATATCATTCAACGGAAGCCACAACAATAAAATTTCCTTAAGAGAATCGCATGGTCTACTTTATCAAAAGCTTTATTCATATCGACCAACAGACCAGATGACTTCAGCCCTGAATCAATGCAATCCCATTTATTTGTTCCAGAACTGTTAAAATAGTTTGTTCCGTGTTCTTATTTTTCCTAAACCCGAATTGGAGCGGGAACAGAAAACTATTTTTATTCAGAAAATGTACCATCCTACTTTTCATGGCCTTTTCAAAGCTTTTGGAAAAAATGGAAAGAAGCGATATTGGTCGGTATTTATCTAAACTCGATTTATCATTTTTTTGAAAACTGGAATAATAAAAGCTTCTCGTCGTATTCTAGTTTTCTGTCATCATTCTATGTTTTACCGACTCATCCAAAGTAACATTTGAACAACTGGATTCACCTACTGGGACAAACAAATTGTTAAACTCATTGGTAATGGCACGGCACTTGATCAGAGATAACACCACTCGACTTACAATTAATTTCTTTAATTTCAACAGACTTTGGGTATCTATGTATCAATTCATTTACTGACTGCCAGTAGTGCCAGTTTTTCCAGGTAATAGTGCCATTGGAATTAATCCGTTCGACGTAATACTGCTTTTTACTCTGACTTATTTTGGCATTAACGTTGTCACACCGCACAGATTGCAAAGTGGTCAGCATTCTAGCTCCAGCAACCGGAGGACCCGGGTTCGATTCCTGGTGGTGATAAGGAAAACATTTCACGGCTGGTTTAGGATCAATGAATTAATCACTCATTAGTCGAAATGAAAGTATGATTATGAAACCTCATTTGAGGCGGCCAAATCCCTTGATGGGATATAGTCCCAGAGAGAGAGAGAGAGAAAGAGAGGCAAGCTAATGATCATTTCGAAAATAATCAAAAGAAGTGACCCACTGGATTGGCTATAAACATCGCGCCAATTCTCGCCTAGAAGCAGTTCTTGCAGTTGGCAATAGACAATGCGGACAATCTCAACAGAGTTTCTTATGACTGGTCTAGAAATGGGATAACTCAAGAAACAAGTTTCTACAATATTAAACAATGATCTGATATGCACAAGTAAACATTGCATGAGGGACTTCGGGAGTACCTCTGATAAAAGCTGTAGAGTACGTTATCGATACAGCTGACTGAAGATTTT
The DNA here is from genome assembly GCA_932526605.1 of Nephrotoma flavescens. Lineage (NCBI taxonomy): Eukaryota > Metazoa > Arthropoda > Insecta > Diptera > Tipulidae > Nephrotoma > Nephrotoma flavescens. Next base: position 97,236,592 of record OW052221.1, read on the forward strand.
AAAATCCTGGTAGGTTAAGGCCATTTGCTGACAGCACATCTAGTAAAATGTCGACATCAGTATTTTTTAATAAAAAATATATAATAACGTCCCCCTCCCCCATAATTATTATACTAGAGTTTGTTAAATAGGTTTACTATACTGGGATTCTTCTTTATTTTCAGTTGTATCATCTTTTTCCGTTTCTGACCCTCTCATAATTCTAGTTATGGTCGAAGCAATCCCAATGTATTTCGGAACGCTTTATCCCAGCAATGGCTCTCAATGACTGTTCTATTACGAAAACTCTAAGTGAAAATTTTAGACATCCAGTGGCACTATTCTGGTAATTCCCCGGGAATAGGGAACTGGGGAAAGAATTTACATATAAATTATATTTAAATAATTTTTTTCTGGCATATTGAGGTAAAAAGTTAGTGGCAATTTTTTTGAAAACAAAATAAAATTGGGAATAACTTTCCCTGATAATTTCGCTATGGAAAAATTATTCCCAATTTACTAATATTTACATCAAACTTTTTTTCTCAGTAGGCCAGAAAAAACTGATTTACAGATAAAAGCTATGTAAAATTTTTCCCCAGTTCCCTATTTCCGGGGAATTACCAGAATAGTGCTACAGGAGGTTAGAACAATAACAGAATAACAATTACCAGAGAACAAATTTAGTTGAGCATAAAAGTAGTCATCTTAAAGCCATTGAATAACATCCACTAGTGGATACGACTTACACAGACGTTAGTATACACACGCAGACTCCACATCAGTAAGCTTCATAGCAACACGTTGGCCAGTCTCAAAAAAGCCTCCGTTGGTGTTCCACGTTATCGACGGAATATCTAATGAATGTCATGTTTATTTCATCTGTATTTCTATTTGTGGATGATTTAAAAATATTTAGATGTGAGGTCAACCATTTACCGTTGGAAATATGTCCCTTAAGAAACAGATTGGTCTAGTTATTGCCAATGAGAATTCTCTGCTTGGTTTAAACCAAAGACTTAACCGACACGGTGCCCTTTCTGTCAATCTCACATTGATAAAATTGACAGTATTCAAAAATAAGCAAAGCAATTCAACAGTGACCTTAGAGAACTTGTAACTATCCTCATTGTACGCGAGTTTTGACTTTGCTCCTAAGTATGATGAAGGTTGTTCACAGAAATTGTTTCCGACTAGCACTTCATGGTTTCTACATCAATCGCAGAGGAACAAGAAAGAAGAACATCCATGTTTACAGAATATAGTTAGTTAATTTTATAGAAAAGAAACTTGCAATTTCGAAAAATAAGAAACACACAGAAAAATTTATATAATATAAAATATTTAAAAAAAAAGAAAGAGAAAGAAAAATGGTCATATAATAAAAAAAATACATTAAATGAAAAATTTGCGGTTTTAATCATCAACCAATGATGGTTTTGGACGGCGATCCCCTCGATAAATAATGTCACCTGAGTTTCGATTTTGTACCAAAAATTAGAACGCGAGCTGTCGCGGTGAACAATTATTTTGTGTACATATACACTGTACAATATACAATTTTATATTTATATTGTATTGTTTCTCTCATGTATCTGTGCATTTTGTTCGTCAATTTTGCAAAGGCAAGTAGCATTATAAAAAGTTCCGGTTGAACCGGTTGAATATTTATGATCACTGATATATAACTCATGGATACGGTATACAACTAAATTACCATAGCAAACGACAACAAAATATGGTACAACTTTTTTTTATATTCCACTCGCTTGTATTATATACACCTCTTACTCGAAAATCGTATTAACGAAAATGTAAAATAAGAGCCACACTGGAACCAAGACAATTCCGAAAATTATTCGAAGTCGTTTTTTTTTCCTAATAAAGATAGAAAAATATCCAAAATTGTTAATTTTTTAAATCATAATTTAATAAATAAAACACTGCTGCCTATATTAAAAAAATATTTAAATATTTTTTTCGTATTTTTCCCTTGAAATATGAAGTACATATCTGTAATGAACAACATGCCAAAGCCAAAAACAAATTTAAAATTCGACATAAATGAAACGTAAATAAAAATAAATAAATATCGCATTGCATCCATTTTATCAAGTGTATGCCAACTGTTTTTTATGTAGTCTACTATACTAATTTGAATTTGATTTCCGAAAATTCGGAATTCTAGACAAGGAAGATACATTTTTGCTTTCTCTGTTGCACATTAGATACGATTTTTAGTTTTGTTTTTTATACCACAGTTTTTTATGTATACCGTATCCATGAGTTACATATCAGTGTTTATGATGATGACGTATACCTCACCTCTTCTATTTCGTTTTTTTTTTGTTTGAGCAATAAAACGTTTTTTTTATTTTTTTTAGCTGATGGCCGCACCCATTAATTAAACAAACTGTAATGCTTTACTTTAAACACTACCGAAATTGCATAACATAGTTTATTCAATTTACTTGACAAAAATAACTGATGTACAAGTACGTTCTTCTAACTTTAGGTTTTATATTAAATTAATTTAACTTTCTTTTCACTATTGATAGTTGAACATAAAAGTTTTATCTAAAATTTTATATAAACCGAATGTTATTATATTGAACACAATCGAACGCAAATACCATCGAATGCACCGAGAACCATTTTAACAAAATAACTGACTTAACTAGATTTAACAACTGATTTGCAAATTTTTGACTTAGCTCTGCGATTAACTAACCGACTTAACTCTCCGACTTAACTCTCGGATTTAACTCTCGGGCTTAACTGACTGACTTAACTCTCGGACTTAACTCTCCGATTTAACTCTCGGACTTAACTGACTCAAAATTTTAATTGCCATGCAATTTATAATTTTTTTTGTACCATAAAAAGCGGTTGAAACGAGTTTATTGGTAGCTGAATTAATTTCGTTGACCATAAACAAGTAAAGTTAAGCTGATTATGACGAGGCTTTGTAGCTCAAAACTAACGAACTATACAGGTGCCCAGATTAGTGTCACAAACTTGAAGTCATAACTTCAGATATTCCAAAATTTTACATAACCGAAGCAACAATGCTCTAATATTATAAAAACTTTAAAGGTCAATGACATTATTTTCCTAACGACCTAACGTAAGGCCGTCAGTATAACCGATGTATATAGTCATGTTTGCAAAAAAAAAAAAGATATTGAAAATTCATGTCCATGTTGTATAATTGGATGACAAATATTATCCGACGAGGATTCATTTTTTTTACGATAGACTCATCAATCTTGCTAAATAAATTGAAAAGAAAATATTTTGTTGATTGATTGAATATTGTCCTCTTAACAACCAAAAAAAAAAATCTTAAAGTCTAAAATTCATAAAGATCACTAAAGTCCGATATGGTGTAACAATATAGACAATTTTGAATAATCGACATAATTCTAAAGTGCTCTCGTTACATTACACAATAACATTTAGGATGGGTAATCGACAGCACGATGATTCGTTCAAGATAAGTGGTAACTGATTACGTACAGTGATTGTTTGTTTCACTGTATTGACAGTTTACTAGTGAATATTTTGTTTAAGTGGTGAACGAGAAAAACGAAATTTTCAATGAATTTGTTGTTACTATACGGTAATTTCCTGTTATAAGGTGAAAAATATATAAACTAACCACTTTAATCGATTTGTTTATGACGAAGTCGAAGACCAACAAAAAATAATTATGTTTTCCAAAGTTTAGTGGGAAAATTATATTTAATGCGAGAATACCTAAAGAAAAGGTAAATAATGTTTTGTTGGTCTAAAATTAGATACTTCCGAGGGTTAATATTTGTAAACTAAATTCTAATGTACAACAACGACTAAATCAATTAGGTAACGTAAATAAATTGCTTTCACAAGTAGTTTACGTAAACAACGTAATTTTGATAAACCAGTAACCTATTAGTGTTACGCTATGTATAGATGTTTATCTGGGCGTCGATACCATCAAATTGTTTTCATATTTTGTTTGGTGACGGTGTTCTAGAAACATTATTCTTTATTGTATGCTTCAATATAACGTAGAATTCTAAATATATTTATAAAATAAAGTTTTTATGATATTCGAGATTATTTTTGTGGATGACAATTAGAAAAATTTGGAAAATATTGAAAAAAAAATTGTTTACCAAGCGAAAATGTAATCGCGCACCGTCATCATTTCTATAACTAATGTTCTTTACATGCGGAGCCAAAGTTTTCTTTCCATTGTTGGTTAAAGCAGCTGTAGGCCGCTTTACACGGTGCTCTAATAAAAACTAACCACTAACGTTTTTGGAGGGGAACTTTTTAATTGGAGCATTATTCTAATAATGCGTGATTTTAACTTACCACCAATAAATTGGTGTTAACGTAAATGTACGCAAATTCTACCCAGTGCTCTATAAAGTTGATCAGAAAACATATAAATAATCAAAATCTCAAATTTCTGTTAGAAGCCGGCTCTTAAAATTCTAAATAAATCCAAAACGTATCCCTTCGGTATAAAGAATTAACATTAAACCACTTGAAATAGTCAACATTTTCTAAACATATTTCCTATTAGAACCAACTATAGTTAAAGGACTGTTTGAATTTAAAATTAGTACCCCGATTGCGTTTCGATATTTTAAATTTCACATTTTAGAGATAATGAAAAAACTGAAAATAAAACTCAAAGTAACCAATACTCAATTTGAAACCTCTAGGATTAGAATGCCAAAATGTTGCCGTTTTTCGATGTAACCTTCACATCTCGACCTAACGAAAGAATTGTGTATTACATTTATCTAAAAAGCATGCATCGAGTCTATTTGCGTCTTAAACTAATGCAATAAAAACAAAAATATATTTCAATATAAACTGAGGTTAACTATTGTTTTGCAAATTTAAAATAATTCGCTAAGACGTTGTGTTGATACTTTGTATATAAGGTCAAAGTATTTTCCCTTGTGTTTGTAGTATGGTCAGCTCTCAGCATTGCAGTTTAAAAATACATCTGAATTTTAAAGCATTTTTGTTAAAAAAAAAATGTTATATGTTCTCGGTTTGCCGTCTGTCCGTCTGTGTCCACGATAATTTGAGAACGAATGAAGATATCAACTTAAGTTCTTCACCAAAAGTTCAAGCAATTCATGGGATAGAGCCCTATTGAGTTGGACATTTCTGTGTTTAGGGTGTTCAGAGATATGTAGGGGTTTGTTAACCCTCCTCAAAATTGATAGAATTCTTTTTTATTTTCTATTCTATTTTGGTTTCATAGAGCATGTGAATGTGGAATAAAAATATATCTCATGTGGATGTGGGTTTTTGTGGGTGGTGTAGTTATGGGGGTGGTACGAGTGGTGGTATGGGAGGCGGTGGGGGTGGGATGAGATATTTTGGGTTTGGTGTGGGAATTTGGGATTTGGTGGATGATGGTTTGTGTGAATGGTGTGTATGTGGGAGTGGGTATGGAAGTAGGAGTGGGTATGGAGGTATTAAAAAATATCGGAGTGAAGTTTATGAAAAAAATAACAAAATATACACTGTGTATTATAAGTACTTAGACTTGAAAAAACACTCAAATTTTGAACATTCATAATAATATCTGAAATCTTTTAATAAACACAAATATTTTTACAATATACGCAGCAAACATTTAATTTTTGTGGAAAGTTTTGAGTAAAGTTTAAAAATGAAATTTTTTACAACATAGTGTAATTGCATAGAGATTATCAAAGTTGTTCTGAACTGCCCCTACGGAATGCACAGATACGTTCGAAGTGGTTCTGAACTAGTAATTGACGTACCTGGGCATCTTATCCGTATGGGCGAGATAAATAATTTCAAGTGTTTAAGAATTTTCATACTACACTCAATTATGTTCTGTCTTGAATAACAAAAAACTCAGAGATTTCCGAGCATGTGGATGAATAAGATTGGTTTCTTACATCAATTAAAATTTGTGTCACACGCAAATTATAACTATTAATTAATTGTGTATTATTGTAAATACATATCGAACTAATCGTGGCTTCTAAATTTTTATAAAAATAATAAAAACAAATGTATTACTGCTATTGAAACATCAAAGTAAAAAAAATTAATAGACCAAAATTAAAAAAAAAAAAAATCTAAAAATGTTTTCAGTGAAGATATGGGACCTAAATTCAGCTTGAGAAAAATTTCAACGATTCACGAGCACTTGACCTATATCACCGGAATTGCTAAAGTTTTAATTAGAAACAAACAGAATTTCGGAAAAATTCTAACTGGAACTATTGTTTGAATCTCGACTCGTAGGCGACTCACGAGCACTTGACATATAACGCCGGATTTGTTTTGATTACAAATTAAAAAGATTTGCAGAGAAATTCGTCTGAAAGACAAGATTAAAACGAATGTATTCAGATAATTCCAGAAAGAATTTTTCAGCAAATTTCGACGAACCCGGTGGTATATTCCTAGTGCTCGTGAATCGCCTGTGAGATGATACTCAAACGCCTATATCCCATTAGTTCTAGATAGTTATTTTTTTCAAATCTCTCAGTTTGTAGTCAAAACTTCAAGTGATTATATCCATAAACAACAACATAAAATTTCAGGCTGAAAGTTCTTGGTAGATTCATAGTATTCAATCACGTAATGCTAATTAAATTTCCGCATTGTCGTTTGGGCTGCCTAGGTTTCCCAACAACTGAAGGGATAATTTAAAAATACGTAAAAGTTAAAATTTATAATTTCGGGCTGAACACTCTAAATGTGTGATAATTTTTCGAACTGGGAAATAAAACTTTCTCGATAGTTATAGTTTATTATTGCTAGCGGGTTTTTGAACCGAATATTTTGACGACTAAAGATATGATCAAACTCTTGTGGAATACACCTGTTCACAAGAAATCCCGGATCACTCTGAAGTATCAAGTTATAATCAAGCAAGTAGACGATGTTAATTTTTCAGACTACGGTACGCTTCGCTTCCCTATAGATGGAACACGTGGCGAAAAGTGGCAAAATTTTTAAATTCTTAATAGATATCGGCTAAATCCTATACAAATGAAAATCCTTTCAACCTAAACTTGGTAGGAGGCAGTATTAAGAATACCCAAGACCCCTTAATAGGCCTCGTTGATCCCAAAAAGAAGCTTAAAACTGTTATCTTAAATCATTTGATGGGATAATCGGCAATGACGGCTTAATACAAATCGGTGTCATAATAAATACAAATGAAGGTTTCATGATACAATAATTCATTTAAACATAAATATCCCGCTTAAGCAACAGGTTTTAGACTAAGTAAATCCTCTAAACCTGAGAACCGGCAACCTTAATGCTGAACAAATACAAAAATTGAACCAAACAATAGTCCAAATCTTGCCTCGGACCCTGAAGAGAAATTAAACTATAGGACCGATTTTCCTCTACGCAATATAATTAAGGAACCTAGATCATTTCTCGCAATGGCTGGGTTCTATCGAAGATTCTTTAGGGACTATCGAAACTGGCAAAGCCACTGATTTTGCTTTTAAGAACGGAAGATGGACATGTGTCCAAAACGTTCTCTAAAATTAAACATCGACGGCAACAATGCATAACCGTGTATCTACAAAAATCGTCAAATTGGGTTTATAATAATATCATACAGAAATTATTCTGTTTTTTGGGTTTTTGACAACAAAAAAGGCGGGAATATGCATTTTCATTCATAACTATTCGATTTTGTGTGTGCATTTTCGTGTATCTGCAGTATTTTTTGGTTGGTGCTACATGTAAGGTAAGTTTCAGCTTAAATATTTTTCTAATTATGAAATGTTTAATTATTAATTGTGGTTTTTTGAATTAGTTAATTATCCATTGATTAAAAAATATGAAATTGTTTTTAAAAATTATTATATTTTATTTAAAAAACTCGATTTAAAAATGATTTGTAGTTAGACGAAAATGAATTGCCAATATTCAATTTTGCTGTGTACATACACGTTAATGAATGCTATATGAAGTAGATAAACGAAAGTGATTTTAAAAATTATATGTTTTTATTTGCAGTTAAACAAAATTGTGCCGAAGTTAAAATAAAACAATTTCACCCAAAATTAAAGTACCATTATGGGAGATCGAAGAAAGCTTTTAGTTAAACTAGCTTTGGCAAAATTACAAGCACGCCAACTAAATCAACCGATATCCACTGAACAATCTCATATTGTGTAGCCAAGCTGTTATATCTGTAGACGTGACTCCTATACCGCCTGAAGTTTTGCCAGATAATATGGGGCTATCATCTCAACCAGTTTTCCCTATCGATATTTCAACACAATACGATGCAACAGCAAATGATTTGCCAAAAAATTTTCTGCAATCCTTTAATTTGAATGATGCAGATTTCATTTATGAAAATGAAATACCGCTGGGAACAGATATTTCCCTGTCACAATCACAGGCCGCTGACTTACCAAAAACAGACCCGTTGTACCGGATTGAAATTCCAAAGGAAATGGATAATGTACCAAATATAAATAACGAAAATTTAAATAATATTTCGAATGGTTGTAATGACATGCAACCTGATGGTACTTCTGATATATTATCTGATAATTCTGAAGATTTTGATGTACCGAACAAACCTATTTCTTATCAGATGCAGCCGAGCTTGATAACGTAGACTCACTGAACATGAATTTGAAACAAACAAATAAAAAAAAACTTGCTCAACAAACAAATCGAATGCTCGGGAAAAATTATTTTGGGTTTCGAAAAGTATCAACTAATGATAAAATTACGCAAATTCAAGACGTGCCAAAGGAAGGCCGCCAGATTGGGCCCAAATGCACTATACAAACTTGCAGAAAGTTTACTAAGTTTATGGATCATTGTGGAGGTGTGAGCGACATCGATCGAATAAAATTGTTCCATCATTTTTGGAAGTTAACCTGGCACGAAAAGAAAATTTATATTTGTAGTTTGGTACAAGAAATTAAAACGGAAAGAGAAACTGCCACCGATGAAGCTAGTTCAAGACGTAGCTTTTCCCTACTTTCGGTATAAAGCAAAGCTTTGTTTCGAAATGTGTTCGTGAATCCCAATATGGGATTATAACCCGGCCTAAAAAAACGATTTCAGCTAGAACCAATAGTGAGAATCATCATTTTATGCGCATTTTATGCGCATTTTTAGATTCGCTCAATAAGTTACCCAGCCATTATTGCAGGAAAGAGACAAATAAGCTCTATCTCGAACAAAAATTTGAAACCAAAACGTCTCTTTATACTGAATATTCACGTCATTGTATTTCTTCTGGGAAGAAACTAGTGTCGAAAACAAAATTTTTTGCAGAGTTTGCTAATAAAAACTTAGCCTTGTTTACACCTGTAAAGGATCGATGCGACACTTGTGTACAACACGAAACGGGAAATTTGTCGGACGAAGTTTATCAAATTCATATTGCAGAGAAAAATCGGGCGCAACAAGAAAAGGAAAGAGACAACGATCGTGCTATGAATGGCCTTTGCCACCTAATATACATGGACCTGCAGGCGGTAAAAATCTGTCCAATGATAAATTCAAGCAGTACCTATTTTAAAACTAAACTTGCCTGCCAAAACTTTACCATTTAGCATCGGTTTTTGCTTCGTTTTTAGTGAAATATTTAAAAGAAATGTTTTTGAAAAACAATGACGGGCTACCTATAATTGTTTATTCCGATGGCTGTACATATCAGAATAGAAATGTAATAGTTTCAAACGCTCTTTTAACACTGGCCATTGAATACAACACAGTAATTATTCAAAAATATTTGGTTAAGGGCCACACACATGAAATGTGACAGTGCGCACATGCCAAAATAGACATTGAAATCCCAAATGATTACCATCATGTTACCGTCGAAGCTAGACAAAAACCATTCCCTTATAAAGTTTTTGTGCCGGATTTTAACCTTTTCAAGATTTTTCATTATTTAAAATATATCCGTCTATTCGCCCGGGCCGTCATAACGTTGTAACTAATTTACGGCAACTTCAATACAGTCCTCAAGGTTTAATTGCATACAAAATTTATTTTGACGACGAATTAGCAGAATTGCCATCGCGTCCTAAAACGGAAATTTTTAGAAAATTTGAAGATTTTAATAAATTATTTTTAACCAGGAGAAATATATCGAAAATAAAATTTATGGACTTGCAAAGCATGAAGGTACATATTCACAAAAATTTTTGGGCTTTTTATGATAACCTACCTCACAATCAAGATTAATTTTTGAGACTGATTATAATTAACAAAAACTGAATTATTTTTATTTATTGTTAAACGTGAACTATTAAAATATGATTTATTTTTAATTTTTATTTAGTTTATATTAATTCTTAAAAGAAATTGTAATGCATTTAATGCATAATATCTGTGAAATATATTTACAATTTGTAAAACCACAAAATAATTTTAATTTGAATTAAGAAATTACACCAAAATTCGTTTTTGCCTTATAGATTTTTTAGATACACGAGAATGCATGTCAAAATGTATGATTCATTAATGTGTATCTGCAGGTTTATACGTAAACACCTAATAAATAAAATTAATTAATTAATTAATTTGTTTTAATTGGCCCTTTTTAAGTATAAATGATTAAATCGTTTTTTTCGAATTAATTTTACTTAAATAAAATGTTTTATTCATCTCCTGTAAATTGGTAAAAATGTAGATACACGATAATGCATTGTTACCGTCGACATGTTAATTTGAAGGACGGGGTAATAACTGCGATCAACAAAATGAAAGAATCTCCCGTTTCTAATGAAGTTTTAGTATCACTACCGAACTTTCATAAAGAGTTTGAACTAACCACAGATATTTTAAAATTTTTATTTACATAAAATTGTTTAAACATTAACTTTTATAAAATATCATTTTAATTAAACTTTAAATTAATTTACACGTTAAAATTCCTTCTTAAGACCGGTTAAAGACGAGAACCAATAGGAAGCAAAAATTATATCCATCCATCGATGAGGCCATCGCTGAGCCGAATAATCAGAGTACTAGTTAAACGCTGAACTACATGTAAGGAAAACAAATACGACCGGCATCCCAATAAACCAATAACCAACACAAAATTTATCCCACTTTACTCCGAACAATGCAAACAAATCCGACTTAGTAACATCTCAAAATTAAATCAAAAACAAGAACATTTAAAATACCATAACAAAAACCGAAGACCTGTAAAAATACATCAGCTCGGCCAAATCGTTTATGAAAAACACAACAAAAGGTTGTGTTAAAATGATATGAATAGCTGGAAATCCAGGTCATGAAGATTTTGAAATTATTAAAAATAATAATTTTTACACTATTTCCCGTAGGCACTTGGCTGACACTAACACTTAATAAACACATTTTATTAAATACTTGTTGTTTTAGTTTCTCCAATTACAGATGTTCCCCTGGTCTATTCTCACGTTCGTAATAAGGTGACTAATACGTCTGGTAATTAAATGTATACTTCAATATACCTTGAATTTTGTTTCTCAGCCGATGACTATTCGCTTACCTGCTATACTCTTCCCTCTTTTTTATTATTAATTTTTCCGTATAAACAACAGTTGGCTAGGACGATCAATAGATTATTTTTTATTGCCTATTTTTTTTCTCTCCTTCTTTTTTTCCTTTTTTTGCCTTTTTTTTACTATATATAACTAAATTTTTACTTTTACAAATCAGTATCAGAAATCGATCGAGTGATTTTTTAAACTTTTTCAACAAAAATCTTTTAATTAAAATATTCAAAAATCAAATTTTTTGCGAAATAAAAAAGAAGTATTTAATAAAATGTGTTTATTAAGTGTATTAAAAATAAAATAAATAATAATCTAGAAAATAATAATAAACAAGTAATTATAAATCAATTATATACCAAAAATAAATTATCACTTCAATACAAAAAAAAAAAAAAAAAATAGGGTAAATGATCAATTGGCAATAAATATTCACTATACACTGCAGTTCACTTGGATAGGAACGACCGTTTTTTTTTGGAATATTTTAAAATCGGTGTAATATTTTCAATTATTGTTTCAATAAGCAGTAAATATTAAAGAAGAAAAAATGTATGTTTCATGATTAATTGTGTTTTGTGTTTTTTCCAAAGAAAATTATAAATTTGGATGTTTACTTGAATAAGAACGATTAACAAATCTTAACAAAAAGTTATTTTTTTGATTAAAAATATAATTAAAGTCAATTTAGTTTTAATTTAATTGGATTTACATGGTTTTAGTAATGCGTACTACTTCCCTTATTGAAAATAACTTCATATAAGCTACTGGAGATGGAGTCATACAACCATTTTAAATTATCTAGTTAAATCTCCTTCCAGGCTTCGTTTTGCTGGCGCATTGTCGAACACCTTCGTAAACTTTCCGAGACAGCAAACTCCATACGTTTTCCATAATATTGAGATCGGGAGAATACAGTGGCCATGGAAAAAGCTCTACGTTTTGCTGCAATATCCGCATGATTTGACTAGATTAGCTGTGTAGATAGGGGCATTATCTTGCTGATATGTCCATGGCAACGGCGCAAAAGAATCATTGAAATGAGGAAATGCGTTTTCAATAATGCATTTGCAAGTCGATGCAGTCACCATAAAATGATACAGCTCCCCATACCATAACGCCTTCTTCGTGGCTATGGTGGTTTGCTAAAAACATTTCCTCTTTTCGGAAGGTCGTGAAAATAATAGATAAATCCATCGAGACCATCGAGGTTAAATTTCTTTTCATCGGAGAAAACGACATTGTTATTAGGCTCGCCTCCACACCGGCTCTCGCTTTAATTTTTTCACAAGATAGTGCGCAATTGGTCTTTAGTATGACCCGCTTATCGGCTGCAGATGTAGCCATATTCATTTGGATTTTTTATAAAATTCAAAATTATAGTCTTACTTCTTCCTATTTTATCTGCAATTGCTTGTAGAGAATATTTTTCGCTGTGTAACACTTGAATTTGGGCTATTTCTTCATAGTATAATAAGTTTTTTTCCTCCATTCATTTTGTATTGTTTTAATGTTAAAACGGTAACGTTTTTCAAAAAAATTCATTTAAGTTTAAATTTGCTAACACTTTCAATTGAAGTGTTATTGATAACTATGGCCGTTTCTATTCAAGTGAAACAAACAAAAAATATACTTTTTAAGACAAAACAAAATACATAAAATAAAACTCTTTTGGCCTACTAAATTATTTTTATTTAAATATTTTATTAGTTTGAACAAGTGCTCATCCTGTAAAAAAAAAAACTTGAAAAAGTTAGACCGATTTTAAAATATTCCAAAAAAACGGTCGTTCCTATTCAAGTGAACTGCAGTGTAAATCCAGATGAAAGAAGTTTAAATTGAGATTGAAACTGAAATTGAAAGTGAAATTGAACTTGAAATTGGGGCGCAAATTTGCCATACAGTACTCCACAGGAAGCATTCAACTTTGTAAATATTAAAATCATTACTAATAAATTTTGTCTCCTCTATATTATTTATATCCCATTAACAACCTCAGAACTATATGAAAAATTATTACTTGAACCAGTTAAAAGAAAGAATAAAATAATGGAAATTAAATTTGAAAACTTTATCTCAATCTGTAACTAAAAGAATATTTGAAAAATAAGCAATTCATCTTTTGTTTACCAAATTTACTCAGAAGCCGCTCTTAAACTGCAACCACGCAAACAATCAACAGATATTAACAGTCGACGAAATATAAGCAGAGTTACTCTTACTTAACCAATTTGAGGGAGATATTTGTATAGAAAACGATACTCAGAAACTCAACGAAAGATACTTGCTAAAATTTTGCAACATAATCCTATCAATCAAGAATAATATCTTTATTTCAAAGGAGAAATCAACTCTCAAGTACTCCCAGTTATTCTTTAACCCACACCACCGGAAAACCAAATTAAGGAGATCCTTTCCTTTCATTACAAATGATGGAAGATATTCACACCAATAATATACAACAAACAATTGAAAGTGAAAAAACTGTGCGGACCCCGCACAAATCTTATGGAAATTTGGTCCCGGTCAAATTTGCTGAATTTTTGATATGTGATAGAGTTCATCATAGCGGTCAATTGTCTCAATGGCCACAAAGCTCAAAAATGGATAGTTTGGCCGGTACAGAGCTTTAAAGCTCCGAGTATCCTCCACGGATTTATGTATATGCGCAGTGTGTATAGACTTTTGAAATAGCCTATTTAATTTTTTTTATTATCTAGGTTTATATTTTTGAGGTTGCTGAATTCAGATCTGTTGTTAGATTTTCAAAATTGACAGTTGGCAGCTGTCAAATAGCTGTCAATGTGCTATAATAAAGCCAAAAACTTGTTTTTTATGTTTTATCTTTCTTTTTTTTTGCACTTCGATAAGTTCAAAGATGATATCAAATCAATAACAATGACTATCGGCAGCTGTCATTTAGCTGTCAACAATCCTTTGTGAAAAATTGCCGAAATAGACTTCTGATACGGAATTTGTCGTCAGCAGCTCGATTCTGGTTTTTCCTATAGGAAAAGGAATTAGGAAAAATATTTTCGTAGTATTTTTGTCACAAAAATGTTTTTCTGGCATACTATGGTAAACAGTTAGTGTAAATTTTTTCAAAAACAAAATTAAATTGGGAATATTTTTCCTATCCTATTTCGATACGGAAAAAATATTTCCTAAATTATAAAGTTTTAGATCAAACATGATTTCTCAGTAGGCCAGAAATTGATATTTTTGACTTGAATACTATGAAATTATTTTTCCTAATTCCTTTTCCTATAGGAACAACCCGATTTGACACCTGACAGCTGTCAAAATGCACTTTTGGCCACCAGCATCGTGATCAGCAATCTTCAAAACATCGGTACACGCACTAAAATCATATACTAATGTACCAGATTTCGAGTGGACGATTTTTTTCCGAAAAAAAACAGTTTTTCACTTTTAATTGTTTATAATTAAATAACAATAAACAATTACGTGAAAAAATCACTAGGACTAATTTCAGGAACCTCTTAGCGACATGAAATACCCATAGTCAACCATCCAAAGTCCGAATTGTAGCAGATACGGGGGTAACAAGCAAAAAATCTAGCCGGTACAAATATGTACCGGTGCCCCGGAAAGGGTTAATGAGAAAGAAAGTGTAAATCTATTTTTCAATATGAACAAGTTAATAACATATTAAACCGACCTTTAGCGATATATTATTATTTGCATGTGGCAACATTCGAGGATATTCTCGGCTTAAAGCTGACACCTATCAATCAACTAACTGTCAAAACCGAGTTGTGTAAACACAATTGACGGGCATAGCACATGTTTACGGATAACCAATAACCAAGTTTAATAAAAAGTATTATTCTAAGTCCCTAAAGCCGAATTATCCTAATTCCCTTTAACGAAATTATTTTAAGTCCCTAAATCGAAATTCTTCTAAGTCCCGTTTCACCTCCCTCCTCCTAAAACTGACCATTTTCACTCCCTCCTGAGTGGAGGCCTTCGCGAAGTACCCCCTCTTTATGAACATGTTCCATGTTAAAAGTTACTTTTTAAAAAAACTTTAAGTTGCTTAGATCACTGAGTTCAAAAGTGATGTCATAAACTTATATCATGTTTGATTTCTTATCCACAAAGTTAAGCACAAAAAATAAGTTACTTGCTCTATTATTGCATTTTGACAGTTAGTGGACAGCTTGTTGACAGCTGTAAGCTGATGACTACATAATTTTATATCATATTTATATTCAGTTATCTAAAAAATTTGAAGTTATAAACAAAAAATAATTTTTGACTTTATTACCGGACTTTAAAGAATTGTTGACAGCTAAATGACAGCTGCCGATAGTCATTGTTATTGATTTTATATCATCTTTGAACTTATCGAAGTGCAAAAAAAAGAAAGATAAAACATAAAAAAACAAGTTTTTGGCTTTATTATAGCACATTGACAGCTATTTGACAGCTGCCAACTGTCAATTTTGAAAATCTAACAACAGATCTGAATTCAGCAACCTCAAAAATATAAACCTAGATAATAAAAAAAATTAAATAGGCTATTTCAAAAGTCTATACACACTGCGCATATACATAAATCCGTGGAGGATACTCGGAGCTTTAAAGCTCTGTACCGGCCAAACTATCCATTTTTGAGCTTTGTGGCCATTGAGACAATTGACCAGTATGATGAACTCTAACACATATCAAAAATTCAGCGAATTTGACCGGGACCCAATTTCCATAAGATTTGTGCGGGGTCCTTACCTCGAGCTTCTGCAAAAATGTTGGATCCAATCCTCAACGGTCATGATCATAATCATAGCAACCATCATAGAAAACCCATGTATTTCAGACGCACAAAACCCGAGAGCAGTGGTTCCGAAGCAGTTAATCAAGAAAAAAGGAAGTACAAAAAAACACAATAAAACTCAATAGCCTACATACATAGTTAGTTAAGTTGCTTTCTGATTCTTGATAATCGCTCCTCGTCGCAATGGGCGCTTTCAATATTTCCCACTTTGAAATTTTCAAATCAAATTGGTGTTGATTTCAAAAATCATGAAAGAGGACCTGAAATGTTATAAATATATTTTATATCGTTCAGATGAGGAAGTTGGGAAATATTTAAATATGACAAGTATAACGCTGAAGGTGAATGAAATAGCAGCGTCTTTTGTTTATGTGAAAAGGAATGATGAGCTCCACGACACTAAATTTTTTGCAGGCACTTTTCTTTAGTTGAGGGTTGTCTTGTTACTCAAAACCCCTAAATGTTGTTGTTTGATATAAAATTAAATACAAATCACTTTATTGTTAATTCTGGATATCCTCTGTTCTCATGTCGCTTTTTACACTTTGAAATATAAATAAATTTTTGCTTCATATATTATGTAGGGCAGTAGCAAACATTATACGAGAATATGATGAGATTTTTTTTTTAAATCTGACGACGATAAGAGCAGTCTTGTTACGTACAAAAGAGGAATGTTGTTTTATAGTTTTTATAATTAAAAAAGTAGAATTAAATTTTTATTCTTCATTACATATTCCTTCGTATAAATCTGCTTTATGTGTGTAAAAAATAGAGCATGCATGTATAAATTTCCTTTTCTAATGAAATTTAGTTTTTTTTTGTGGAAAACACTGCATCTGCATAATACTCTGTCTAGTAAATTTTAAATAATGTGGTTTTAAGTTTTAAAATATTCCTTTTAATCAAATTATATAGTCATAAACGGCTCATGTTTTCGCTATAAATCAGTGATGCTAAAAAAATAATGCCGATTATATACGCTATACGCGGTTGAAGCGATACTTGTATGCAGGTCCGCTGAATTACGTAGATTTGTGAAAGAAGGCAGAAATTATAAATCATATTAAGCAGCACATTATTTTTGGAGTTTGTTGGTTGTAACGAACGTCCTGGAAGCTATCAGAGGAAAATAATTAGCTTCTGCCGAAAATCTAAAAATTAAACTTGAATACGTATTATGCAGCACTACGGGAGTGTTTTCACATATTTTATAGACAACAAGCCAATCAAACTGCCAGGCATACTAACATTATAAGCCAAATACGGAACTCATAAATTTGTTGGAGGTAAAGTATAATCCATTTCAGACCATCAGCCATCAAGACCAATGATGACCGTAACCCCGGTAACAAGAAATCAGAACACCAGCAAATAATGAATAGTGTCTTCTTATCAATAACAACCTAATGTGTCGCTGCAGGGATCGACAGTGGTACTTCACATCGATAACAACGCAAATCGACCAGAAGTAACCAAATGTCATATGGCAATCCCAGTGAGCCCAGTAATATCTATCACCATGGTCTCCTTAAGCATAAGATGCGCATACCGCCAGTGTTCGGCGATTCTAGAAGAACAACGAAACCAATCGAAGGATATAAATTGAAAATTGTAACATTTGGAAAGAATTATTCACAAGCAGCCAAATTATGAAGAAAGACTTTATAGGTTGAAGATCTACCTCTTCACCACCAAATAGTAAAACTGATCGCAAGTGAGGGATTTGCGTTGCACAAATTGTCATCAAATTCAACCAAAATTTTAAGAAACATTCTGGACTATTTGCGTGAAAAGTGATTGAAAAAATTAGACTAAATCTTTCGAAGGAAGAATCAACTAAACTGCTACTATTATCTGAGGCTGATGCAGCTTAGCATGCAATTTACTTTTATGTCATAACAAACATTTATGAAAATATAAAATGCGTTTTTAACGTAAATATTGCGCTGATTCCACAGTGAAACAAATTTTTTTCACTAAAAGATAGTGGGAAACCGAAAAGAGAAGAGTGTATCTAAATTACGTTAGAGTGACAAAGGCAGCAACTTTTGTTTGTTTTTTATAGCAAAATTTTTAGTCAAAATAATGACAGATTGGGGGCAAAATAACTTAAAAAAGTTTAAAATAAACCATTTTAACGAAACACAAAATTTTCCAAAATTTATTTTACCCTATAATGAACGTGTTGTATATAGCGGCACAAAAAATAATCCCGCGTTCCATTTTTTCTTGGCATTTCACTATAACATTTTCTCAACCATAAAATTGTCTTAGGGTGCGAAAAATATTTCTCATCGCATACTATTTTTTGAGGGTGTTTAAAATGTTGCCATAAAAAGTATTGAGTTTCATACTTTTTATGGCAAAATTTTCCCTACTTGTACTCTATTATTTTGCCAGTAAATTTTATTGAAATAACTTTTGTTTCTCTCTAGCACTGTGGAATTCACGCGTAATGCCTCTATTACACCAAGAAAATTTTACTGTCAGTAAAAACGAAACGAGATAAAAATATAGATATTCTTTATACTACATATCTTAATGGAACAAAAAATAAAATCAGTAAAATTTACTGACAAAATATTTGTGTATGTGTTTGTGATGTTGCTATAATAAATTTAAAAAATATGTATCGAGAGTACTTTTTATGGCAACATTTCAATACATATGAAGAAATATTGTGTAGCGATAGAAAATATTTTTCTCACACATGTACCATCAAATTTTTTATAGTTAATTATGGTAACGGTCTTTTCTCTTAATTTTGATTACATTATTTTTCATTGTAATTTGTTTCAAAAACCACTTTAAACTTAATAATTGTCAACACACACAACGAGCCGCACCAAAAATAAATTTGTTTGGTTATGTTTTTTATAGTTGCCAAAATTTAGCTATAAAATCTTGGTATTACAACAAAAAAATTGAAATATTTATCTTCTTCACTCCAATGCAATTTTATATAATTTTTCTTTTTTGGTTTTTCAGTATTTTTTACTGACAGTATATTTTTCTTGGTGTAATAGAGGCATAAGTATGTCATGTTTTTCAGATTAATTTAGCATCAGAGTTCATTTTTGGTATCGTTGATTTATGTATGTCATTTGGTTCTTTATCCTTTATGCGATAAAAATATTACATTACTACGAAAGAAGAAGGACAACTCATAAAATTAAAATTATCTTATTATTTACCCGGGCGGTGAACATTTGAACTACGCAAAGAATGAAATAATTCTAATCAAAAAGAAAATAATATGGAATTGTTGTTATAAATTTCCCAAAGTAAGACTCTTAAGATAATCAAAATTATTCATTAACACACCAATTCCCCTAGCTGGATCACTTCAAGTGACGTGATTACTCATCTTTCTGGCTACTAGATCATTAAATCGAAACTTACAAAATAATTCGTTCAATAAAGTCGCTGCCTGTTTTTTAAATCTTAGTATGCTGCTTTATAAATATTTCCATGCGACTGCTATCACTTCAAACGACAATTTCTATCAATTGAAATTTTGACGTGACAAATAAATAAAAAAAACTTCAAACTAATGCAGCCAACTAAGATGTAAAAAAAACATTTAAGAGTTTTGCACAAAATTATTTAGTAAATTTTGATTTTAAATGTAGTAACCAGGAAGATCCATAGTCACGTCGTGAAGAGATACGTCTAAGGGAGCATTAAGATTCTCGGAAGGTAAATTTACATAACACCATTCAAGAAAAGTGAGGTCAATTCTACCATTAGCCTCAGATAATAGTAGCAGTTTAGTTGATTCTTCCTGCAATTTAAAACAATCTACATTATCGACATGTATCATGTGGTGGTAGTACATAAGAAAATTATACGTGATTGAAGTTAGCAGCAATTTGTCGACGAAAAACGATTTGGATTATGCCCTCTACACGACAAATTATAAACATGCTATTCAGCAATTTACAAACGTTTAACTTCACCCAGTCCTTAAACATGCGAGTTATGTGAAATCAATTTTTATAAGCCAAATATTTTTCGGCGAAAATTTTCTGATAACTTAAATCTCATTTAATTTTCCGCTGACATCATCACAAAATATGTCGAGAATGCAGATGTTTTTCAGGCGGAAATTTTCGGCTAACTTCAGTGGAATAGATATTTACAAATCAAAGCACATATTTGGATACTCTTAAAGATTCATCGACCATGAGCATAAAAATAAACAACATCTTAGGAGTTAAAGAACAAAATAGAAAAAGTCCAGGCTACCAAGAAAAGCTATACTCTTAGCTATAGAATTCAGCCTAATTTATCAGTCGGTGGTAACGTATTAATAAAGGACAAAGTGCCTTACCTCCTCCCGATAGGAGCGGGATGCAAATTGCGGTCAATATTACCTATGAGTCTAAGTCTATACTGCAACCATTATCCGGATCAAAAATCATAAGTCTCGTGAAGTCCGTTTGCGCCAAAAAAGTTAGAACCATTATCCGATTATATGTTCCTACACGATCCGCATCCGTATTACTGGATGTATATGGATGGTGGTATAGTCCGTGAAAATCAAGATGAAGATGACAAATTTATCGTCAAATTATTTTTCAAGCATGAAGTATTCTTGGATCGAAGTACAACGAATCACTGAATCGGTTGAAGGAAACCGCTGAGAAAACCCCGTGCTGGTGAATTTGATTAATTTTATAAAACATTCATGTTAGAATATCAAGAACTTGAACATATGGACAAGCTAAGTAAAAACAAATTCATATCACGGAATCACGAAAGCAAGAAGCCAAGACAATCAAATTAAGAGTGCGCTGTTTCATGCCTTAACCAAATCATTAATGGGACTTTCTTTGAACGCTATCTTAATGGTTGGATTAAAATTTTAATAAGAATCCGACAGCATAAGTTTATGTTACGGGGAGATATTCAACAAATGTATAGATAGGCAGGTTTCGTTGAAAAATAACAACCGACAAAATTAAAATACCAAAATATTTACTTATGGTACAGCATCAGAGGCATTCCTAGCACTACGTAGTCTACCTCTACAGTAAATTGGCATGCAGCTACAGACCAGTCAACCATGGTAATGTATATATGTTCCCTCTCTCTCTCTCTGGCTTTCACATCCCATG
Source organism: Nephrotoma flavescens (assembly GCA_932526605.1). Classification (NCBI taxonomy): domain Eukaryota; kingdom Metazoa; phylum Arthropoda; class Insecta; order Diptera; family Tipulidae; genus Nephrotoma; species Nephrotoma flavescens. The sequence continues at coordinate 97,258,032 of OW052221.1, forward strand.
AAGGGATTTCGCCGCCCGCACAATGGCCCTCCATCCATCCCGATCCATTGCTCTCGTCCTCCAGTTTCGATATCCTAATGCTTGCAGATCTTGTTCAATGTCGACACGCCAGCGTAGTCGGGGTCTTCCTCTACGACGTACTCCGACTGGTTGTTGGTGAAACACTTTATTTATCATCCGTTGTTGTGGGAACCGTGTAACGTGGCCGAGCCATCTCACTCGATTGGATTTAATGAATCCGATGATATCGCTGCCTCCGAGGAGTTGCTTTATTTCGTGATTCATACGAATCCGATATTCGTTGTTCGCAACTTTAATTGGACCTGCATTTCATTCAGTGATGTTATCTGACCCGAGGTATTTAAAGTTTTCGACACCATCAAAATTGTGGTTGCCAATTCCGAAATTTGCGCTAGAGATGTTCCTGGGTGTTGTTAGATATTTGGTTTTACTGCTGTTCACCTCCAAACCAAGTCTTCTTGCGCAGCGATCGAGCGGTATGAAACTGTCTTTGATATCGCTAGGTCTTCGGCCAAGAAGCACGATATCATCTGCATATCCAAGAATTTGGCCGGATTTATTAAATATACAGTGCGAAGTTTCGATGTTGCTTTTTCTCACTACGTACTCAAGCGCCAAATTGAACAGCAAAGGCGCGAGTGCATCACCTTGTCGAACACCAGATGTTATTTCAAAGGAGTCTGATGTTATTTCAAAGGAGGATGTATATATGTTGACCGGTGTAAATTGTTTGGCATATCTAAAGAATTTATAATCGCTAACGCCAAGCGCATTGGAGAAGCGCGGATTTAAATTGCGAAAACTCTGAACGAACAGAGATGAACTGCGATATTTCACTCAACACTATCAACAAATAGTCATGGACATCGGAGAAGTAGGGCCAACAGATACACAAAAAGTCCTGTCAAAGATTTTTATAAATTTAGCCTCCAATTGCCAGAGAGAACATGGCATACTACTCGAACTTTGTTTTGACTATTCCCATCAAAGTTTTGATCCATCCTGAGACTGTAAACTATTAGCTGGGTTGAACAGCTTCCTCCAAACATTTTAATGGGCGTCTTCCTACTGCTGAATCTGATGACATTTGTGGAGGTTTCTTCTTAGTAAACTTTTCAGTTATTTACAGATTCACAGGTAGTTTTGGAATGGTTGCTCCGAATCCGTGAAATCCACTTTCGTTGCCCATACAGTCAGTGAAACTATCCAGCTTTTCAAAAGAAGGACTAGTGGTGCCATGTATCAACGCGGGAGTGTTTTTCAACACTGTGCTAGCGAAGAGAATGGAAACCGAAAACTTCGGTCGTTAAAAGAGCTTCGTCCCTCGAAGTTAATTGGTACCTTTGTAAAATCAACTAATAATTTTCTTAAAAAGCTCATCACCAGAGTTTCGAGCATTTTTAAAATGGCAAATTTACCGCTAATTAGGGGTTTTATCAAGAAACTAAAAAATGGCATCAAGCAACACAAACAAATCGAGAAGAAACTGAAATTGTTGAAAGATTACTGATTCAGCATATTCAACATATTCTCTTGCCATCCAAGTGTACACGTTGAAGAATAAAAGCTGATGAAATTTTGCCGACGGTTTGAGAGCAGAATATACATTCATTTTTAAAGCAAGGCAGAGAGAGATAATGCGGCAACAACTACACCATCAGCGTCAAGCAATCAATTCTCGAGTTAAATGGTAAAGTGGAAGGAAAACAAGATCATTCCTCCAGCAAGCCAGTATGCCTTCCAGCAACCCTAGGACCTGGCTAGGATTCAATGAACCAATCACATTAATCCGAAATAAAAACTGATGTAGCACCAGCAAAATAAATTGTAAAGTCCATAATGCCTGTATTGTCCAACTGTGAAAAAATTCTGATGAAGAAACGGAGGTGTAATTTGACAAGATTTCGATATAGTTCAGTTTCTTGTAATTCATTGAATGGTAAGGCATACCTAGGTTTACCGAAATCCGCATTGATGCCACTATGTCTCTTTGATAAGCCTTAATGCCTGTTAGCCCAGTTGTGAAAAAATTCTGTCTGGCACACTAATGATGGGACTACGGTGTGTAATTTGACATAATTTCAACAGCTCAATTTTTTGAAAATTCATTAAATGATCCTGAGGCCTTAATGTTTGTTAATTCTAGCACACTTTTTGATTGATTGATTGGAATGTGCGACCAAACCTAAGTAAGATTCCCGGTTGACGCCGGGCCCATCCGCACACTCTTTTACATATAACAAGATGGAGGGATAGGAAAGGTTTGTTAATTATTATGGAAATTGACCCGGTTTCAGACACCTAAGTAGTCAATAGTTAGTAAATTGTTAGTTGAAATATAATATAAGACGGTTAGCACAAGACAATACAATTATTTTTGATTTTTTTTTTCGATATATTCAGAACTCAGCATCCTAAAAAAATATAATTATAATTAAAATTTTTTATTAATTAAGTTGCAGTAAATTTCCTGAAATAAAATGTCATTATTAAGAGTTAAATTAGCTTGAATGAAATAAATGTAATGTTATGATTAGTATTAACTAAATTTCTCTTAAAACAAGTTAAATCAAAATAAATTAAAACAAATCGAATCCAGAAATCACTAAATATTGCAGTACTAGTATCAAAGCACGAAAGGAACGGACGACCTTCTTTTTATCTTCAACTGGTAGAGTCTTTGTGAATCTGTTGAACTAATGGATTTATTTATAAAAAAAATAGTTAAATAAAAAATTATATAATGTGAAGATCACTTGTCCTTGCCATCCCTAATGGCCAAATGAAAACTGGTTTCAAAAACAGCTAATCTGATATATGTAAGGTAATATCCATAATGTATGTTTGGCACAGTTTTAGAACCCCAATACCTAAACAAATTAAACCAGAATTGAATAGTTAATTTAAAGCAATCAGGAATCTGTAAGATGGCAGAATTAATAAGTAGCTAGCACAACTGTAGGATCCATTTTCCAAATAACCCAATCATAAAAAGAACAACCAGCGATAATTGTTTATCAAACCTAGAACAAGCTAATCAAAACCTTCACCAATTTCCTGTCTCCCAAACAACCTCTTCATGACAGTCTCCCGAAACAACCTAGAAAATAATTTAGTTAAAAAATGCCATGATCCCTGAAACACTATCTAAGTATAGCAATATTTAACTGCATTTCAAATTTAATCTGTAGCTTTCAAGATATCTGCAATTCCAAAAAGTATTCGCTGAAATATCAAATTTATTAGAAACCCGATAGCCATTATGATTCCTATTGTCTGCTCTTCTGAATTTTAAATTAAAATTTTATTTTTAATTAGAAAATATTACGACTTCAAAGATCCTGTAATCAAAAATCTTCATTAGAAATAACTAAATAAATGAGCTTAATCAGGAACTGAATTGAATAATAGTATTAATAAACACCTGGTAAACCTCGATAACTCTAATTTCTCACCAAATTAAAATACATATGTATAATGATTAAATAGTCAAACGCTGAATGATTGGATGAAGGAATATTGGTAAAATTCTAATAATCTCTGAAACCACATTGTGAAAAGAATTATTTTATAAATAGTCATAGTATCAAATGTACCAAAGAATATGTTATGCTTATCCAGGAGTACTCGATACCCACCCCCTCTATAAACAAAAAACACACTGCAACACACAAAGTTATATCCGAAACAACCCCAAAAGATGGTTTGAATCCTCTCCCCGTGACACCTCTACCATTCGCCAAGCGATCTCCAATCAACATCACTATTCGACAACACCCATGCTTCATACAGCCGTGATTATAAAAGTATCGCGGCAATCCTACAGCTCAAAAACCCCAACGTACGACCGATCATCCTGAAATTACAAAAATGACTCAACTCCCGCGAAACAGACGGTAAAGTGTAAGAAAAACATCTATGATATTCAGCAAAGATACCAACCTGGATACACAAATCCAAACCTCAGACAAGGGTTCCATGCAAAACCGCAAATTTGCCTTTTTATACCAACAATTGATTGATAATTGATTGACATCAACTCCCAAACAAAACGATTTAAATAGCCCAAAATAGCTTACAAATACAGGTAACGACAGAGCATGTTATATGAATATAACCCTCCGTAAGTTGAGAAACACAATGTTCAATGAACAACCATCATAAACCGCAGACACCGACCAACCACTCATCATGAACGAAATCTATTCAAAGCACTGTACCACAAATAACAAAGAAATTTTATTGCAATACGGCTCCACCATATCCTCGCCGCCTCTGTGAAAATTGATCACACAAATGAAACCAATGAAAAGGCGAACAACTAGGAAAACAACAACTAAAATCTATGATTTGATCTTCTGTTTTTTTGTGTCTTTTCATATCGAAAAACATTTACACACATACAAGCACAAAAAGTAAATACCTTTGCATATAACAAATATATAATAATTATGTAATGAATATAAATAAAATAATATGAAAACAAAAACAACCCTGATCTTGTAAATTGTTTCATCGTAACCAAACCAACACATATATACCCAACGACCAATTAGCCAAAGCTAAAAGCATATAACAAGCTATGTATATACATCGCAAAACCACATTTTTAGTGGATATTGGAATGTATGTATACCCCGCTATACACCTCCAATACTAATCTCCATGCAAAATATATAATGTACGAGTAAATATATATGTATACCAAACAAAACGTAGAATTCAAAATTACCGGCAAAAAAAACGAAAAATAATCGTAGCAAAACAACATCAAGAATTGTTAAGCGAGTGTAACAAAAACAGAACAACGGCATTAAAAATCCCTTTCTCGCGCAAACTATACTCGATTGACCCACTAGATGAGAATACTAGTACTCTCTACAACTTTATGGGTTATAAAATACAGTTAAAAGGTTTACATATATGTATACTTAAAATTTATTTGGAAAAAGTATATATAATAATTAAAATATGTATTAAAACAATGAATAAATGGACAACACTTATCTTATGCATCCTTTGGAATCAAAAAAGTCATACATATTGAAGGTTTACATATAACGCGTGTGAGGCATTCAAACAACGGTATTAAAATATGTAATATAAGTGCAAATTGTTACGTACATATTCTACACCAATGCAAACACACCACACAAATTTATATAAACATACAATATGTACAACTTTTCACTTTACTCATCAATTTACAAAAATTATTATTATATTATTATTTATTTATTTATTTAACACATATAAAATTATTAGTTATTTATTAGTTAACTATAACAAATTTAAATTAAATAATTTATTTATTTCGAGGAGAGACAAAAACACGTCTTTCCTCGACGACGATCAATCGCCGACCCGTTTGTTAATTCTAGCACACTTGTGAAGAAATTCTGATGGAGCTAAGGAGGTGTAATATGACAAGATTTTGATATAGTTCAGTTTCTTGTAATTCGTTGAATGGTAAGGCGCTGTAGGCTAAACTAAATCCGCATTGATACCACTTTGGCAATTTCATAGGCCTTAATGACTGCGTTATCCAAATGTGGAGAAATGTTGATGGTGCGACGGGGGTGTAATTTGATAATATGCCAATAGTTCAATTTCTTGCAAATTAAATTCATTGAATGGTCTGTCGCTCTAGGCTTACCTAATTCCTATGATCATTTGAAGAAACACAATTTTTTTTACCCCTACTAAGCGAAAAATTTTCGCTGGGTAAATCGATTCAAAATTATTTCCTTAGTAGGGAGACAAATATTAGTAAACTTGAAAACAAATTTGATAAAATGATTAAAGTATAGCCGGCGAAAAATTCGAATAATATCAAGAATTTCAATTTTTCAATACGGCCCCCTAGATTATAGTGATGTTTGTAACAAAACACAAGCACTCAATTAGGTACTTATGCCCGTTATAGAATCCATGGATTCACCGCATCAACCAATCGCGGTATCTTGCCTGCTGCTCAGCCTTGGGTGGGTATTAAATGTTGATTAGTGAAACCATGCTATCGAACCGCTTATAAAACAAAATAACGGGGAGGAAACGGGAGAGGCAACCAACTTACCACACTCACATCAAGTTTAAGTTCCCATTCGGAACTGCTTCAATTATGCCATATTAATCTTTCTCAACGTGCTAATAAAATGCCAACATGTACATTTTTTCTTTTGGATAATTATTAACAAAATGGAACTAGCAAAATTTACAATTCTTTTTTTTCTTTTTTACAATATAAGAAATAAATAAATATGAGAAATATATATTTAATTAAATGTACACAAAAAATTAGTTTACGCATGCGCAGATAAGCTACAATATTTAGTTCTTAAATTAAACATATTCTGAATACGAATTAATAGATTAATGAAAAAAAAATATATTTACATAAATAATTTTTTTAATTTTGAAATAAAATAGTTAATCATAAATTTTTATTTTTGTCTATTGACTCACACAATGCGGTTAATTTACGTCTTGCTGGTGTCCACCATGTTGATGATAATATTCTTTGTATGTTGATTACGCTCGAGCGTAAATGATTTTTTTTTGATTTTCGAAGATACTTGATTGTTGTATTTTGGAATATAATTAAAGATGTGTTTATAAGATGAATTTATTATAATTTAGTATTAAAGTGTTATTAGAAAATTTCCAGGATCGTAATTATTGATTTTTATATTTAATTTATATCGTTATGGTTTGATTAACTAAGATTGTTTTTATAACTTTGAATTGTATGACAAATAGAAATTATGTAACTAAACTGAATATTTTTTGTTACTTTGCCAGCTACAGTTTTGTTAAAATTTAACTTTAGTTCTTTTTAACGAAAAGGAGAAACATTTTTTTTTCATTCATACAAATAATTTTTATGGTTTTAAGTGCACCACACAAAATGGCTTAAACACAGCACATATCAGTCAAAAGCGACTTAAGAAATTTACAGCACAAAATTCTAGTTTCACTTCTCATACCGAAATTATTGGTTACTTAACTATCACAGTAATTTTGCAATGCCATATCTCTAGCACAAATAATATTCTTTTTTAGATATGTATCAATTACTAAAGTTTATCACGATCATATTATTATTTACTTCACAATCACAAGTTTTCTTGACCATATTTTAATATTTTTGGTCATCACACAAACAATACTTTGACCGTCAACCATCAACTCTCAAAAAAACAAACCCAAAAAACAAAAAAAACTCGGTATCGAACGATCGTTTATATACAAAAATTTTTATTGTCGATCACCTATACCAATATAACATCCAGTTTCCAATATAATCGAACTGTGCGAAAATTATTCTAATATTTCCCAATATTAGATTTTTGTTAACATATTGGATGTAAGTGTTTTTATAAGCAGGCCTTACATGTTCGAATCAACTGTAACCCGAATACTTTTAACCAGATACTCAAATTGTCCGGACGATTAAATGAGTGCTTGTAGGTGGTAAGACACTGTGGTGGTTGAGGTGTGTCGCGGTGGATATGCGTAATCTACAGATACCGAGTGTATCTTAGGTACATGTGCATATCACGTTATCACGATAGGTAGCACTTATAAAGTTAGATCACAACACTGCACTTTCACCATATGAGTTACGTTATTACCCTACTGCACCGTATGATTTATCGGACTCCAATTTGTATTATTAAATAGATAAACGCACAACAAATTTATTTTTACTTTTATTTTTAATAGATATAAATGTAAAGATTAATAAACTAATTTTATACATAAATTTAATACAATTAGTTTATGATTTATATTTATATATTTTTATATAAATAAATATTTTTATTATATACAATTACGAAGTTTTATTCTGAGATGTGCTCAGAAGTACAGCCAATATTTTTCTAACTTAAATTTTTATTCCAAAATTCTAAAAACCGATTTTTAATACAATTATAATATCGGTTAACGTATCATCATCATCGTACACATATAAACTCAAATTTAATAGAAGAGCAATACATACTAGCTCATTGCTACGATATAAAACGAAACAAGTGTTTTACCGATGCTTGCATTACAAATTGCACAAATCATATTTTCTCTCAATACGCAAATAATTACATATGTACTCGTAGAATATCGTTCGATTAAAATCATTTGCTAATCATCATTACCATAATTTAGGGTGCAGCTGGGGATGGTTGGTATCCTACTATTTGAAGCGACGTTTATAGTGTCATGAACGTGGTCACTATATGCTTTCCAAAGTATCAGGTTAAAATTTTTACAGAGCAAATTTTTTACGGATAGCGAGAGAAATATAAAGAAATATTTTTCTATTTTATTTGTTCTGTTGATATGACAGCAATGAAAAAAGAAAGAGTCAGACATATTTTGTTGAAGCACGATGTTCTAAATTTGACACTTTTTTTAATTTTTAACACATGAGTATTCATTAAAATATTCAGATACATTTAATGAAATAATTGATTTGCATGAATTTTTTGTCGGTAGATGAAAAAAAAATAAAATATTTCTATTACTGTTATTTCATATAAATTACATAAAACCCTCTCCTAAATAAGAAAAACACAGTTGGCATAACATCAAGGCACAGAATATACTACAGGAACGACAGTTAGAAACCATTTTATTTTAAAATACTCCTAATATAGTTCCTGCGTACGCAAATAGATGGCTCTTAATTTTAAAAAAAATCATTTGTAAACATTAAAAGTTTTTAGAAGTGTAAAAATAAATTCGCTCTCTTCTACTATCTGTCAAATTGTTCGTAACCATTTGTCAAACTGAGTATTATCATTAATGAAAATGATTCGATTGAGTCTAAAAATTCAGCACGAGCACAGAATATACTAACAGTGTCGCTTTCAAGGAGTCTGACATGGGCGCCCCAAAAGTTGGGTCAGTCGAAGAATTTCGGGGACAAGAAAGACAGATTATACTCATTGCTCAACGAAACAATTGGCGATTCAAGACGGGCAAACCCCTAATCCCTATTTATTGTGCATCGACCAAAATTGGCAGTACATCAGTTATTGTGTTCAGATAAACACTTACGTCGGATGTAGTTTACCTGAAATTTTTAAAAATAAAACAACTTGATTAATGGAAATTTCCGGCTTTTCAGCCGAAAAGTTTATGGGTTCCACAAATTGTTTAGTAATACTTCCAATTATTATCATAATTATAATTTGTGCTTTAGGTTTGGTTTCTTTCTACAGTACCAGTGAAAGCTTCCAAGCGAACCGAGGGAATCAATTTTTTCAATTAGCTATTGATATGGTGACAAAAGTTGCGTTCCCAGTACAACATGTCTCAATTTCTAGTCAATTTTAGCATCGAGTCATGGTAATGCATTGATGGATTCTGCAAAATGTTTTTGGATTTTTGGAACATTTATGATTAATGATCGAGAATGAAATATAAATACGGCATTGAATCCTGATAGTTACCACTCTCATACAAATATATTTGACCAGTTCGTAAACGCTATCGCGTATTGTAGCACGAAAATTCCAACACCGGAAAAGTTAAATGCCGATCCAGATATTAGGAAGTGTTTGCCACTAAATCGAATTTTGTCATTTTAGTTTAATTCTTTACACACTTAACAGTTTAGATCTTTAGTTAGTTAGTTCGTTTAGATTTTATCAACAACAGCAATACGGTTGATGCAGCCAAATCTAAAGTGACATTTGAAATTGAGAGAGTCAATTGAGAGAAAATATTAGTTGTATACTGCGAGGATTTTATAAGCGATTTAAATTTTTTGAAAACTACTAGCACTATCTATTATCTACCTATCTAAACTCCTTTTACTACTCCTATTTTTATATAGAAGGACAAATATTCGAGTCGAAAGAAATTTATACAAAAATGGAGTTATGTATGTCGGTCGCTTCTGTATATTCTGTGATCAAAGTACGCAGCCAAATTTCAAATATTCTACGCCAATATCAAAATCATCAAGTCTAGCCAAATTTAAGAAAGCTAAATGCGATCTTTGAAAAAGCATCTGTTCCTAGCAAGGTGGAGATACAACCAATTTAAGAATTTAAATTGACACCATTTGTATTGACACCTCCATTTGCAATCAAATAAAAAATAAACAATCGGAACACCACTACGCGGACCAATCTTTCTTCATCTCTAATGCGGCTGTGCGTACGACACCAAAGTCCTGCAAACGAATATTCCGGCCAACGAATAGTTCCTGAGATCAAAATACATTCCACACAAATTTTAATAAAAACAATTCCGCAATATGATTATGGAATACATACCAAAAATAATACCAAAAATTTACACTGTTAAATTTATAAATATTCCAATTGGGTTTGTTTTGTGGTGAAATTAAAACATTTTTAGATAATCTTTAACATTTATATTTGTGAAGTCTTTTATACCCCCGATTCTAGAGATGTTCACGGGGTCTCATCTATTTGACCGAATAGCTAAATCAAAACCCTACGTGTGTGGTGATCAAGATTTAGTTATGGTGATTTTTAACTAGTCCAGTGTGGTTTTAAACAGCTATATGGTTTTTGATTTCAATCTTTTTTCTAATTTTTCTATTACCGCTCCTAGAGACGTTCACAGTTTTTAAAATGCATTTTAGGATAGCGTAGACAAAGTTGTAACGCTGAAATGAACATCGGCAGTTTATGATGATATTTACTGTGCCATACAGGCTACGCAGAAATCCCTCGAATTTGAATAAATTTTCAAATTTTATTTCACCGATCCTAGAGATGTTCACGGGGTCTCACCTACATGGTCAGATAGATCACTTAAAATCCTATGAGTGTGGTAAATGGGATCTGATCATGATGACTTTTAACTTGTCCAGAGACATTTTTGCGTTTACGGTTATATCCCATATACCAGAAATGTTCACGGAATCTCTCTCATATATTCGAATAGGTCAGAAAATTGTCTATCAATTTTGTGAAAATGGGACACGAATGATGCTTTTCCCCTAGTTTAACAAAATTTAAAACTTCTTCATTTTCAATTTTTTCTCAATTGAAAATTTTGGTATTTTCTCCAATAGGATTTTTATCCCATTGACATTCCAAAATAAGCTACGAACCCAATTTATTGTAATAATAATCAAATAACAGAAATCCTAGAGATGGTCATGAGCTGCCATTTATACTTTTGAATAGTTTAAAGTTTCGACTTTCGATAGTTTCGGACACGGTTTGGTTATGATGATATTTATTATTTACGACTTAGAAGTTTCATAAAATAATTTGAATAAATTTTCAAATTTCACCGAACCTAGAGATTTTCACGGGGTCTCGCCTACATAATCAGATAAACCCTAACCCGGAATCACTAATCAGGTTGAAACTTCATGCTTAAGCTTTTGTTATAATTTGAAAGATCCAAATGAGTTTTGGCTGAAATCGGTCCCCGGAAGTGGTATCCTCAATAAAAGCTTTGTCGTTTTCTGCAAATATTTTGAAAAATATATCATTAACTGGAAAAACGATTAAGAACTAAAAGATTCTTAATTAATTGTGCAATAATATCGGCCCTAACCAGTTTCCTAAAATTTAAGCGGAATTAATGATTTTTGGTAAAAAAAAAAAACTTCGCGACATTGGTCCACAGGAAGTGACAGCTACCATAGGAGTGTTTTCTCTCTCTCTCTTTCTCTCTCTCTCTCTTTGGCACTATATCCCATAAAGGGATTTGTTTGAAATAAATGAGGTTTCCTAATCATATTTTCATTTCAGATAATGAGTGATTAATAGGATCACCAGCCGTGAAATTTTTTCCTTGTCACCACCGGGAATCGAACCCGGAACCTTCGGTCGCTGGAGCAAGCAAGCATGGCCACTTTGCCACCGGGGCGGTGTTTTCGCTTTCAGCAAATATTTTGAAAAGTTGTTATGAATTGTTCATGAACATCAGTGCGTGATTTTAAATTCGCCACAACCGTCCTGTCGAATCAATTATTCGATGTTTGGTGGCCAAATTTGAAACAAACGTTTCGATAAATAATTGGACAACACTCGTACCTCACCGATACGTAAGGTCTGCTGCAAACTTCGCTGATGTGCGAAAGTGTACGGGAAAACCCGATGCCAGTTAAATTCTTGTCGTCAGCAAAAACTTGGCCTTTCTGCGATTTTAACTTGACGAACTTTGTGTCTGAACTTGGGTTTGCACCCGTATAATATCCAGTCCGGAACTATCGAAAGTTGAAACTTTGAACTATCCAAAAGTATAAACGTAAGCCCATGAACATCTCTAGGATTTCTGTTATTTGATTATTTTTACAATAAATCGGGTTCGTAGCTTATTTGGGAATGTTAAAATCCTATTGGAGAAAATACCAAAATTTCCAATTGAGAAAAAAATTGAAAATGAAGAAGTTTTAAATTTTGTTAAACTAGGAGAAAAACATCATTCGTGTCCCATTTTCACAATATTGATATGAAATTTTGTAACCTATTCGAATATATGAGAGAGATCCCGTGAACATTTCTGGTATATGGGATATAACCGTAAACGTAAAAATGTAAAAACGTCTGGACAAGTTAAAAGTCATCATAGTTAGATCCCATTTACCACACTCAAAGGGTTTTCACTGATCTATCTGACCACGTAGATGAGACCTCGTGAATATCTCGAGGGTCGGTGAAACAAAATTTGAAAATTTATTAAAATTCGAGTTATTTCTAAGTAGCCTGTATGGCACAGTAAATATCATCATAAACTATCCATGTTCATTTCAGCGTTACAACTTTGTCTACGCTATCCTAAAATGCATTTTAAAAACTGCGAACGTCTCTAGGAGCAGTAATAGAAAAATTAGAAAATAGATTGAAATCAAAAACCATAGCTGTTTAAAAACACACAAATCATCATAATTAAATCTTGATCACCACACACGTGGGGTTTTGATTTAGCTATTCGGTCATATAGATGAGACCCCGTGAACATCTCTAAAATCGGGGGTATAAAAGACTTCATAAATATAAATGCTAAAGATTATCTAAAAATGTTTCAATTTCACCACAAAACAAATCAAATTGGAATATTTTTAAACTTAACAGTGTAAATTTTTGGTATTATTTTTGGCATGTATTTCACAATCATTTCGGCGATGACCAAATAAATAATATGACTTTTTTGTCCCCCAAAAAATTGTTCGGTCGTGGTAGATTTTAAGTATCATCAATGTGCCATATTTTTACTCTCAACCCCGACAAAATATTATGTCATGATAGTTTTAGCTGCAGCAAATGTTTTCGGGCCGAGGTTAAAGTTGTGGCGTTTTTCGGGGCTGATATCTAAAATATCATGATAATTATAATTAGTGTTGCCGCTTATTTCCTTATTTTTCGCAATAAAAACAGCTTTTCATTTACGAATTTGTTCGCCATATATTTCGACTTAAATTGTCTTCATCAGTGGCATAATCTAATATAATTGAGTACAAAATTTGTTAAAAATCGTTATGTGTAAAATTATGGAAAAAACTAAACTTAAGAAAAAAAAAAAAAAACTTTACCTTAGAATTATGTACATTGGGTTAAAAAATATGAATTAAAATTAAAATCATAGTTATTGTAAAATACTATACAACATAAAGAAAAAATATAATAAAATAAAATCAAGCATATTGTAATTATTATGTCACTAGAACTGCACTTACACTATGAACTTTCACAAATTATTTTGGGTGATTTTTAACCCACACAATATTTAACAAAATATAATTTAACATTTTAAAAGATGTATGTCGACTGTTGGAAAAAATTTTGTGTTGCCCAAAAAGGTTATTTTGGTACAAGGTATCTATGTATCTGTTTATATATTATCGGCTGTTGTATATATAAGGTATTTATACTTGAAAAACTGGACCAATCAGCTGTTAATATATCTTCAACAACTGATTGAGCTTGTCTATGTATAAAATCTATATAACAACTATATAATCAGTGCAGTAAAGTGACACAATAGAATAATTAAAAAATTGTTGTTGAACAATGAAATGAACGAAGATTGATAAGCGAGAATATATTCATCCTAAATGACTACACTGAAACATATATATAATTAAATGTTTTTAAAGAATTACCTAAAGGTTGACTGTATTATTATGAGCTTTTAAAGTTTTCAATATAGAAGTGTAGTTCTCATTTATAACCATGGTGTCAGTTTTGTAGTTTATTGTTTGGGACTTATTAATTAAAAGACTTAACAATAAATTTTTAAGACTTAACAATAAATTTTTAAAACTTACAAAAACTTATAATGACAAAATAGAATACCAAGACTCATTTATAGCTAATCTTACAAAAGTTCATCTACCGGATGAATCAAAAATGTTATTAAGTTTTGGTCCAAAATTCTCTCTACCAATAACCAGCGATATAAATACTAACATCAAATTATCAGCCGACATAGAGTACATAATATATTACAACCCATACATTGTAAATAAAACAGAAGTTAGAAATAAAGTAGCGAATTCTATAATGCAACAAATACAAAACAATAATCTAAATAATATTGACAAACAGATTTTAAAAGCATATCTCACCACGGTTAAATTATTTAAAGACAATAAAAATTTATACATCGTCAATAGCGATAAGAGTAACAAAACGGTAATAATGTATGCTAAGGACTACAAATTGAAGATGGCAAATTTATTAAATGATACAAAAACATATAACAAGATAGAACTAGATCCAACAAAAGACCTTAATAACAGAGCAAAAATATTAGTAGACAACTTAGTACAAAAAGGCATCATTGATCTAAATCAAGCTAAACAATTAATCATTGGAAATCCGATTTGTCCAAGAGCATACGGCCTACCGAAATTACACAAACAAGGATATCCACTAAGACCAATAGTTTCCACTATTAGTTCACCATCGTACGAAATTTCAAAATATTTAAAAAGAATCCTCAACAAATTAACCTGCAATAGTATATACAACATTAAGAACTCATCTGAACTTATAAGTAAATTAAAAGACAAAAGACTGAAAACCAATGAAATTCTTGTGTCGTTTGACGTTGTATCCCTTTTTACAAATATTCCACTAATCAAAGCTTTTCAAATCATTCATAGGAGATGGAACGAATTAAACACACACACAGATCTTACTAAATCAGAATTTCTTGAATTATTAAGGTTTGCAATTATAGAGAACAATTACTTTTCATTTGGTGGTGATATTTATAGACAAAAAACGGGACTGGCAATGGGAAACCCCTTAACACCCATCCTAGCGGATCTAGTAATGGAAGACCTTTTTGAAGTCTCACTAAATAAAATCCAGTGGTCACCAACTCTAGTCTATAAATATGTGGATGATATTCTTATAACTCTGCCGGAAGACATAATTTCAGAAGTCGTTGACACATTTAATGAGTTCAATAGTAAAATAAAATTTACCGTAGAATTAGAACACAAACAATCTATAGCTTTCCTTGACGTCAAAATTATTAGAGTTCACAACAATTACCTTAAAACAGACTGGTATATGAAACCAACAGCTTCCGGTAGACTACTCAACTATCTATCCAAACATCCGATATCAATGAAAATTAATATTGCCGATTCATTTATCTACAGAGTTTTAACTATCAGTAATCCAGATTTCCATAACAAAAATATTAAGATTATACATTCCACCTTAAAAATGAATAATTATCCGAAGAACATCATAAACAAACTAGTAAACAAAAATCTTAATAAAATATTCAATTACAATATACGAACATCAGACGATGACAACCCATATGTTTCCCTTACAGACTCTAAATATTTTTTTAATAACAATTACAAGAAAAGCTATAGTAAGTGCAATACATTAAAATTCGCCGCTTTAACGTACATACCTAAAACTACAGAACATATTAGCGGTTTTTTAAAAAATAGTGGAATAGATACGAGATTTGGTTCAAAATGTTATAACACGAACAGAAAACTTTTTACAAACACAAAAACTAAAATCAAAAAAGATGACCAAGCAGGGATAATTTACAGTATTCCATGCACAAGCTGTAACAATAAATACATAGGTCAAACTGGCAAAACACTGGATGTCAGACTAAAACATCACAAATATTTTATAAACAAGAAATTAAGAACAGGGGGCGCGTTATCTCAACATGCAATAGATAAAAAACATACAATTAATTTCAACAAAACAGAAATAATAGACAAGGAACAAAATACTCGGAAACGAGAATTTATTGAGGCCGCCAACATTTTAATTAATAAGTCCCAAACAATAAACTACAAAACTGACACCATGGTTATAAATGAGAACTACACTTCTATATTGAAAACTTTAAAAGCTCATAATAATACAGTCAACCTTTAGGTAATTCTTTAAAAACATTTAATTATATATATGTTTCAGTGTAGTCATTTAGGATGAATATATTCTCGCTTATCAATCTTCGTTCATTTCATTGTTCAACAACAATTTTTTAATTATTCTATTGTGTCACTTTACTGCACTGATTATATAGTTGTTATATAGATTTTATACATAGACAAGCTCAATCAGTTGTTGAAGATATATTAACAGCTGATTGGTCCAGTTTTTCAAGTATAAATACCTTATATATACAACAGCCGATAATATATAAACAGATACATAGATACCTTGTACCAAAATAACCTTTTTGGACAACACAAAATTTTTTCCAACAGTCGACATACATCTTTTAAAATGTTAAATTATATTTTGTTAAATATTGTGTGGGTTAAAAATCACCCAAAATAATTTGTGAAAGTTCATAGTGTAAGTGCAGTTCTAGTGACATAATAATTACAATATGCTTGATTTTATTTTATTATATTTTTTCTTTATGTTGTATAGTATTTTACAATAACTATGATTTTAATTTTAATTCATATTTTTTAACCCAATGTACATAATTCTAAGGTAAAGTTTTTTTTCTTAAGTTTAGTTTTTTCCATAATTTTACACATAACGATTTTTAACAAATTTTGTACTCAATTATATTAGATTATGCCACTGATGAAGACAATTTAAGTCGAAATATATGGCGAACAAATTCGTAAATGAAAAGCTGTTTTTATTGCAAAAAATAAGGAAATAAGCAAATTACGTTTATATAGCAGCGAAACACCATCATCGTATTCAATTAGTGTTGCCATCGCATTTTTCGCGATTGAAAATATTGTTATATGGACACAAACATGTCTTATCGGCCTTTCGCCACTCATTCGTTTTATTGTACGGGACCGAGACAAATAAACACTATGGTGTTAACGGATTAAACAAATAATAATAATATATAGATTAAGCCTAAAATTGTGTAAATATAGACAATTTAACAGAATTAATATCCGGTAACAGGACTAATTTCCGGCAATTAATTAATTTTAGCCAAATGTAGAAATCAAATACCACATTCATCCTAGATTTTCTAATCACACTGTTATATCAACATGTACACATATTGCGTATCAACTCGACCCGAAATTTTTCAATGTTTTGTTTTTCCAAAAATACAATTTCCTACACACACACACACATTTCGTATAAAACACGGAAATGATTTTTTTTTTATCTTGTTTTTGTGTAAGTTTACATTTTCAACCCTCATTCCGTTTTTTATCGTATTTTGATAGTAGCACATTTCCAACTGTTATTAATACTTTAAGTTTTTAAGACGCTATTATGCGAAGGAACAACCGAGAGATAAGTTTCTATACAACAATAGTTGTTCGCTTTGTTATTGTCACTATAATGTTTTTGTTTTTGCTATAAAAGAGATAATAAATAAGAAGCCATAATTTATTTTAGGCATCAACTCTTATATAAAACAAAACAAACAAAAGCTAGAAAAGTCTTAGAAAGGAGAATTTCTTGGGAAATAAACGAACAAAAAAAATTTGTTTTTCGTGAAAATTTGAAATTATATGTGCGTGTGATTTATATCTTAATCGAAATTTGAACTTACCAAATGGCGGCGATTATTCAATTACAACGTTCCTATACCTATCTGCCATAAGATGCCACACCATGCACAGATATAAATCTGTCATCATATAAAATTTACAAACACTAAATTTTTCTACCTTGTGGGTTTGCGGTTTTCATTTTGCCATATTCGCACACACAATGGCTTAATTCATCCCAAACTAACTTTTCCAATCGATATCCTACCATATAGGTATATAATATGTTGCTGAATTCTTACCTGAAACAAAAGAAAAAAATAAAATTTGTTATAATCACAAAAACTTTCAAAACTTTCCTTACAAACTACACAACGTATGTATATGATAAATAATAAAATCGATTTATTGATGAAAATTAGAAAACCAACGACGTGTATTATCGTATTAAAAAACTTTGTACTTAAATGCTGACAAAATCCGGACCACAAAAGGGGTTCAATTAAAAATTTAGGATTTGCATTATAAAAAATTTATTCTTTCTCATGATATTAACATATATGAGTAAGGACTATGTCGCAATTAGGAAGACACAGCAATATATAATAACCGCAATATATTAATAGCCCAGTCCTATACATAGTGTTTAAAATCAATAACTTTAAAATACGCGGAACAGGATTAGATGGACTGACAAACAACGATAAAAAAATAATGTATGGCATTTTTTACAACAAAGTAACAAATCGACGGCTAAAATATGTTGCAATCGATATCTTAAATACAGATTGCGTAGGAGTTTTTTTTTATAAAATATGTATAACGGTATTGGTTGCCTTTAACCCTGGAAAATAAAAGTAATACGTTTTATAACTTTATTGTATAACGAAGGTCAGAGAAATGTTTTTGAGAAAATGACGGAACGCTTTATCACTTTCAATTAATTCATTTGTCTGTCATAGTCGATGTTGGTTTCTGTAACAGGAACTAATAACGCTCCATGTACCTGCTGTCGGTCGATACAAAGACAGACCTCCCCCCTCTCTTGCAATGATCTAAACCTTTAGTGCTTTTATGCGTGAAATCCACAGTGAAACAACTTTTCGAAAAGGAAACAAAAAAAAATTCAGTAAAATTTACTGGCCAAATAATAGAGTAAGCGGGGAAAAAGTTGCCATAAAAAATGAAACTCAATACTTTTTATGGCAACATTTTTAAACACATAAGTAGTATGGGATGAGATATATTTTTCGCACACTACAACCATTTTATTATGGTTGAAAAAATATTATGGTCAAGAGAAAAATGAAACGCGGGTTAATTTGTATTTGTCGCAAAGGTGTTGTACATTCATTGTAGTGTAAAATAAAATTTTGAATTTTTTTTGTTTCGTTAAAATCGTTTATTTTCACATTTTTTAGGTTGTGTTGCCCCAATCTGTCACTATTTTGACTATAAATTTTGCTATAACAAAAAACATACAAAAGTTGCTGTCGTTATCGCTCTAACGTAATTAAAATATACTATTCTCTTTTCGGGTTCCCAGTATTTTTTAGTGAACAAAACCATTTTACTGTTGAATCCACGCATGTCAGCCAAAAATAGTCGGTAGTGCAGATTGTGTCTTTGTTATTTTTTCTATATATTATCCGAAAGAAACTCCGCAAAAGTAGAAAAATATTAGTTGAACTTATTGTTGACAATAAGTCTAACCATGACTATTCAATGTAACACGGATGTACGAAAAGTTTCGTAGTATAGTTGGGGGAGGTCTGAGGAGTTCTAATGCGCGTAATTTCGAATTTTCTCAATTATTAATGATAAAAATTTAAATATCTGAAAAATATCTCTAAAACTCCTCAGACATGCCTCAAGCATGCCACATTTTGCGTACATCTATTCTACCTCGTATCTAAAACAAGAGACTATTCTGTCATAAAAAAATTGGGAAAATTCAAAATTACACCCCCTAATACTCCTCAAACCACCCCAACCATTCTACGTAAATTTTACGTACATCACGTTTCATCGAATAGTCATTTGGCTTGTTTTTTATAATCGGATAATATTTTATCTGAAAAGGCTTTTTACCGAGTTTTATACACTTTACGGAAAATATTTAATTTGGGTAAATACCACGAAAAAGTAATAAATTAGCGTATAAAAATTAAGATAAAAATATTTACAAATTAACTTATTATTATCATTTTCCATAGCGTCCGTCATATTTTCTTCCAAAATACATATTTCAAATATGTTTTTTCTCTGAACTATTTGAAAACAAATTTAGAAGGAGAAAATAAAAAAACAGAACAATTTCAGAGAATATAAAAATACAGAAAAATGTATCGACAAAATAAAAAAAACGGAAAAGGCTTTCTTTTTACCTCTCTGATCACTCCGATATAATAAAAAGACAGGCCAATTGTTAGATTAATGAGCAACTGGAACATTTCCGAACGAGGAACCATTTTATTAAAAAAAATTGGTAACTTGGAAAATACACCCATACTAAACCTCTTCAGACTTTCCGCAACAATACTACGAAATTTTGCGTACATCCATGCAACAACGAATAGTTATAGTTAGATTGATGAGCAATTGAAAAAATTTTGAACGCGAGACCATGTTATCATTAAAAAATGAAAAAAATCGAAATCATACTCCCTAACCTAAAACTCCTTGGCATGCTACATCATCGAACAGTCCTTGTTAGATTGATGACCAACTGGAAACATTTTAAACGCGGGATCATTTTATCATTTAAAAACCGGAAAATTGAAAATTAAACCTCCTACAACTCCTCAGACCTTTACCCTTATCATACCTGGAAAAAATGTCAGGTCTCTATCCATGTTGGAAGTCCGGGAAAGTTATTCGGCTTTGAATCTATTTCTAGCCCTGATATTTTAAACGGTTAATTTTTTGAAATTTTCAAATTTTGTATGTGCGATATATTCAACCAAGTTTTCCCGGACTTCAACATAGAAATCGACCTGAAATTTTTTCCAGGTATGATCATCAATAAGACCTTTCCTTTGAATCTATTTCCAGCCATGACACTTTAAACGGTCAATTTTTAGAAATTTTCAAATTTTGTGTGTGCGAAATATTCAACTAAGTTTTCCCGGACTCTCCACATGAAAATTGACCTGTCGTTTTTAAATGATATTTATTAGATGAAGTGCCATTTAAAATATTCTCCAAACTTGTAACTATAGAGGCATTTCACGTTTCATTTCCCCAAACATCTAATTCCGCACTTAGAATATTTTGGATTGGTATATTAGTTTTAATTGTTTCGAATGAAAATTTATTTTACATTTTTTAGTAGGTTTTTACGAATAACAAAATAAACATTTGTAATATAAATTAATTCATTCCGGCATTAATTTCGTATCTAAATTATCGACATTTTCAGCTGGGATGTTACCGACAAAAATCGGCTGTCATTTTCATTTGATTAGTTTGAATCTACATTATCGACATCTTTCGGCTGGAGCCCGCTAACTTTAATAGGGTGCCGAAAACATACATATACTATAAAAACACCTTGTTAAAGTTAGCTGAAAGTTTCCAGCCGGAAGATAATGCAGATAGTGTCTTTGCTATCCCCCACTGAAAAAATATACAATATGATTTTTCGATAAAGCGGTCAATATAGTATATATATAATCCACTCCTACGTGCGCCACGCAGTGCATAATGTTTGCTGATCCCGGCTCCTACGTCCCCCGAAGTCAAATCTAAAGCCCCTCGGAGTGATAAGTTCATCGACCTCCCGCGTGCCCGTGAGAGTTGTCGAAGCCGTTAGTCTCTACAATTATTGCATTTGTCTAGTTAGTGTTTCGGCTGGGATAGCAGAGACACTATCTGTATTATCTTTCGGCTGAAAACTTTCGGCTAACTTTAACAGTATATAAAAAAAAAACAATTAAAATTTTCAATTTACAGGGTATTAATTTATTGTTTCATATCAATTTTGAAATTTTGTTTTTTCCCTCCTTCTGCCAATCAAATCGTTTATCATTAGAGATTTCGTCAGATGTGGTGTCCATCTGACGAAATCTCTAATGATAAACTATCTGACTATTCCGATTCAATAGCCCATGACCATAGGTAGATTTTGATTTTAAGCTAGGAGTGAGTCTGATGGGGTTATAGGAGTGAAATTTTGATTTTCATCGATAACATCTTTCAACATTCGTGATTTTGGCATACAGATGTGTGTATGCCGATTAAATGGCACATGCCCATTGGTAGATTTTGATTATAGGTTAAGAGTGCGCCTGATGGGGTTATAGGGGTGAAATTTTGATTTTTACCATCTTTCATCGATAAAATCGTTAGTCATTCGTGATTTTGTCATATAGACACCAATCTGACTATGCCTATATGGGGTTATAGGGATGAAATGGCATATCTGCTTCATACAGCCGAAACTAGCGATAAAGTAGATTGGAAGTTATCAAGCATCGTCAAGAATCGTTCGTCATTCCAGACTTTGGCATATAGATACCAATCTGACTATGCCGATCTGATAGCCCGTGACTATTGGTAGATTTTGATTATAGGCTAGGGGTGAGTCTGATGAGATTTAGGGGTGAAATGTGATTTTCCTTAACTGTCATCGATAAAATCGTTCGTCATTCTATATTTTGGCATAAAGACACCAATCTGACTATGCCGACTCGATAACCCTTTACCGTAGGTAGATTTTGATTATAGGTTAGGGGTGAGTTTGCTGGGGTTATAGGGATGAAATGGAATATCTGCCGCATACAGTCAAAAGTAGTCGATAAAGAAGATTGGGAATTATACCAATCTGACTATGCCGGTTTGATAGCCCATAACCATTGTTAGATTTTGATTATAGGCTAGGGGTGAGTCTGATGAGGTTATAAGGTGAAATTTTACCACATTTTCACATTTTCATCGATAAAATTGTTCGTCATTTGTGATTTTGGCATATAACACCAATCTGACTATGCCAATCTACCATAGGTAGATTTTGATTATAGGTTAGGAGTGAGTCTGATCGGGTTATAGGGCTGAAATTTTGATTTTCCCCATTTTTCATCTATAAAATCGTTCGTCATTTGTGATTTTGGCATATAGACACCAATCTAACTATGTCGATTCAATAGCCCTTTAACATATGTATATTTTGATTATAGGTTAGGGGTGAGTCTGATCAGGTTTTAGGGATGAAATGGAATATCTGCTTCATACAGCAGAAAGAAGTCTATAAAGTAGATTGGAAATTATCAAGCATCGTCAAGAATCGTTCGTCATTCCAGATTTTGGCATATAGACACCAATCTGACTATGCTGATTCGATAGCCCGTGACTATTGGTAGATTTTGATTATAGGCTAGGGATGAGTCTAATGAGGTTTTAGGGGTAAAATTTTGATTTTCCTCAACTTTCATCGATAAAATCGTTCGTCATTCTACATTTTGGCATATAGACACCAATCTGCATATTACGGTTCGATAGCCCTTGGCCAGGGGTAGATTTTGAGTATAGATTAGGAGTGGGTCTGATGGGGTTATAGTGGTGAAATTTTTATTTTTTCCATTTTTTATCCATAAAATCGTTCGTCATTCGTGATTTTGGCATATAACACCAATCTGTTTATGCCGATTCGATAGCCCATGACCATAACTAGGTTCTGATTATAGGTTAGGGGTGCGTCTGATGGAGTTATATGTGTGAAATTTTCATTTTCCCCATTTTTCATCGATAAAATTTTTCAACATTCGTGATTTTGACATATAGATACCAATGCAGATTAAATAGCCCATTACTATAGGTAGATTCTTAGATTGAGTCTGATGGGCACCACTAACCTATATAATCAAAATTTATCTATCGTCACGGGCTATCGAATCGGGTTAATCAGATTGGTTTCTATATGCCAAAATCTGGAATGACGAACGATTCTTGACGATGCTTGATAATTTCCAATCTTCTTTATCGACTACTTTCGGCTGTATGAAAATGCACCTATGGTCATGGGCTATTAAATTACCCAATACGTCAGATTGGTGTCCATCTGGCAAAATCTCGATTGATGAACAATTTTATCGTTGGAACATCGGAAAATGGAACATTTCACAAATATAACCGAATAAAACCTACTCTCTCTCTCTCTCTCTCTGGCACTACATCCCACCATGTGAAATTTCCGCCTCAAATGAGGTTTCATAATCATATTTTCATTTCAGATAATGAGTGATTAATTCATTGATCCTAAACCAGCCGTGAAAATTTTTCCTTGTTACAACCGGGAATAGAACCCGGGATCTCCGGTCGCTGGAGCAAGCATGCTGACCACTTTGCCACCGGGGCCAATAAAACCTACTCCAAACACATAATCAAATTCGACTTAGGGTCATGGTTCATCCAATTGGTACAGTCAAATAGTAGTTCAGCAGCTAAACGTGGCTGCATCTCATGGCTATTGTATAATCAAATACCTGTTATTACCATATTTTTTTAGAAAATTGATGACTCATTTGTAATTTTTAAATCTGTATTGCTTTGAATATTGAAGTTAATCTTCTTTATCGATTCAACCTGCATTATCGACATTTTAAACTATTCTCGGTTGGGGTAACAAAATTAATATCTGCATTACCATCTTTCGGTTGGAATAGCAAAGACACTATCTGCATTGCCATTTTTCGGCTGGACATTTTCGGGTCACTTTAACAGTATCTATTGCCGTGTTTCTTGACGCTCATTGATCTGGATCAGTTCAAATTTTATATGGAGAACATGATCCAAATTTTGTTTTAGATCAAAAATTTTGATTTTAAGTCTAGCAAGCGCCTTTGTGTTGTTTCATGAAATATGAACTGAACTGGATCAGATCAAGCGTCAAGAAACACAGCATATATATGTATATTTATTTGAAATTAAATCGTAGCCAACTAGATTTATTTGAAAGTTAAACGAATTTTGAATTTTCATCTTTTTTTTTTCTTTCAATTCGTGGTATTTTTTTGCGATTGGAGAAGTTTTTTCTAATTTATTTAATATTTGGGGGCCCCTCAAACATATGAGGCGCAGGACGATTGTACCTGTTACACTTACGATTAACATATTCTTACACGATGAATCATTAAATAAAATCATTTTATCATGATAAAATGTTTCAGACAAAGTAGTATTTAGTAGCATAGTACTGCCAACAAATATTTCATTTAAAGTTCAATTAACGCCATGATAAAAAAAATTTGAAATTATTTTTGATAATTAGTTTTAATTGAGCATATGTTTTTTTTTATTTTCAGATACCCGGATTATTGAAACTAAAAAGATTGGTAAATATGATTTTTGAAAAGTGTTAATTTGAATTTAAAATATTTAGACTTCAAGATTTATATTGGAGCGTCAAGCCTTTAGTTCGAACCCAAAATATTGAATCCAAAGCAATTTTGATTGTTACTCGTCAGATCCAATAAAATGTTTGTATATCTAGATGGTTAAAATGTGGGTTTACACCATAACTTATGTTGGTATACGTGTATAATGGTATTGCGTGATTCTACAATATATTCAAATTTCTTAGCATTTTATTCCATACTAAATTCAATAAGAGAGATAATCAAAAACTTATTTCAAGCTTTGTATTCAATAAACCATACAACTATTGATTTTTGTATAATATTCAATATTATAAAACAGAATATTTGTTTATTTGCTATAATACGAACGATCTCATTAATAATAATATTTTGTTGTGTTATAAATTTTAGTCACTTTATTTATAGAAATTTTATTCAATGAATGTCTTCGGTTCTTCTTTTTAACAGAGCCAAGTTATTCAAGTCTGCATAAAAGATTTCAAGTTCTTTTTATCCATGATATGAATATTCTATGATTTGTAAGGAATATTCAACAATATTGTATATATGTTTAGCCCATAACGCCTTACATTGGCGCCAATTTATAGTAGATAATGCCTAAATTGTTTCAAATTAAAATATTTGATAGTTTTTATTTTTAAACCTCGTTATGTTAAGCAAAATATTTATTTATAATGTCTGATAAACTGTCGGGACTGTCCAAAATTAAAATTTCGTGATTTATTACTCTTCTTACAAACAACGAAAACATTTCTGAACTCGATTGGTAAGCTGAAATTTATAAAACACAACAAAATCTCTCCAGGCAAAAATCATTATTGTCTGATTTTGAGTACTATAACCTGGTTCTGTTCGAGAAAGGTCCTTTGCAATGCAACGCTTATTAACATCAAAATTCAAATGAAATCTGAAATCTGGTGTTCTCGTTTCAAATGTACACCGGCTGCTGCTTCAAAAATTTGGTAATTATTTTATGTACAGTTCAAAACGGTTCCAAGTACATTGCAACAATAATTTTAACTCCGTCTATTTTCCGCTCATTCCATTCAAAATTGTTCAACAGCATGGGGACAGCGTAAAGTAATTTGTGTTTTGAAAGGTCATATTTCTGTCAATGATAGTTTGCGCAGAATTTATATTTAAGTATAGGTTTTGGGACAAATGTATTTCTCTTTCTCTCTCCGGTCGTCACTTATAATACATCCTACGAACGATACCTGCACTATTGCGCTTCATCCTTTTCGGCCAACACTTAATACTTCCAGTTTCGACATTTTATAACACCAGGGGCGAAAAAAGTCGAATCGAAAAAGTGAAAGTTGCATCATCTTTGCTTTTCGAAAATGATACAACATACCGCCATTCGACTTTTTTCGAATTTCGTTTCGAAGTGATGGTACAACATATCGCCCCAGTATATGAATTTTGTTCGAAAACTGCGACTTGAGAGTTGGGAATATTTGTGTTGTTCCATCAGCACACTAGATGTAAATATAAAATTTAATAGTAGTACATCAATCAACAATAATATTAATTTTGTGCATCTAGTAGGTTAGTGAAACAGACGTATGTGAAGTTATCCCAGAATTCTATCCCATAAAATATTTTTTTTTTGATCAGGCAACACTAACATATCAATATCCAATTTGCTTTTGTGTGAAGTTAGCCCAGTCTAGAAATTTTATCACTTTTAATGAAAAAACGAAAAATTATCACATTTAATAAATTTGATTTGTTTTTCATACAATAAAAGAAATTAAAACCTAACGTATAAAAAAATTTTGAGTTTCATAAAGTAATGGAAAATGTAAGAAAAAAATCGTTCCGTGGCAAGTTCCCGAAAATGAGCTCTGGGCTGGAAATAATTTTAAATAAACCCCTTTGGTTAAAGTGATAATTATGAAAATTTTTTTTACTTAGTTTCATTCGTGTTCAAACTGTTGTAGGGTACACAACGTAAATTAACGTCTAACAAAATAATATAAAAATTATTGTTTTCAATACCAGTTTAACATAAATAAAACAACATAAAAAGAAACAATTTGGCGTAGTTCCTTGAACTAAGTTCCTAAATAATCATAATGGTTTAATTAATTAAAATATTTTTATTAATTAAAATAGAAAATAGAAAGTATTAAAATCTGACAAAAACCGACCAAATGGCACAGTGGTTAAAGCTTTGGTATTTGGATCGGGAGGTATCGGGTTCGAATCCCGATAGGGGTAGGATGCAAAAAGTGAAAATTTCATAACAGATTACGATCTGGGATGAAATGTAACACATCTATGACCCCCTGTCGAAGTAAAAAACTCATGGGCCGACCCATCTTCCATGTCAGTATAAGCTGGCATGGAGCTTGCAATGTGCAGATGGTCTTAAAATCGGCCCTATAGCCGTACGTCTTCGATTTGACAGGTGATGCGTAAAGTAAGACGGAAAAAATAAACCGCGAAAGAGCAGGGAGTGCTTCGGCCCCAAAACAGATGGCATGGATAAGAAAAAAAAAAATCTGACAATTCTGTGATATCGTAATTATATAGTGAATATCTGTAGTTATTTATAATAAAAAAAAAATAAAAAAAACCCCGTTGCACAAGTGTATTTGCATCGAACATAGTGGTAAATTTTAACATCTTCATTGTCATGACTTGTATTACCTGCCAAATTAAAATTAACCGGGAAGCAGATAAAATTACCTGCAGCCAGTGTAATAATATTTTCCATCTTGTATGTGCAAAGCGGAATGAGCGGGACTTGGAGTTTATGCGCGTCGAGAAAAAACAGTGGCAATGTCAGAGTTGTTCATCAAAATCTAAAATTAATCGGAACAATGATAACTGTCCAGTTTCTCCTGCGCACACTAATAAACCAAATAATGCAGATAATCAAAATATAACCTTGGAAACATTATTTAATGAAATCAAACACAGCCAACAGTTGTCAATGATTAATAATAATAAAATTGATGACCGTATTACGATTTTGGAAAAAGCGTTAGAAAAAATTGGTCAGCTGTCATTTGAAATTAAGTGTCTTCGTTTGGAACTATCTAAAACACAGAGTAAGGTAGTCTTCTTAGAGCAGCAACAGTATTCTAATTCCTTAGACGTTGTGGGAGTTGAAGTAATTGATAGTGAAGATCTTAGTACTATAGTGATGAACATAACCAACACATCTTGTATTGATTATGTTTTCCAAAAAAAAAAACAAAGATGGCAAACCATCATATATTATACAAGTGGAGTTCTGTAGCCGGCAAGTGAGAAATGCCTTTCTTCAAGCCAAGAAAAGGATGAAAGTCACTGGAGCGAATTGCGGCTTTAGTAATAACCGCAAAATTGTTATCAATGAAAGTATGAGCTTCGTAGTGGCAAAAACTTTTTTATTTCATAATTATCATTTGATATAATGATTAATAATCCTAATGCAGATCAAGACCACTCTAATTCATTTATAAATAGCACCTCTCCTTCTTTTATGCATGTTAATAATAATTTTTCAATTGTCCATCAAAATGCGCGTAGCTTACGTAAAACAGTGATTCTTTGTTTGCTCATTTTAGTGCATACAATTCGTTGCCAGATATTTTATTTTTTTCTGAAATTTGGATAAACAGTGTCAAAGTGTCTTCTTATCAACTCAATGGATATTCTTTGATCGTTGGCTGCAACAACAAGTACTCAGCTGGTAGGGTAGTTGGCTATGTTAAAGCGGGTCTAAATTTTTGTTATGCCACTAAAAATCTATGTACCGCTGATATTGTGCAATTAATTTTAAGCATCCGAAGTTACGTGTTTTGCATAATATGCGTTTATCGGTTTGAATTTTCTTCCTACTTAAACGGAATTCAAGCCAAATATGTATTTATACTTGGCGATTTCAATATAGACATCGTAAAATTCTCTGTAAATGACCAGGTAAAAAATTATCTAACAATGATGTCTAACTTCGGTTTAAAAAGTCTACTTAATACTCGTACTCATGTAACTTCCTCTATACCTCATCATTTATTGGTTATATTTTTGTTCGTATGAAACCTCATTCAAATTATAACCTCCTAAGGGAATCATTTGATTACAAGCTTTCTGATCATCATTTGATGTCACTCCAAATTAAGGATATGCCAAAATATGCTTCAAGAGATTGATCTAAATACTTTAATGAATAAATTTACTGCGATGCTTACTTCAAAAATAAAGCAATCTTCATTTGAATTTAAACCCGCCCACTTGATTGAAAAGAATTTTGTCGATGATAGGTTTGTGAAGCGTATTTTTTTGGACGGATCAATTCACAAGCGATGGCATAACAAACTTTCACAATCTATACACGTGGGCTACTGAAAATCTACATTCGAAAAAACAAACGGGCTGGTGTAATTGGCAATAATTTAATTGGAACAATCATATTACCATCGGCATTAAATAGCGAACGCTATTTACAATTTTTACAAAACGTTTTACCACTCCTTCTGGATGATGTTCCTCTTGAAAGCAGATTCTTGCATACATGATGCTGCACCTTGTCACTGCGGTATAATTGTTAGTAATTTTTTAAACGAAAATTATCCAAATAATTGAATTGGAAAGAATGGTCCAATTCATTGGCCTGCAAGATCGCCCGATCTAACTGTATTAGGTTTTTATGTATGAGGAATGATGAAGGCACTTGTATACACTAAAGAGATTGAAACAAAAGAAGAACTAATTCAAAGAATACACCCAGCGGCTCAACAGATTAGGGAAGAATTACCAAGAATTGAAATAACGAAAGGTATACTTAAACGAACATTAGCCTGCATTCAGTGACAAGGGGGACATTTTGAGCATCTTTTATAAATTTATGTAGTTGTTTTATTCTCGAGCCGAACAAGTACAGTTTAATATTTGTGTGTAGTGTTTTCATTCTTCATCTCATAAGTAAAAAACTATAGCACGTTGGTACAAATATCGGATTGTGGGACTGTATTCAATTGTCCATCAAATGAGGCTTTGTTGGTTGCCGTCCGATAAATATTTTGTAAGTTACAGTTTAATATTCGCTTGTACTTTTTTCCCGAACCAAATTTTTTAAACACCCAAAGGATATCAGAAATTGACCCCTACCTACCATACGATTTTTTTCATGAAATGAACCAAAGAATCATCCCTTAACGGCATTAGCATCCCAATCGGTGACACCCTGCATAATTTTATAATTTTCTCGGGCTGTTTATTTTTGTTCTTTAATTTAACAATAAAATTTTCGGGATGGTATTATTTTTATGTGATTTAGCAAAGACACACACTTTATAAAATAAAAACCTGTTCGGGATGGGATTTCGGGCCAACTTCTTATACATATACGTAAACACTTTAAAATATATTGTTGGTTATTTCTAAAAATATTAAATGCTATAATACCACTTACGAAAAATTGTAGAGTATTTTAGAAATTTTATTATCCGAATATAGTTCGGTACACTTTAGGGCTTGTGTCAACAAAAAAAATAATATTCCGTATCTAAACGACAAATCTCTTCGAACGGTATATACCAAATTGTGTTCGAGCAATATAAATCGGATTTTAATCTTCGTTTGTAATTTTTAATATTCCGTGATACAATCCGTTCGATCATCCTATATGTCTATACCAAGTTCCAAATTTTTATCAGAAATAGTTAATCATAGGGAACCTAACTGAAAATATATAGTTTTTTTATTTTATTTTCTAAATTTGCATTTTGTCGTCTATCTATTATAATACAAATAAAGTCGAGTCGTGTGGTATAAATTTTTTATTTGATATAAAATATGTAAAATATGTTATATAAATAGATGTATCTACACCTACAACTAAAATATCGTAATATACCGAAAATCTTCTATTATTAAAATCGATTATCCACCACTCGTATTCTAAGAATTTTATTTATTAAAAATAAATACAAACGATAAAAACAACAACAACAAATATAAGTATCTATCAATATATGGGGGGCGCATGCCACTTACATTTTCCATTCGTTTCAATATTAACTTGAATATCATCACCCTATACAAACCACCCCCATTAAAATAAAACACCCTCTTTTGGCGCATTTCTATTTCGTATACCTCAATATACATAATTATTCACGTATACAGCAGTAGGTACAATACATTGTTTAATACGAATTTGATAGCATATATATTTATAATACATAAATAGGTATGTAGCCTACATATACATACTTATATATGCGAGTACATTGCTTATTTACATATTTATTCCATATAATTATCTGTATAATAAATTAAATAACTGAAATCATAAATTTTATTTTATTATACGAATGTCTGTTATATGCCATACGGTTATATGATTATCTCGGAACATAAAACGAATTATTATTTTGTAAGTGGTTTGACTTATGTGTGGGACATTATTGACGAAAACTCGACGACGAGATTTTCATATTTGATACTCGTCGCATTTTTGACGAAACAAAATTTACACTTAAGCTAATGAATCAAATTGCTGCGACATTTTAATATTTAATTTGGGAGACATCACAATAATAAAGTAATTATAAGTGCTAGAAAATTGAGATACTAATTAATTAAAATGTGTCGTAATTTTATTTATCAATAAAATGAAATATTGTTTAACAGAAACAAATGGGTGGTGATCAAGGTGTCGTTTATAAGGATAAATAGGGTAATAATTTTCGCTTTTAATATTTATGATATGGAGCGAATTACGTCCTGCACCTACGGCAAAGGCGAGCCAAATCGATAGTTTTGTAGATTTTCCATTTTTTGTTATATCGCGTAAATCCGACATTCTGTGTAGAGCAAATGTCCCCTACATACAGCCCAGTGGCACTATTCTGGCTATCCCTGGGAAAAGGCAATTTGAGAAAAATATTTTCATAGCATTTTTGTCCAAATTGTATTTTTCTGGCCTACTGAGGAAATAAGTTTGGTGTAAATACTTTCAAAACAAAGTTAATTGGGAAACTTTTGTTCCACAAAATTTTTAACGGGAAAATATTTTAACTTTGTTTCGAAAATATTTACACCAAACTAATTTCCTCAGTAGGCCAGAAAAATACAATTTAGACAAAACTATATGAAAATATATTTTCTAATTACTTATTCCCAGGGAAAACAAGAATAGTGCCACAGATGAGTTAACTTAGTGAAATTAAACTTCAGATTTAAAATTGGTTGCATGCTACTGAAGTTAGTCGAAAATTTCAGCCGAAAAAAAAATCTGCATTATCGGCATATTTTGTAAAAAGTTCTGTTGATATGAGCCGAAAATTACATGTAATTGAAGTTATAGCAGTAAATTTTCGCCGAAAAAATTTCAAAAATCAATATCACATAATACGAATGTTTAAAGGTGAAGTTAGGCCAATCCATAAACTGCTGGATAAAATATTTATAATTTGTCGTGTTAGAGGCCTATGAATTTGAGTTATGATATTTTATGTAGCATCATAGTGAAATAAATTAAAACCTGGACGCATTGTAGCGTTTAGCATGATGTGGAGGGTATAACAAAACAAAATATAAGTTTATAACAACAAAAAAATTAAAAGAAAAAACCGAACGCAAAATACCGTCCGTACCAGGCTAGGCTATAGATTTTGACGTACTCAGGGACTCACGCGTTTGTTGCGCGGCTAAGCGTCAGGGAGTGGGGTGGGTATAAGAGTATGAGTAGGCCGGGGTTAACCGCTATAGGAAATGCTAATTACCTATATACCGACCTTGACACTCACCCTAGTTCATCCTCACAGTTTTCACAAAATTATCGTTATATATATATATATATATATATATATATATATATATATATATATATATATATATATATATATCAAATTAAATTCTAATTTATCCGCGATCCAGCGTTAAAGGAAAGAAAAAGTATGGTTTGGTTGGGAAGTTGATTGTGTCTAAGTAAGTATGAATCATCATAGTCGTTGTCACACAGATTTGACGCCAAATAGAAGAATTTCCTACGATTGTGTATTTAATTCGAGATATACTGAAATAGACCAATGTATGGAACAATCACAACAAAAACCCATTACAATAAATACAACAACAACGTAAAATATAAAATGTAATTCGTACACAACGAAAAGTTAATTGTTAAAAAAATGAAGTATAGATGGAGAATATGAAAGAATCGAATTCTGTAGACTAGGAAGTAATTCGCTAGTGGTACATATACATGGTATTGTTCTATATATATGGACAATATTCCTATGTAAAATATCAACGTCAGTCGCCATGGCCTGATGAGATGACTGATTTTTTCAAATCAATAATCTCAGATTGTTGCGATTCTTGCGTCCATCTATAATTCAAATTAAATTCTAATTCATTATACTGATCAATTGTCTCAATGACCACAAAGCTCAAAAATGGATAGTTTGGCCGGTACAGAGCTTTAAAGCTCCAAGTATCCTCCACGGATTTATGTATATGCGCAGTGTGTGTGTATAGACTTTTGAAATAGCCTATTTCATTTTTTTTATTATCTAGGTTTATATTTTTGAGGTTGCTGAATTCAGATCTGTTGTTAGATTTTCAAAATTGACAGTTGGCACCTGTCAAATAGCTGTCAATGTGCTATAATAAAGCCAAAAACTTGTTTTTTTATGTTTTGTCTTTCTTTTTTTTTACTTCGATAAGTTCAAAGATGATATCAAATCAATAACAATGACTATCATTTAGCTGTCAGCAATCCTTTGTGAAAAATTGCCGAAATAGACTTCTGATATGGAATTTGTCGTCAGACGTGCCAAATTGTGTTATAAATGTGTTTTTTTCGATCATTCGGATTATATTGAGTCATTTGGCACCCGATTTGACACCTGACAGCTGTCAAAATGCACTTTTGGCCACCAGCATCGTGATCAGCAATCTTCAAAACATCGGTACACGCACTAAAATCATATACTAATGTACCAGATTTCGAGTGGACGATTTTTTCCGAAAGTTTTTTCACTTTCAATTGTTTATAATTAAATAACAATAAACAATTACGTGAAAAAATCACTAGGAATAATTTCAGGAACCTCTTAGCGACATGAAATACCCATAGTCAACCATCCAAAGTCCGAATTGTAGCAGATACGGGGGTAACAAGCAAAAAATCTAACCAGTACAAATATGTACCGGTGCCCCGGAAAGGGTTAATGAGAAAGAAAGTGTAAATCTATTTTTCAATATGAACAAGTTAATAACATAATAAACTGACCTTTACCTATATTTTATTATTTGCATGTGGCAATATTCGAGGATATTCTCGGGTTACAGCTGTCACCTGTCAATCAACTAACTGTCAAAACCGAGTTGTATAAACACAATTGACGGGCATAGCACATGCTTACGGATAACCAATAACCAAGTTTTATAAAAAGTATTATTCTAAGTCCCTAAAGCCGAATTATCCTAAGTCCCTTTAACGAAATTATTTTAAGTCCCTAAATCGAAATTCTTCTAAGTCCCGTTTTACCCCCCCCCCCCTCCTAAAACTGACCATTTTCACCCCCTCCTAAGTGGAGGCCTTCGGAAAGTACCCCTGCTTTATGAACATGTTCATGTTAAAAGTTACTTTTTAAAAAAACTTTAAGTTGCTTAGATCACTGAGTTCAAAAGTGATGTCATAAACTTATATCATGTTTGATTTCTTATCCACAAAGTTAAGCACAAAAAATAAGTTACTTTTTTTTTTTTTTTTAAGAAAGTATTAATTATCCAATGGATTTAATGTCCTTTTAAGGTCAATTAATACCCCCTTTTCATTCACGCACACACCCACCCACCCATTCACCTACTCACACAACTACAGTACCTGCGCATTGCAAGCTCCATGTCAACCTGTACATTGACATGGACGGTGGGTCGGCGCTCCAACAGAGGGTCTAAGTTGTGTTTATTAACTTTACCGATCGTAATCGATGAAGAAAATTACTTGCTCTATTTTGCATTTTGACAGTTAGTTCACAGCTTGTTGACAGCTGTAAGCTAATGACTACATAATTTTATATCATATTTATGTTCACTTATCTAAAAAACTTGAAGTTATAAACAAAAAATAATTTTTTGACTTTATTACCGGACTTTAAAGAATTGTTGACAGCTAAATGACAGCTGCCGATAGTCATTGTTATTGATTTGATATCATCTTTGAACTTATCGAAGTAAAAAAAAGAAAGATAAAATATAAAAAAACAAGTTTTTGGCTTTATTATAGCACATTGACAGCTATTTGACAGCTGCCAACTGTCAATTTTGAAAATCTAACAACAGATTTGAATTCAGCAAAAAAAAATGAAATAGACTATTTCAAAAGTCTATACACACTGCGCATATACATAAATCCGTGGAGGATACTTGGAGCTTTAAAGCTCTGTACCGGCCAAACTATCCATTTTTGAGCTTTGTGGCCATTGAGACAATTGACCAGTATGATGAACTCTATCACTTATCAAAAATTCACCGAATTTGACCGGGACCCAATTTCCATAAGATTTGTGCGGGGTCCTTTTTTATTTTTTTTTAATTGGGTTCCATATTTGAAAATTTTTGAATTTTTTCTTGCGATCGATTAATCTAGCAAAACGTATTTTTTTTATAAACATATTGTTGTCCTAATTAATAAATTGTATCATTTTTGGCAAGTCACAATATCGAGCTTTATCATTACTATTATCGTTTTTTTTTTCTTCGTTCAATTCAATTTAAGATCAATTGAAATTTTTCGAATTTGGCACTATTTAGATAATTTTACAAGGATTTTTTTTTCGTCTTTGAGATTTTACACATTTGTGTAGTCGCAACTTATTTCTACGTATAGAAATATCATATTTTCTTTATATAAGTTTTTATATATTTTTTTTTCTCTTCGGTGAAATTAAATTTTTTTAAAATGAATGTGTTTTTCTTAAGTCGCGATGAATTTGAGACCGAATGTGAAGTGCGTAAAATTTCAGTCGACGAGGATTCTGCAATCCAAACGCTACAAAATCAAGTGATCGCAGAAGAAGGGGGGGGGGGGGAAGAAGCACCCTCTAAGATGCACGAGAGCGCAAGTAAACGACTGGATACGGAAATTAATAAATGCTGTCTTAAACTGGCGATTCTATAGCAGGAAGTTAATTCCATCCGTAATTTGGAAACCGACCAACAAGTACAGTCTGCCCGTACAATCGAGTCTAAACTCCTTCATGTTGCAAGCCGGTTAGAACGTGCTACCTCTCCAACGTATGCCGGACAAGCTAGAAATGCTCTACAACCCTGTGAAAAATTAATAGGCACAGTGCAAAACTTCCTAAAGGACATGGATAAGCTGGATGAATCTATTGATACAGCCAACGCAATACATATAGAAATGCTTCAAAACGGGGATGATAATCTTGAAACACATCCTATAACAAGTAACTTTATTGATGCACATCGTGCAGATCAATCATCCGAAATGGCGTGTATGATGAACCAAATCCGTCAGTTATTTGAACAGGTGTTGACCCTGAGCGAACAGTGCCATGATTTGAAGCGTAACGCAAAAGAACCATTGCCGGAGCCATCTATCAAAACACAAGCCCAAAATAGTCAAAATTCTATGGTATACTCGGTAATGCAACCAACCCAGTTACCATTCGCAAACGAGATGTATAAACCACCAGCAATTACTTTGCCACAAATGTCGGCAACCGTCGCAGGTACCTCTCAAGATTGGCAGTACTGTGGGCCTCCCCCAATAAAGCAACCTACTGCCAACTATAATCATATGGTTAATATGCCTCACATACCTCAATCAAATATACCTCATTCGTCTCTGAATAATGTTGCTCAAATTGAGCATAATTATACGCAGCCTAATCCAACACAAATTAAATATGCTCCGGATTCTCGTGGTTTAAAGTATCAAAGTATCAAACTTTCTTCCTATGGAAGAAATAGGTACCAATGAATTTATTACAACAGCCCACACCTACAAAGATCAATCAAGAACTATCGAACTAAGAGACTAACTATAAGATCATTGATTTATTGCATATTAAGGAAGTTCGATACTTTTTAATCGATTTTTGTGGGTGTGGGCTGTTGTAATAAACCCATGGATACCTATTTCTTCCATAGGAAGAAAGTTCGATAGTTTTGGATCGATCTTCGTGGGTGTGGGCTGTTGTAATAAATTCATTGGTATCTATTTCTTGCATAGGAGGTTTATTCGATGCAGAATGATCTATTTTTGTGGGTGTGGGCCGTATTAATAAAATCATGGGTGCCTATTTGAGGGGTATTACCTTTACAAAAAATATCGTGACAATTGAACTTTTCCAATTGTATTGTAATCTATTTAGTATAAATTTCTTTTATCAACCAGTACGGTACAATGATTTTAAACGGTTGCTCCCATTTGGGGTAGTTTTCTAGGGGGTTTAATTATGTCATTTTATTGTAGTAAGTTTGTAAAAAAAAAATCCAGTAACACCCTCCAGCACTATACAACCAAAATACACAGAAATGCAAATTTCACCCATTAGGGGAAGTTTTTGGGGGTTGAACTAGGCCAATATATAGTAGTTAATTTGTAAAAAATTACAATACCACCTCCCATTACGACACAAGAAATATTAACTGAAATGCGATAAGCAAGTTGTAACGAAAAATATGGTTTTTAAAGAATTGCACCCCTTAGGGGTAGATTTTTGGGGGTTGAACTATACCGATATGTTGTAATTAGTTTGTAAAAAATTCCAGTACCATTTTCATTGGATTGTACTACAAGTGCTGGTGCAGCATTAGGGTCATATCTAATCGTTATCTAGAAAAAGTTATTAACCAAATTGGTTTTAGATCAGAATTTGGTTAATAACTATTTCTAGATAACGAATGGATCTTTCTTTGTTGATTAAAATCAAAATTAAGATAAAGGAAATTATTATCATAAAGAATTAATAAAGTGTTCTAACGACAACCAGCCTGTGTTGTAGAGGGAAACTCCGACTGCGATGGCGTGACAACTTTGAGGGCGAGAGCGATGTATTGGGACGAGGCAAGCGGCAAAATTACTTCATTGGATAAATTACTTCATTGGCTAAAGAGAGAGAGACAAAATACATCCAATTCGACCATAAGTTAGTTTCGTCGGATTTACGAGAGCAAATTAGTAGATTCGCGAAATAACGAAGAAAGGGTTAACATTTGTTTTCGTTCTCTTTGATATTTTCCTCTGATATTTTATGCTGCGTACATGACATCGGAAATAAAAAGCATCATTCTCGCTCCCGAACTCAAAAAGACAAAACCAATCAAATTTCCTGAATATTTTATGCCCCGCCTACTAGTTCCATACTTGAGTTAAACTATTTTTAACTTTGTTGTTGTTTTAATATATTTTGGACAATATTACGATAGTTTTCCGGTCTAACTCCCGATGTCATGTACGCAGTCTTAAAGTAAATATAAATTGAAAGTTACTTGCAGTGAAGTTTAGCTATTTCGTAATAGCGTTTGGTATGGTCAGAAGCAGTGCAGGGCACCACTTTTCCTATTAAAAGTATAATTTTTAAGTTGCATCAGTTATACAAATATGGATCGGATTCATTAGAAGATGTTGAAGGCTGCGATAGACTAGGCTCGGAGACGGGGAGACTAGGAGAATTCTCATTGGAGTTGATGCGGATTGCAGTGACATATAAAGGGTAATCTAGTCCTTTATGATTTATGGTAAACAAAACTCTGCTTCTGCCGAAAAAATGATGGCAACAAGTTATAAGGCTCTATAATTCAAGTAACCGACTTATAATGCTGGTAAAGTGCAAATGAAGAGGAAACCAGTTTACCTTTCTGTCATTGAAGGACAACGTGACTTTAAATAGCTTTAAATGACTTTTACAGTAAAATTTAAAATTTAAAGTTTTGAATTGCTTTGAAACTGCCTCCTAGAAAGTTAACTATTTGCAAACTTAAGGCAAAATTTACATCAGCAAATAAAAGTTATAGTTGTAAATTAGTCGCGGCCTTCGGTACTTATTGTTATCTACTGGCAAAACCTGACTAAACATTTTTTTTTAGTTCAGCCAGCTAAAATTTCCATTTTATATGAAAGTGACATTTGCAATAAACACAGCGAATGTGGCTCTCTACAAAACGAATTTTAATATGAAAGAAGTATTTATTTGTGAATGAAATACGACGTCAGATAAAATCGAGTTTCAGTATTCCAGTTAAGAAAAATAATCAAAAGGCTATAATTTCATATTTGACTCGCAGAGACATCTAGCATTTGTCGCAGGAAACTGTTGTTATTCTACTATAAGTTTTTTATACTATGCATAATTGGTAGTGGGTTATAATGGAACAGCAAATTTTGAACAGTGAATTGAAAAAATGCTTAGTTGGCACGCTCCCTGTATTTAGTGTATGTAAGTAAAACTACTGTACTGTCATGTATAGTGTCATGTATATTA
The DNA here is from genome assembly GCA_932526605.1 of Nephrotoma flavescens. Taxonomy (NCBI): domain Eukaryota; kingdom Metazoa; phylum Arthropoda; class Insecta; order Diptera; family Tipulidae; genus Nephrotoma; species Nephrotoma flavescens. The sequence goes on from OW052221.1 coordinate 97,297,814, forward strand.
TGTTGTGGCATTTCATCTCCATAATATTGTTTCCTGGTTGAACGTTTATCGGTCAGCTACTATGTAATGCAATATCAACATTCAACAGGCATGTAACAAGTAGTAATACGAGTAGTTTGCAAGAATATACCTGTTACCCGAATTGGTGTCTTTAAGTTTCATGTACTAAATTTTGTTTTTTGGGCTAGACCTATTTATATTATTATTATTTTCAAATATCTCCTGTTGTTTAGATTCGGACATTTGCCAATAATGTTATTATTTATTTCCGATCAATTTCATGTAACGACACAACAGTTGAATAAAACTGTTATGTGCCTTTAAAATAAACTATCGTTCCAAGTTTCAACAAAAATTTCACACCCACCTCTCTGTACTTTAAACTTTTTTTTAACAAATGAATTAAATTCTGACAAAATAAAATATTTAACTCGAATTTGGCAATACTTTAATTTTATTTGGCATTTGGTCATTTTAATTAGCAAATGGGCATAATTGTATTTTATTCAATTTGCAAGGTTAATGATAAAAAGGTTAACGGTTTTTTTATTGTTTTTTTACATTTTATATAAATAATACAAATTTGGAAAATTTTATTGGAAAATAATAAGCAGGGTAATTTTAACAACAAAAAAAACAATTGAATCGATAATTTTTTTTGGATTGTAACCGAACGATACGGTGTGGGAGAGAAAATGTGTCACGAATTATTTTGCGATTTAATCTTGTAAAATTTATATTTGATCTATATTTTGTTGACATCATTATTCTTTCTCGTACAACATTATTTTGGCGTTGTAAAATATATGTTTTGTGTAAACCTACTTTCTCACGCCTTCTAACCCTAAAAAGTTTTCCACTTTAATATTTTCTTGCGCCAACTTTATCGACTTGAGGATTTGGAGACTCTAGTCGTAGCTATATATAAGTGAGACTGTAGATTTAATATTAAAGTAAAAACATTAAACGAGTGCTGGGTTTGTCGACCCCAAATCAATCAATAAGACGTTTGTTAAAATAAATTCTCAGTATATTGAAACTACATAAATTTATTTTATTTTGCAGAAAATGCTGAATTAATTAAGTTGAAAATACGAACACTGTTACTTTTTCTATAAATCGACCGAAGTTTTTGTTGCAGAATAAAATAAAAAAACCATTGAAATGAAGACAAATTGGAAAAGGGTTCATCTGATGATTAAATCGTTTATATAAAATCAATTTTACAGAAAATGAAAATTAATTCATAATAAACATTAAAGAGTTCTTAAATTTTATATTAAGCAAAAACGGCATGAAAGCACGTGGCATAGGGTATTACCAAATACAATATTGAGTTCGTGAAAATATCCATTGGTTATCTGAATAATAGACGTGCGTTTCGTTGACAGATTTACAAACCCCATATGTCAACCCATATACTGACATTCCAGGTCAGCGTTGTAATCAGGTGATATAACGTCAATGTTCATTCGTCACTAAAAACCATTCATCGTAAGCAAGTTTCGAGAGCGTTTAACAACCACAATTATTATGGTACAACTAAATGCGAAACCAAATCACAGGTGAATCCAGCTACCTGTACCGTGTTTAGTTAGCCAACTCTCTAAATAAAAGTTTATTGATCGGCTTAAAATAAACGTATTTATCATTCCATTTATAGGCGATCATCAGGCATAAAGAACGAGTTAGTGGAACTATAATGATATGCTGAAATTTGACGGCCGACATATTTACAGTTCGATGTTGTGGCGATTATCGCGCTTTAAACAATATCGTGGTTTGGTCTCGATACCCGATACTACGAATACATACGTCATACGTAAACGATTCCGCTATAATCTTTTAAGGTAATATGGTCACTACAATGCCAATCGGACTATTTGTGTTCAACTTCATGACGGTTTTACTTTGCAATGCCGACCAACGATGCTAGAAGGACATCACAAACAAAAATTCAGTTTGGAGAACTTTAACGATAAAATTTGGCGGTAAATATTGCAAAGTGCGCAAATTCGGAAAACAAAATGGCCAATTCCTTGGGCGTTTTGTATCATCTCAAAAACTTGTGCCGTTATACCCAAAAAATTGAAAGTTTAAAAGCGTTTCCACCTCTAAAAATCGTCAAGCAACTAAAATATTTGTTGTCAACTCTCAATTTTTACCGTATAAATTTCCGACAAATGCAATTAAAATGCAAGCCAAATTACTCAGGATGATTTCCGACAAGAATTAGGTGAAACTTTTTTCTCCAAGTTGTCTACAACGTGCCACAACCACTTGTTTTTTCCTCAAAAAATTCGACAAGACACAACTCGCCAACAGCTTGGATTGATTACGAAATATTGGCGGACGGTTAGCAAACCAATGATGAGTTAAATCTAGTGAATTTGAACCAGTTCGAATTCAACTGGACACTGGGGCATCGTCATCAATGATCTGTTTAAATACGTACAAGGCAATCATTTCTCACACATTTCAACCATGAACGACTCGATTTGAAGCATATATGGGCCAACACACTCCAATAAAGGGAACCGAAAATCTACAGAATCGAGTGCGTGAAATTTGTTACCGTCATCCAACATTATTTGATTCATGAAACCTGAAATTCATGAAATTGTACGACGTACAAAGCAGACATTAGTTTGAGAGAAAACGGAAAGCCTAAATTATAGCCAAGTGTTTTACCATTCGCCATAAGAAAAGCGGTAAATAATGAATTGCAACGATTGGTCTCGCAAAACGTTTTAAAACCAATCCAAAGCTCAATCGAATAGCTATTTTACAAGTTACAAGGTGGTCAATTTTTTACAAAGTTAGATTTCAAATAAGATGCCTATCTACAACTTGAACTTACTGATGAATCCTAAAATTCCCTTGTAATAAACACTCCGTTCGGAATATCTATCGAATCGGGCATTCACAGCCTGATGAAGCAAATAACAGCTGATTTAGAATTTTTTGAATTTTTTAGAATCCAACGGATTCAAACTACAACTAAACAAATGCAAAAAAACGGAATTCGTCCAACGTCAACCAACGTCGAAGCGATAAAAAATCTACGACGACCGAGATTATAATCGTTTTATCAATATTTTTTCTAAGGCAGCTTAGACAGGACGCCCCGGTGGCCAAGTGGTCAGCTTGCTTGCTGCAGCGACCGGAGGTCTCGGGTTCGATTCCTGGTGGTGACACTGCAAAAATGTCACGGCTGGTTTAGGATCAATGAATTAATCACTCATTATCCGAAACGAAAATATGATTTTGAAACCTCATTTGAGGCGGCCAAATCCCTTGTTGGGATATAGTGCCAGAGAGAGAGAGAGCTTCTTCGGACAGTATCGGTGCCGTAATTACTCATCGTTACCCTGACGGGACTGAACATCCAATTGCGTTTGCTTCGAAAACACCCAACAGCGCACAAGAAGGGTATCCGCAAATCGAAAAAAAGGCATTGTCGCAAGGTCGCAAATTCGAATTGGTTACCGACCATAAGCCGTTGATCTCATTATTTTACCCCAGCAAAAAATTACCGATTACCACAATGAACCGTCTTCAACGGTTTGAAATCATCCTAATGAGCTACACATTCACAATAACGTATAAATCTACGAAATACCACGGCAACGCCGACGCACTATAACGTTTACCTTGTGGACCGGATGAAAATTTTGGCAAAATCCAAGAGGCCTGTTTTCAAGCCAATGTAATTTACAACGATCGCATTCTCGATTATCAAATCGATTACAATTTACTAGCACAATACACTTACTCCGACCATCTACTTCGTAAAGTGAAGTCATATACGTAATAAATGGGTGGCCGGAAAAATTAAAGCTACTACATAATGGACATTGGGGTGTCACCCGTATGATGAAATTGGCTCGTCGGCCGACATTGCTGGTGGCCAAACATCGACCGTGACATCGAAAAAATCGCCAAAGAACGTGACATCTGGCAACTCAACGCATCATTATCGAACAAAGAATTTTCTGAGTGGGCAACACCAGATCAACCATGGTAAAGAGTTGATATCGACTAAGCGGGGCCATTTATGAACAAAATGTTTCTTTTGGGTGTACTACGAAATCCCGGTTTCTCGTTCTAATTACACAAAATATTTAATAAAGTTTTGTAATTGCTCACGGGCACTTAGCCCTCCATTCAAATTCCATCCATATTAGCTATTTTCTACAACTAGATCGCAAACTCCTTTTTGAATTTTGAAATCATTTAAGAGTCTCACAAGCCAAATTTTAAAAATTCAAACCGGAATTTCGTTACACACCCGTCCGTTTCTTTTGTGTGTGGATGCATACAGCAAATTTCCATTCGTCGTACCAATGACGAAAACAACACCATCACTCACAATTCGGGCGTAAGAATAAATCTTCGCAATCGACCAGCGTAAGTGGTGTTGGCGCTCATTTTATGCCCGCAGAATTCGCTGAATTCTGTCGTTTAAACGACAAATGAATGTTCCAAACTTTTAAAACATAAATGAAGAAAATTTGTTAGATTGCAATGGCAATCAACGCAATCATGCAACGGCACCAATGGTGAAAACGCATTATTGAAGTTTTTATCGTCTTGTCATTCTACACCGTTAACAAATGTAGACAAATCACCCGCGGAACTGTTACACGAACGACAGCCTCGAACGGTACTGTCATCAATGAATCATATTGTCCACCGAAGAGAACATTGCACCATTGATTGCACCATCGACCAAATACAACGTCGATGACAAAGCTTACGCTAAAGATTTTTCAACGAGAAGTCAATAAAAATGGAGAAAAGCATACATCGTCAAATCGTTGGGGAGAAGAATGTACCTTGTTGACACAAATTATGTTATTTGGATGTACAATCACAACAAGCACCTGCAAGTGCAAAAAAATAAAATTCTGCGACATCAAGTAGTGATCTTCATAGTATTTTACGAAATGGATTACCTGCGGCAGCACCCGTGTGTGATAATGAAAACTGGAAATGTCCACAAGACATTGTAACCAACGATACGGCAAAAACAACAACACTTTCATTCGTAACAGGAATGATAAGATCAAATGGTCCAAGGCAGACAACCGTGTTATTCCCATCAACGCATTAAAAAATATCGATCGACTAGTTTTTTTAAGGAGTTTTAATTTTCATCCCATTTTTCTATAAAAATTTTCTGTAATCAATTTTTTTTGTTGTTTTATTGATCTGTCAAAAATTAACGAGAGAGGACTTGTTATAACTTTACGCATATCAATTTCTAGCAGTTTCGTTATTTTGTACAATTGTCAATTTTTCGTTACTTTTCTGATATATAAAAAACTGCTGAGGCAATTGGAAAAAGTTCATTCTTGTAATTCTCGCGATATGTGCAGACTCCGCTATCGGAGTTAATGTAAGTATATCTTAATCTTGGTGTGATCTAATTTCTCGAATTTGTTTAAATAAAACACAACGCGATAAAGATTTAAGCTATACATTTATTTAACTATCTGAGAACTATCTTCACGACAGACGAAACAAGAATCATTCTATTTTAAAAAATGTGATATTTATATAGATAATTTGACAAAACAAAAGGAAACTACAACAATAAAATATGATAAAATAAAGGTAAAACCTAATTAGGATCTTAAAGAAAATTGTTCCACTTTATGATACCAATAAAACAAGATCATCAATTATCCTCTTTTTTAAATTAGGGTTGAGGGAATTCCAAAATACCATATGTCTTGTTTTATGTGTTTATGAATTTCACCACATCGTAAAGGGAAATTTTTATAAACTCTCTTCAATTTGACCACGAGCCCGATTTATAGGTTTTATTCTGCAGCCTAGTGTGTTATAGGAAGGAATATTAAAAGGGCCTGGAATCGGTATCAGGAATGTGTAAATCGAGTAACTAAAGGTCTGTCTAGTATTTGTTGGAGGTGGTATTGAATGTGATTAATTCAATCTCAATACCTACTCAGTGGTCTAAATAAAAGGTTACAGTAGTATTTTGCACATGTGGAAGTGTGTTTAGATGCTAGGGTAAATAATATGAATGATTATGGAATGGATCACGTGGACAATAACGAAAGAGAGAAGATAGTAACTGTTTTCTAACTATTAGTATGAGTATCTTGTATGATCTTGTAGGAGTGAGGTTCTAAAATTCTATAATTGATTCCTTCACATTTACAGACCCTGAAGCTAACGAAAGGGTTGATGTGCTTTTAAAACGAGATGTTATGGTTTTATTAGGACCTAGAGTATACCTTTTTCGTGGGCGGGTTACAACCTTTTGTTAGTTCCGTTTCAAGCCACTATTTATATATTTCGATATGACTGAAACGTAAATTTGATTATAACGGGTGATTTTTTAAGAGCTTGAGAACTTTTTTTTAAAAAAAAACGCATAAAATTTGCAAAATCTCATCGGTTCTTTATTTGAAACGGTAGATTGGTCCATGACATTTACTTTTTGAAGATAATTTCATTTAAATGTTGACCGCGGCTGCGTCTCAGGTGGTCCATTCGGAAAGTCCAATTTTGGGCAACTTTTTCGAGCATTTCGGCCGGAATAGCCCGAATTTCTTCGGAAATGTTGTCTTCCAAAACTGGAATAGTTGCTGGCTTATTTCTGTAGATTTTAGACTTGACGTAGCCCCACAAAAAATAGTCTAAAGGCGTCAAATCGCATGATCTTGGTGGCCAACTTACCGGGCCATTTCTTGAGATGAATTGTTCTCCGAAGTTTTCCCTCAAAATGGCCATAGAATCGCGAGCTGTGTGGCATGTAGCGCCATCTTGTTGAAACCACATGTCAACTAAGTTCAGTTCTTCCATTTTTGGCAACAAAAAGTTTGTTAGCATCGAACGATAGCGATCGCCATTCACCGTAACGTTGCGTCCAACAGCATCTTTGAAAAAATACGGTCCAATGATTCCACCAGCGTACAAACCACACCAAACAGTGCATTTTTCGGGATGCATGGGCAGTTCTTGAACGGCTTCTGGTTGCTCTTCACTCCAAATGCGGCAATTTTGCTTATTTATGTAGCCATTCAACCAGAAATGAGCCTCATCGCTGAACAAAATTTGTCGATAAAAAAGCGGATTTTCTGCCAACTTTTCTAGGGCCCATTCACTGAAAATTCGACGTTGTGGCAGATCGTTCGGCTTCAGTTCTTGCAGGAGCTGTATTTTATACGGTTTTACACCAAGATCTTTGCGTAAAATCTTCCATGTCGTCGAATAACACAAACCCAATTACTGCGAACGGCGACGAATCGACATTTCACGGTCTTCAGCAACACTCTCAGAAACAGACGCAATATTCTCTTCTGTACGCACTGTACGCATTCGTGTGGTTGGTTTAATGTCCAATAAAGTAAACTGAGTGCGAAACTTGGTCACAATCGCATTAATTGTTTGCTCACTTGGTCGATTATGTAGACCATAAATCGGACGTAAATCGCGAAACACTTTTCGAACCGAACACTGATTTTTGTAATATAATTCAATTATTTGCAAGCGTTGCTCGTTAGTAAGTCTATTCATTATGAAATGTCAAAGCATACTGAGCATCTTTCTCTTTGACACCTTGTCTGAAATCCCGCGTGATCTGTCAAATACTAATGCATGAAAATCCTAACCACAAAAAAATCACCCGTTAGTTTGCCACTTTACTCCATATTTTATTTAACATACGGATTTCACAAGAAATGTTTGAAAACATCAATTTTGACTTTTATGAACTCCTTTTTAGTAGTAATAGTAAATAGTGCATGACATCAAGTCTCGCGGGAATGCTTTTCTATCAATATCAATATGTTTTTTGAATACGGAGAATAAATAATGTTGGATTAAAATTTATCTATATGTGTAATTTATGGTACTCAAAACTACGTGAATCATATATATGACGAATAATACAAAAACTTTTGGGACTCTTGCCAAAATGAACATCATACCAATCATGTAAATTAATCGATTATTTTATTACATAAATTCGAATTGTTTTTTGTAAATTTATTGGTTTGCAGTTGACAAGATATGTAATTTATGTAATTCTTTATTGCATAAATTTTTTAATAATAAACAGACGCCAATCGTTCCTTCTTCCTTTAAGGTAATTCAGAAAACTTGTTGATTACGTTATAAGTTAACATTCGTTGAGTGTGGTCTATGGAGTACAATTTCAATTTTGAATTGAGTACATATAACTCATATACTCTATTCGGCAACAACGTTTTGACTCACCAACGGTAAAAAAATAGGTAAAAATGCTTTATCGATTAAGTAATAAAATTTTGTCGAAACTACGAGTGCAATTTAAATTGATTGTGAATATCTAGAGTAATCCCCAAAGCACTCAACTTAATTTATCTTTCTTCTTCAAAGTTAGCAAAACTAGTCGCATCATATAGCGAGCCCTGTTTTTAATAAAGGCACAGAAAGGATTGTGATCGAAAAATCTCGAATATTTGTAATTTTGGTTCATCATAATCGGTTCCTGGCTTTTGAAAACTAACTAAGTCGTGTCCAACCCATGATTTCGACATACAAAACTGGTACCTCATTTAAATGAGTTTCAATATAGAAGATAATTGAATGCCGGTTGTGGTTTAATAAAGTTATAAGAATATTTCTAAATGATTTAATTTAACAAATGCAATCGACATCTACATGACTTACGTGATGAAGCTAATTCAAATTGTACCCCCAAAAAACTAAATGTCACGATTCGCCACATTAAGGCTGCATATAGATGTATGAGGAGTTAGCCCTAAATGCCTATCCTGTCCATAACCTCAACAAATTATAAAAAATAATCGATGAAATAAAAAATAATTTTAATTTTGAAAAAAACGAGTAATTTACATGTTTTACTCCAGGTTTATAATTTTAAATGGTTCTGAATATGTAATACGAAACCCGTTAGGGTTAATTTATGTGACAACTGAATTTTTTTTCATCAGTTTCTGAGATATTCACACGTTTTTTTGTAAGTTGTGAACATATTTAGAGTTTCAGGGTAGTTTTTCGAGCAAGGTGCACTTACATCTTTGGGTCTACATAGATAACAACTTTTTGGAAGTAAATCCTTGTACTTAACAAGGATGGCAGTTAAACCAACTTTCCAAAATGGCTTTTTAACGTGCTTACGATTGAAAACTCGTTCCTTATATGACCAACGTGAAGACAATGGTATACAACTACAATCAATTACATCGAGAATACTGAACCATGAAGTAGTTTTGGGGCATAAAAAGTTACAAGCAAAACGAGAAAATTCGCGGATATGTTGTTTCACGTGTGTAACTCACGTTACTTTGATCATCTCTTAAACTAAAGTTGTTCAATTTAATACCAAGAAATAAAATAATTTAAAACAAATCCTCGGCATCCGCAAATAGGTCGACTTAATATTCATAATTAAATAATGATTTTTAACCCTTTGCCAGTCTCATGCATACATACAGTCGGTGATCAAATTATTAGCACCAGATGAATAAATTTTTATTTTTACTTTGGTTTTCTGAGATTTTTTGTTTTATTCGGACCACAGATGTATGGGAAACACCTGAAATAGATGTATGTGAAGTTAGCCCAGAAAGTCATCCCAGAAAAAATAAATTTTTGCATCAGGCAATACTAAAGTTATATATATACCAGCCCAGGATTTCATTAAAATTATTTAAATTAATATTAGTTCAGCCCAAGAAATATTAAAACCTCGTAATAAAACATATTGGAGGGAAAGAAAAAAATATAATCAGAGTCCAAAGATATTTGAACGAAAAAATTTCAAATAATTACATTACACTCTATAAGTGGTAACCACTTATAAAAATAACTGTTACTCAACATTAAAATTTCAAGATAATCCTACCGTTGCTATTGGCGCTACAGGCTCATATTTGAATGGGCCAATACACTAACCATGGATTTGCTTCAATAGCTCCTGGAAACAAAGAGTTCCGGAAACCAAACCTAATACAAACGACTTGTCCTTATACTTCCTACGTACCATACAAATTTCAAGAAAATCGTACCGTTCTAATTGGTGCTACAGGTGCACACGTGTTGGGCCCATTATATAAAATATTTTACTCCATGGTTCCCAGAAACCGCCAGTTCCGGAAACCAAACCTAGTGGTAACCACTTATAAAAATAACTGTTACTCAACATTAAAATTTCAAGATAATCCTACCGTTGCTATTGGCGCTACAGGCTCATATTTGAATGGGCCAATACACTAACCATGGATTTGCTTTAATAGCTCCTGGAAACAAAAAGTTCCGGAAACCAAACCTAATACAAACGACTTGTCCTTATACTTCCTACGTACCATACAAATTTCAAGAAAATCGTACCGTTCTAATTGGTGCTACAGGTGCACACGTGTTGGGCCCATTATATAAAATATTTTACTCCATGGTTCCCAGAAACCGCCAGTTCCGGAAACCAAACCTAGTGGTAACCACTTATAAAAATGACTGTTACTCAACATTAAAATTTCAAGATAATCCTACCGTTGCTATTGGCGCTACAGGCTCATATTTGAATGGGCCAATACACTAACCATGGATTTGCTTCAATAGCTCCTGGAAACAAAGAGTTCCGGAAACCAAACCTAATACAAACGACTTGTCCTTATACTTCCTACGTACCATACAAATTTCAAGAAAATCGTACCGTTCTAATTGGTGCTACAGGTGCACACGTGTTGGGCCCAATATATAAAATATTTTACTCCATGGTTCCCAGAAACCGCCAGTTCCGGAAATCAAACCTAGTGGTAACCACTTATAAAAATAACTGTTACTCAACATTAAAATTTCAAGATAATCCTACCGTTGCTATTGGCGCTACAGGCTCATATTTGAATGGGCCAATACACTAACCAGGGATTTGCTTCAATAGCTCCTGGAAACAAAGAGTTCCGGAAACCAAACCTAATACAAACGACTTGTCCTTATATTTCCTACGTACCATACAAATTTCAAGAAAATCGTACCGTTCTAATTGGTACTACAGGTGCACACGTGTTGGGCCCAATATATAAAATATTTTACTCCATGGTTCCCAGAAACCGCCAGTTCCGGAAATCAAACCTAGTGGTAACCACTTATAAAAATAACTGTTACTCAACATTAAAATTTCAAGATAATCCTACCGTTGCTATTGGCGCTACAGGCTCATATTTGAATGGGCCAATACACTAACCAGGGATTTGCTTCAATAGCTCCTGGAAACAAAGAGTTCCGGAAACCAAACCTAATACAAACGACTTGTCCTTATACTTCCTACGTACCATACAAATTTCAAGAAAATCGTACCGTTCTAATTGGTGCTACAGGTGCACACGTGTTGGGCCCATTATATAAAATATTTTACTCCATGGTTCCCAGAAACCGCCAGTTCCGGAAACCAAACCTAGTAGTAATCACTTATAAAAATGACTGTTACTCAACATTAAAATTTCAAGATAATCCTACCGTTGCTATTGGCGCTACAGGCTCATATTTGAATGGGCCAATACACTAACCAGGGATTTGCTTCAATAGCTCCTGGAAACAAAGAGTTCCGGAAACCAAACCTAATACAAACGACTTGTCCTTATACTTCCTACGTACCATACAAATTTCAAGAAAATCGTACCGTTCTAATTGGTGCTACAGGTGCACACGTGTTGGGCCCATTATATAAAATATTTTACTCCATGGTTCCCAGAAACCGCCAGTTCCGGAAACCAAACCTAGTGGTAACCACTTATAAAAATAACTGTTACTCAACATTAAAATTTCAAGATAATCCTACCGTTGCTATTAGCGCTACAGGCTCATATTTGAATGGGCCAATACACTAACCAGGGATTTGCTTCAATAGCTCCTGGAAACAAAGAGTTCCGGAAACCAAACCTAATACAAACGACTTGTCCTTATACTTCCTACGTACCATACAAATTTCAAGAAAATCGTACCGTTCTAATTGGTGCTACAGGTGCACACGTGTTGGGCCCAATATATAAAATATTTTACTCCATGGTTCCCAGAAACCGCCAGTTCAGGAAATCAAACCTAGTGGTAACCACTTATAAAAATAACTGTTACTCAACATTAAAATTTCAAGATAATCCTACCGTTGCTATTGGCGCTACAGGCTCATATTTGAATGGGCCAATACACTAACCAGGGATTTGCTTCAATAGCTCCTGGAAACAAAGAGTTCCGGAAACCAAACCTAATACAAACGACTTGTCCTTATACTTCCTACGTACCATACAAATTTCAAGAAAATCGTACCGTTCTAATTGGTGCTACAGGTGCACACGTGTTGGGCCCAATATATAAAATATTTTACTCCATGGTTCCCAGAAACCGCCAGTTCCGGAAATCAAACCTAGTGGTAACCACTTATAAAAATAACTGTTACTCAACATTAAAATTTCAAGATAATCCTACCGTTGCTATTGGCGCTACAGGCTCATATTTGAATGGGCCAATACACTAACCAGGGATTTGCTTCAATAGCTCCTGGAAACAAAGAGTTCCGGAAACCAAACCTAATACAAACGACTTGTCCTTATACTTCCTACGTACCATACAAATTTCAAGAAAATCGTACCGTTCTAATTGGTGCTACAGGTGCACACGTGTTGGGCCCATTATATAAAATATTTTACTCCATGGTTCCCAGAAACCGCCAGTTCCGGAAATCAAACCTAGTGGTAATCACTTATAAAAATGACTGTTACTCAACATTAAAATTTCAAGATAATCCTACCGTTGCTATTGGCGCTACAGGCTCATATTTGAATGGGCCAATACACTAACCAGGGATTTGCTTCAATAGCTCCTGGAAACAAAGAGTTCCGGAAACCAAACCTAATAGTAATGACTCGTCAGTATTCTCGTCATCATCAAAGCTCGTTATAACCACTTGTCATTATGTCTGTTACCAACCACACGAATTTCAAGCAATCCTACTATTGTGACTAACGTTATAATCTTACATGAGTTGTAATGTAATTATTTGAAATTTTTTCGTTCAAATATCTTTGGACTCTGAATATATTTTTTTCTTTCCCTCCAATATGTTTTATTACGAGGTTTTAATATTTCTTGGGCTGAACTAATATTAATTTAAATAATTTTAATGAAATCCTGGGCTGGTATATATATATATATAACTTTAGTGTTGCCTGATGCAAAAATTTATTTTTTCTGGGATGACTTTCTGGGCTAACTTCACATACATTGAAATAGTCGCTTACGAACTGATAAATCAGTGTTTACCAAGAGCGTCCTTATTTCGCTTAATTTTCGTGGTGAAAGGTCTTTTGCTTTCCCCAACCTCAAAAATTCCTAAGATCAAAAATCACGCAATAAAACAAAAACAACAAGAAGATTTACGTAACAAAAAATATAATAGTAAAAGTACTTACCTAGCGAGTAAATTGAAAAGTATTGGCAACACAATAACCTCAAAATTTTATTAAAATAACCTTACAACACGTGGTGGAAACAAATTCAAAATAACAAAATAACCAATTTAAAATGTTCCCGTTATAAATCACAAATTCCTATACACTATTAAAAGTACACAAAATAAGCATTTGAACCTACCTTATTAGTATATTATATTACATGTATGTATACTGAGATTTTCATGCGATTTAAGTAAAAATAAAAATTTATTCATCTGGTGCTAATAATTTGATCACCGACTGTAGGTGGTTAACCGAGACGCTTCTGTATCGTATTCGATACATATTCTGAATTAGATTATGTATCACTTATGATACAGAAGCGTCTGGGTTAACCGCCTATGTATCATATGTGATACATGAGACTGGCAAAGAGTTAATAAATCGTTGCGATTGGTGCAGAGAAGTTAATTCTTAATTGTTAACCATTTGTTTTGGTGTCCCTTAGAAAATCGTTCAGAAGCTTCGTCTACCTCATTGTTGATTAAGCAGGTGGAGTAGTCAGAGTGGGTTCCAACTTCCACATAATTCCGGAGTAATTGGGAACATACCTGGTATGCTACAAAAATGGCGGGTTTAATTTTTGAAATGTTTAGAAAATCCTTCACTATCATAATATTTTAGCATTCTAAAATTAGGATGTCAATATTCTCATGAACTTCAGTTTATATAATCTTCAATAAATTAATTCGCCTAAATGTAGGCATATAAGACTCGAATATACTCCTGCGATGCGTAATACGAATCCTTCCTTTTGTTTTAATACGAATCCTTCCAAAGAAGGGAATTCATTCAAGCGGAAACTCATTAAGAGAGGAAGACTCCACGATAAAAAAATAGATTAGGGATGAAAAATCAGACATAACGTAGTCTCTTTATCGTACAAATTCCAAGATTTGAACGGAAAATCATCTCCCGATGCAAGGGAGGCGCTCAAGTGTGTTTAACAGGTAAAAAATAAAATAACACAAAAAATTTGAATTTTTGACTTATAGATGGGCTAATGTGTGAGAATCACAACAATCAGTTTCGAACAAATGAGACTATTGATTTGAAAAAATCAGTGTTCTCATCAGGTCGCGACGACTGATGTTGTATTATTACATTGGAATATTGTCTATATATATAGAACATACCATGAAGTTGTACTACTAGCGAATTACTGCATAGCGTACGAAATTTGATTCTTTCACATTTCCATCTATATTCTATTTTAACAACTAACTTTTCGCATTCACGAATTTTATTATATATTTTACTTTGGTTTTTGCAATTGTATGGTGTTATTGTGATTGTTCTGTATATTGGTATATTTCAGCACTCTCGAATTTAATTCACAAATCGTAGGAAATTCTTCCATTTAGCGTCACTATCTGTGTGACAAACGAATATGATAATCGACACTTACTTATACACAATCAACTTCCCAACCACCCCATACTTTCTTTCCTTTAACGCTGGATCGCGGATAAATTTGATTTTTTGACTTATAGATGGCTAATGTGTAAGAATCACAACAATCAGATTCGAACAAATGAGACTATTGGTTTGAAAAAATCTCTTGTATCCGTACCAACCCACAGTAATCTATATTTTTCAAATAGCATAACGTTCAATATTTTTAATTTTTAAAATGTTCAAACCATATGTTCACTAAATCACTCACAGAAATTAAGTGAAACAATTCAGTTACATCTTTTTTGTCGGTAGACCAAATAGAGAAATAAAAAAAAAAACAAAATAAAAAATTTCAATTACCGTTATTTCATATAAATTTACCGACTACGCAAAACACCATAGGGCCGATCCATTTTTGATATCGTATTCTCTATTACAACCTGACAATTTATAATTATGAAGCCGACTATCTACTATGGTTTCTATAATCTTGTATTTGATGATTATAAGAAGAAGAAGACAAGCATAAAATATTTACGTTGAATCAGGCCCAATATTTTATTTATATCGTAAATAAACAAACTCTTGAATTTATTATTTTATAAAGTTCTGTGAGTATCAATATACATTTTTGTTTTAATTTATTCATTTTCATTTTGAATTATAAATAAACATTTTGTGAACAACTAGCAAATCAATAAATTTGGGGATTCATGATTGATTAACGACTGTATAATGATACACCCCCTGTCGATTAAAACTTTTATTAGCGTATATAAAATGATTTGGTGTGACTGACGCCAAAATAAAAACAAATAATTTATTCAGCGAAAGAAATTAAATTAATAATGAATAAAGGTATACCAGGAGCCAGTTGGAATTTACTATCTACAAAAAATAAAATCAAAATAAATCGATTTTGGAATATTTAAAGGTGAATTTTTAATAAATTAAATTAAAAAAATATTTAAATGGTGTTTAACGAAAATGTGAAATGGCGGTAGTTTATATAATCAAAGAACTACCCCACCCACCACAAACTGTTAACCAAGTGCACCCTGGTAACTGAAGTGTCTTATATAGGGGCAAATTTAAATTAGGAATTTTTAATCTGGGGTGCGATACTTAACTAACTAATAACTTAAATTTCTGATCCAAAATAATTCTGTGCATTAAATTAGACTAAACCCTATTGCAGACTCTTACTCCTTACAGATCAAAACAGAAAATTGGTTGGTTTTCATTGGCTGGGCGGTTTTTTGGAACCAAGGTTGATGCAAGTAAGTGAAGTTTTTCAAAACTTTATTTCACACGTATAGATGAGCCAGATGTGGAATTCAATTAGCTACTAGACGCATTATCGGAACCTGAGTCAAGATCTCTGGTAAGGAGTGGTAATAACCATTTTCAGTTCCAAGCAAAATTTGAGTTTCTTCGAAAAATATTTGTGAACACTTAGAGGCCAGGATTGGGGTTGGTATTTAGGATCATCGGAAGCGGAATTTAATTAGCTAGAATTGCTCGACGTTTATTGTGTGGTAGCATCTTCAAAAAGTTGATTTGTGATTGAAGAAGTGAAGAAGTGATTTCTAAATCAAGTTTCTCATCAAGATTAATTACCAAATGACGTATATTTTTGCTTATACGAACCCAGGCACCATTAAGTACGTAATCTTGCACTTAACGGCGTTTAAATGCAGATCGTTGTTACTGCACTACAACACAAAACCGTCCAGATCATTTTGAAGTAGTGTGTAATGTGCAATCTACTACCATCAGCAAAACAATACAAAAAAGAAACATTGATGCGTAAAGAGGCATGGCTCGTGCAGACAATGAAGATAAGCGGACTCCAGCGAGAACCCTGGGGCACCCGGAAGTGGCTATATAACTCACATATAAAGCAGATTTGAAAAGAATTGTGTATTTACGACCAACTAGAAGAAGCTCAGCTTTGATAAACTATGGGCTGGAAACTAACAGGCCTATGTTTACAAAGAATTACTCTATGTGGTATCTTTTCAAATGCTTTACTTATATCTGGATAGTATCGACCTGATATTGGTTACTGTTGATTTACCCATTTGAAAGCCATGCTGCGTGTTATTTATTATCGGCTTACAGAACTCATAAAATTCAATAGTCACATTCGAGACGTTTGGGCAAACAAGATATTGTAGCAATAGGCCTGTAATTAGAAATAACTAATCGTGGGCCTCTTTTATGTACAGGAACTACGTAGGGCATTTTTCAAAGAAGTTATTCAATATTGAGAGGTAGCGCTTTGAGTTGACGAATATAAAAAGTTGGCGAGGATTACGAAATATTTCAGTTTGAACATTAGAAAGATATGCTCTGTAAAGTTGCTCAGATTTTACTTTTATTTCTGCGAAGAGCTGGTATCCCATGCATTTATTATCATAACAAGTAGAGCTAAAGCAGAATTTCTATTAACTGTATAAGGTACAGATTGGCAAAAACACTCGAAAACTTTTGAGTAAAACAAACCTAACACAGACGTGAATATCAGAGTTATCGGAAATAAACGAAAAATTAACCTCAAGCAACAACTGATGGTTATGGACAGCTTCAAGTGCGGAATCATTAGAGCTTCTCATTGAGACCCATTTTCCGGGAAGCATTGATGACTCGATGGAGCCTGAAGCTCATCGAGGAACACCTTTAACAGATGTGGATGGCATCGTGGACAGGAAACGAATCCTGTGGGCGCTGAACGGTTTTAAGCCTTATAAATCGGCGGGCCCGGATCGGATTATACCAGCAGAGATCCAAAGGAACTCTGCAGTTATCCTCCCCTGGCTGGAGGTTATCTTCAGGGGATGTCTGCAATTGGTCTATATTCGCAGGAAATGGACGGAGGTAAGAGTGGTTTTTATCCCGAAATCGGGAAAAAGCTCACAGGCTTATCCAAAGGACCTGAGGCCTATAACTCTATCATCCTTTCTGTTGAAAACATTGGAAAGATTGATAGACGTACTTATTCGAACAAAAGTTGAGCCAAGGAATTGGGCAATGTCGCAGCATGAGTACTGTAAGGGAAAGTCGGTGGACACAGCTCTGCACGATCTAGTACGCATGATTGAGAAGTCAATTTACTCGCAAGAGTATTGTATGGTAGCATTTCTCGACATTGAGGGTGCCTTTAATAATGTTAAAACGGAGGCGATCATGGAAGGATTGTCATTTTTGAAGGTGGATTATCCTATAAGTAGGTTGATAAATCAGATGCTGGTAAGCAGGATTATTATCTCGGAACTGGGGGAGTCCACTATTAGAAGGCGGGTGGTTAGAGGACCTCCGAAGGGAGGAGTAATGTCCCCCTTTCTCTGGAGTGCAGTGGTGAATGGATTGCTGTTGGAACTGGAGAAAGAGGGGATAGGGGTTGTAGCGTATGCGGATGATGTAGCGATAGCTGTCTCAGGCAAATATCTTGATACAATTAGAGATGTTATGCAGAATGCACTCCTGATCGTTACGAAATGGGCCAGCAAATGTGGATTAGGGATCAACCCCTCCAAGACAGAGCTGGTACTATTTACTAAGAAATATAAAATTCCGGTAGTTAGCCCTCCTACCGTGAACGGCATTAGACTGACTTTTGCTGACAAAGCGAGATTTTTGGGCATAATCTTGGACAGTAAGCTCAGCTGGAAGCCTAACATTGTAGAAAGGGTGAATAAGGCTAATGTAGCCATTTACTCGTGTAAGAACGCCATAGGGAAGAGATGGCTTCTAAAACCAGAGCTGGTACACTGGCTCTATACCGCTGTGGTAAGGCCTGTGCTGATGTATGGGGTGGGTGTGTGGTGGCCAGCTCTGGAAAAGGTAACCTACATAAGGATGTTGGAGAAGGTGCAAACAACGGCCTGTATGCTTATAAGCTGGGCGCTTAGGACAACACCTATACGCGCTTTAGAGGTTATGTTCCATCTTATTCCAATCGAATTTTTTGGTAAGCAATCGTAGCCAATGTGGCTACAAGGCTCTCGGCTGTCTCTCAGTGGAAGTGTCTTCAGGCGGGACACTCGACGATAGTAAGATCACTAGGGGAAGAACTGGTGAATCTAGATTATACTAAACCAACGTTGTGCTTCGATATAGGTTTCCGGATCATCTGTCCTTCTAGGGAATCCTGGAGGAATGGATCAATACTGGAAAACGAGGCACTGGAATTTTTCACGGACGGCTCTAAGCTAGACGGCAAAGTAGGAGCCTGAGTCTTCTGTGAGAAGCTCAATGTTAATATTTCTGTTCGTCTCCCTGACTACTGCAGCGTGTACCATGCTGAAGTGGTGGCGATAGGGGAAGTCGTGACATGGTTGAAGCATAACGTGGTATCTGTTAGGGATATCGCGATTTATGTGGACAGTCAAGCGGCACTCAGGTCACTAGAGACGGTTTCTCTGAAGTCACGGGTGGCGCTGGATTGCCGATCATCTCTTAATGAGATGAGCGAGTATTTCAGTATCCAGATAATCTGGGTCCCTGGTCACTCGGACATCACGGGAAACTGCAGGGTAGACGAACTAGCTAGGTACGGCCGGAAAAGGCAGGTCTGAGGACGCCTATAACAGCACTCAAATTGACGCTCAGTAAAAAGGCAGTCGCCTTGACAGATGAGAGGTGGACCAACACTCTCACGTGCAGGGTAGCAAAACAGGTTAGGCCAAAACTGGGCCTGCGGCGCTCCAAGGCACTTGTATCTCTGGAAAAACGAGATTTAGGATTGGTCGTAGGGATACTGACAGGACACTGCCTTTTTGGGGAACATGCGAGAAGGCTGGGTCTAGAGAAGGATGACTTTTGTAGAAGTTGTATGGACGAAGAGGAGGAAGAGACGTTAGTTCACTTCCTATGCTCGTGTTCAGCACTATCATACAAAAGACGTAAGTACTTGGGTGTGTACAACATGGACAGCCTTTCTGAACTCGCGGGCTTTGGGATGCGAGATATTTTACGCTACATCAGTAGCTCTGGTTGGTTTCAGCGGGAGTAAGGGGAGATTGAATCCTGTGGTATCACAATGGGCCATTATTGGCCTAAGTGTGCGATGCCACTCTAACCTAACCTAACAACTGATTAAAAAGATCAAAATCAGCTTTTCTGATGCCAAATTTGACCAAATTATCAAAAATTGCGACGTTAACAACTCGCCGGATAATACTCGCCGACGTTACATAATCGTAAATTGGTTGCGTCAACTAATAAGTTCTAGGAAATTCAGCTGCCTCTCATCCTTATATAGGGCTTAACTGATCTGTTCCAAGTCAAAAAATTAATGCCATCAACAAACAGACACTTGTAGATCGCTGAGACTTTAACTGCAATGTTATGACAATCATCCTCAACTGAAATATTTGACATGCAGCAAGTTCAGGTCACGTAGGATAATATAGTCATTAGCAACTGTAAAGGCGTCGAATAAATAAATAATTGCGTCAATCAATCCTTGGTAGTAATCAGGTTTATTCGGAACCAGAATACTTAAAGAAAAAAGGAAATATAGGTTCGCCAATGTTAGGAATTGTAAATACAGAACTCTGGACACATGAGCAAACCGCAATAAGCACACCTCCACCAAGACCTTCCTCAGAAGTAATGTAACGATCATTACGGTAGTCTTTGGATAAGTCAATATAAGTTTATGTTCGAAGCGCTCTTATATTTTGGTAAAAAATCGAGAGCACACTTAGTTTTTTGACGTCGATTGAGCTGCGTTACGATGCCCCTTCTGTACAGGACACATATGGTTTAAAAAAAATGTAGCCTTGGACTAATAACTTAAACGACGACCAATGTTTCGACGCGAGTTTGTAGCACTTAATCAGACTGTTAAGATTGTTGTTTATGTGAGAGTGAAATAGTTGTAGTTGCCAATAGATTCTTCTTCCTCTTGTTATTTTTTCGCGAGTTTGATGATGTTTTCTATTGCTGATTGGATAATTATTGTTTTTAAGTTTCGAAAGTTCATCATGCAACAAAATTTCTTGTGAACCTTACGAGTTACAGATGACAAATACAGACGAAAACCATGATTTGAACTCGGTTAGGGTTTCGTCGATATATAGTATGTTCGCCTGGTAACACACAAATCACCCATCAAAGATTTGGTTACGTGAAGAAATTTGTTTTTGTTTGTTCGGAGTTCTGAGACGAAATGGTCGTGAGCTCAAGAAACTGACTGACACAAAGTGCCGTGAACTGTTTAGTTATCGCCCATTAGTTGGTTGCAATTAACACAGTTCGTTATAATACAGCAAAAAAATGGAATTTTTGGTTCATCTCTATAAAGAACAGTCGACTAGAATTTTATGTGCACATCTTCATTGCGCCGCCTCATTCATTTAGAATTATCCACGGAGCACCGCGTGGAGGTATAAATCTAGGACTTTACCCCTCAAGAACTCCACACTAATAAATAATCTTAAGGAATCTTATTGATCTGACGTTTACTTTTTTTTTATTTTAATGTTTAAACTTTAAATTTTGTTCGAAAATTCTGACAAATCTACTCTGCTTAATATGCTTGAATTGTTCAAAACAGCATGTTTCGTAATACTGTGCCATGTTGCGTTAGTTGTGCTATTTCAAGATCACATACGCATGCGTCGAATGCGTTTAAACGACAATCTACTATGTTTAAAGGACTTGAAATTAAATCGATTGCGGTCCTAATTTCCTCCGTTGAAATTTTTCTGTTCTTTTTTCTATGACAATCAAATATATGACGTCATTTCCAATTTCACTGAGACTGTGTTACATGGAATGAATAAATATATCCCACCATCATTTACAAATTCCATTCCAAATTTCTTAAAATGTTTTCAAGAGGAGTGCCAAAGCTGCCAGGCATGTAAAAAACTGGTTAGTATTTCAAAAATAACAAAAGTTTGGCTGCTATACAGTTCGCAAATTTCGTACGGCATATCGATTTTACTTCGTCAACTGTGAAAAGAGTAATTGGAAAATTCTAGGAGACTGGAGCAATTGGAGAGGATAAACACACTGGCCATCCAATAACAAGCAGTTATTGTAACAAGGCTCTCGAGGTCATATATGGCCCAACTATAGCTCAATAAAATAAATATTCATTCATTTTTACTCTGCAACTTTTTACTCTGTATCTTTACTTTGTAACCAAACCTTAAAAGTTACAGAGTAAAAATTGATGAGCATTTATTGAGCTTTAATTGGAGCATATCCCTTTTCCAGTCAGACATTTTCTCTTCTTAAATTAAGTCCACAGTACACAAATATGTACGTAAAATTGATACTATGTTTTAAGGGTATTATAGTGGTTTTGACCAATTCTGTAAAAAACGTATTTATTTTGAGAAATCAAGGTGTGCAAATAGCAAGAATTTGAAAAATCGATTTTTGCCGCACAAGTCGTTATAATCATTAACAATTTCGTTCAAATTGGAAAAAAATGTCTTTATTTGTAATGATAAACTACAATTATTGAAAAAGAATATTAAATTTTATTTATTTTTATTATTTAACCGACCAAATGGCACAGTGGTTAAAGCTTTGGCGTTTGGATCGAAAGGTACCGGGTTCGAATCCCGATAGGGGCAGGATGCAAAGTGAAATTCATCAACAGATTACAATCTGTGGTGAAATGTAACACATCTATGACCCCCTGTCGGTGTGCAAAACCCATGGGCCGACCCATCTTCCATGCTAGTATAGGCTGGCGTGGAGCTTGCAATGTGCAGATGATCTTAAATGATTCTTATAGCTACGTACGTCCTCGAGTTGGCCGGGAGGCGTAAAGTAAGGACGTTAAAAGCATAATCGCGGAAGAGCAGAGTGAGCCTTGAGCCCTGAAACAGATCGCATAGTAAACAATAAAAAATATTAAATTTATCATTAAACATTTTTTATCTTGACTTTTATCTCTCATTCTTGCTCACCACACGCCTGACAGATAACAGCTCTATGGTCTTGAGCATTTGACTCCATATTTTCGGTCGATGGTTCGGGAACAATCAACACATCTTCCCTGTCTTCCTGTTCCACCTATGTCCCGTCGTATTGGCCCTTCATCCAATATCTCGTAATACAAAATACTGTTTGGTTGGTGTGGCAGACTCTTTCCTCCTCCGGATATGAGAAATTGTGAGATCTTCGACTAAACTTTTCAAAAAATCTTCTGTTGAGTAATGGATTTGCAGCATTGAAATTGTATATAATCGAGGCATTGATCCCCGATTGGTCCAGCATCCCCATGAAAACTCGCACTGGCCATCTGTTAGTTTTTCTTGCAGTTGAATATTCGTAACACATCTGGTCAAATGTGTCAGTGCCACCTTTTGTCTTGTTGTAAAAATTGACTATCTCCGGTTTATTTGTAGTCTCACATATTTCTTGCAATCGATGGAAAGTTGATAAAACAAGGACCACTTTATTATTCTTAGGAGTGTAGGAAACCAAAATTTTCGTTCGGTTAAAAGCGAATTTTGAACTTCCTAGCTCACCAGCAGTCTTGAAAGACAAAGGTATTTACGGTTTTGTTTTTTTAGTGTTTCAACCATTGTGAGGTTCTTTTCCAACATTGTATCGAAAATGTCTGTTGATGAAAACCAGTTGTCGCAGGTTATATTTCTGGAACTTCCATAAATTGGCACTTTTTATGTTTTGTCCTCCAAAACCACTTTACCGACATATAGAATTGCGTTGACTAAATATAATGTTTGAGAATCATTCAAATTGACACATTTTAGACCATGTTTATCTGGTTTTTGACCGTTATAAACCTTAAAAGGGCAGCGCCCACGAAAACATAACACTAGTTCGTCAATGGTACAGTGCTTTCCGGGACTGTATAGAAATTTTTGTCCAAATTTGTCTTATGGGGGGCGAATTTATCCTCAACACGACGAATCGCTCGAGTGTTCTTATCATTAAATCTCAGGGATTTCAGAAGGGCTTGAAATCTTTTTAGGGACATGACGGCACGGTACACCGGTACCTTATGCAACCGATTTTTAGATCCCATAGATCGTGAATATTAGTCATATTTGTTTTTTGAAGACCAGAAAAATACAATAAACCAACGAAAGCCTTCAATTCAATTACGTTGACATGTTTATATGTATTATCCAACTGCCTGTTTATTTCTCGATCCTCGGTATAACAGTTGATTTCGTCATTAGTATGCCGGACAATTTTCGACAGCATGGCCTGGTCAAAATATAAACTCCAACTTTCATAAGGAGATTTGACCTCTATTGCAGGTCCAAGTGAAGTGGCAAGATTAGTGACTATGTGGCCTCTATTTGACAGTTTTTCACGTGGAGGTGTGTACCACTTATGCCCATCTTTACCCACAACAATACTCTTTCGTCGTTCACGATCACTACGGCTGCTGCCTCTTCCTCGTCCTCTTCCCCTACTTTCTCTCGTCTCTGTATTACGCAAATTCTTGAATGCTGGAGCTGTACTCGAGCCATCATCATCTGACTCCTTCGACTAAAAATTACAGTAAATAACTAAGAAATACATTTTCTCGCACCGAAATTTACCAAAAAATATGATTTACATACCTCAATTTCACTCTCGGGCTCAACTTGTTCGTTGTCTGATTCTGCACTTTGCTCCGATTCTGAGCCACTCTCCTCTTCCGTTAAATTTTTCTCATCACTTAGATTTTCCACAGGTTCAATGTGATCTTCCTCCTGATTAACCAACTGAACTACAGCCTTCAAAGGTCTTAAATTGTACCGCCTAGCCATTTTTCGAATCTTGAAACAGTGAAAACTAAAGTGAGGTTATGGTATACATACGCGAGTATCAGTATATATATGTAAATATACATAGTGGGCCACTATACATTCATTACTGCCCCAAAAAGTGTAAAAAACACGAAATTATAAAAAAAACTTTAAGACGACGAAAAATATACACAAACGGAAGCGCGGGGTGAAAAAAACACCCCAGACGCACTTCAAATGTTTACTGCTCCAGCTTCCACGTGCAACTGATGCTGGGAGTGTGCTCCCTCTACTCTCAGATGATGAAACTGAATTATGGTTACGGCCCCAGGTCGTAAACGTAAGCCGTTTGTGTTTGCCGCGAGATTTAAAGTTGTCTGGGGCGTTTTTTCACCCCGCGTTTCCTTTCTAGGGTTAATATTATAGAAATCATCATTTGACTGTTGCTATCGCATTATTTTGGGTTGAACTTTGGGCCAACTCCACATATATGTGAAAGTCCAGGAACATCGATCCGGCCTCGTGGATAAAAATTTCAAATTTCAAAAAGCTCTCTAGAGCGTATAATCGCTTAGGCTCTCCATGCGTACAAAATTCAATTGACAAAGCCTAATGACCATGTACATCGAAGAAAGTTTGTTGAATGGAGTACTGAACAAGCACAACAACAAGTGAATGTTGAACTGATTTTTCGAGCAAAATAATCCTACGCGATGAAGCTCATTTTCACCTTGATGGCTTCGTTAATCGTCAATATTGCCGCATTTTGGGTTCAGAGAAGACACATATGATTGTCAAAAAACAAATGCATCCACAATGTGTTACTTTTTGGGGCGGGTTTCTGGCTGGAGGAGTCATTGGACCATACTTTTTTGAAAAAGAGGCTGGTCGAGCCGGTCGATGATAACCGAGTTTTTCTGCCTAAATTGGATGATATTGATATGAACGACACATGGTTTCATCAAGACGGTGCGACATGATATACAGCCCATGAAACAATCCAATTACTGCGTGAGACATTTCCTGGTCCTGTACTCTATCGTTTCGGTGATCAGAATTGGTTCCCTAGATCATGTGATTTAATACCATTGGGTTCATTTTTATGGAGCATTACCAAAATTCAGCTACATTTATGCAAAATGGTCAGGGAAAATTTCGGCAAAAGGCTTCGTATGTGCCAGCAAAGCCATTTGCCCGATGTGCTATCCGACACCTATCCTATGTACACTTAATAAACAGATTTTATTAAACATTTGTTTTTTTATTTTGCAAAAATTAGACTTTTGAAAATTTTAATTAAAATTTTTTAGAAACCAGCAAGTGAACTATGGTGGGTTGGGGGGTATTGGGGCAGTATGGTTTCAAGTTTCAATAATATTCATTTGGACCCGGTTTGGTGTGTCTTATGGGGCATTTACATGCGACCAACGTTTTTCTTCTACAAAATGAGAAAGATATAACACTGACTTTTTGCGCATGGGAGACAAGAAACGAAATATATCTCAACAAAATTTTGCGGAAGATTTTTAAGTCCCTATACAGCAAAAACCACTATAAAATGTTGCTATAAAAATAAGTGTTGCCATAAAATAAAATATGCCATTACTATATATGTTTATTTCTTTCTGGCATATTGAATATTTTTACATAGCGGATCCTTCTTGTTACCTGCAAAAATTTGTAGAAGAAAATAATTTTCTACATTATTGTATCATAAGCCAATAACGGAAAATACTTTTTTCGTCACGGGTTCGATTAACTAGCTCAAGTTTAAATTTTAAACCAATTTGCATGTCACTAAAATGCAAATCGGTTTGAAATTAAAACTAGAGCCACACAGTATAGACCCGTGTCGAACAAAATACAATTCTTTACTGGCCTCCGATGCAGTAAGAGACACCAGGCCGAACCGACTTCAACTGAGTTAGTGTAACCTTGTTTTAAATAGAATACATGCCATCACTGACTTCCAATTTATCTCGACAGACCAGGCCGATTCTTTGTGATTCCCTTACAAAATTAGAGCTGCTCTTTTTATTGAGCATGTTTTAGAGCAAGACGAATTTCTGGCCGTTATTTTAGAAAATCGATACTCCAATGACTAAAATCAACCGTTCTAAAACGAAAATTCTTTTGATATTTATGGCACATTCAGTCACTGTTATGTTATGCGGAAATTTTTTAGTTCTTACGACATTCAACGAGCTGACCCAGTTTGCTACACAGTGTGCTAAATCAATTCAGCTCGTTCGTAAACTTCTTTCACATAAAACATTTAAAAACTAAATCAATGATTTAGAATGACTCTAGTTTAAGCTACTCGTAATTTAAACTAAACGTATTTTTTTAGGATATAAATGTCGCATGTATAGTACATTGTGTAAATACCCAGCAGCATTATAATTATATCCCAAATTACCATTCACCGTAAAATTGCACATACACAATTTTAAACTACACGAGCGTATAAATTTTCATTAATTTCTGTATTTCCGTTCTATATTTAAATAACTTTTAAAATTCCAAATCATACCCTCATCACCCAACCAACCCATCAATTTACCTTATAATTTTCATGTTTGGTTTGGTATTTCTTTTTGCGGTCTTTGATTTTCCTAAAGAAAACTCATTTTCGTGTAACAAAATAATAAAGACATTTTTGTGGTCGTATATGTATATCGCATATATATGTATGTGAGAGTATTTACAATAATAATTAATTTAACGCTACAATGAATTCGTAATTCTTAGACAAATATTTAAAACCCCTACTGTTTACAGTAGAGGTTAACACTACATTCGCTACGCTGTTCTCCAAGTTGGAACATTAAAAATGCAAACTAAGATATTAAGTTGGGTATCCACCTTACACTCGAAGTACATAGGATGGGATTTTTATTTATCCAACCCAAATCATGCGCTCCCTAAATTTAGTTTGTCGTACTACAGCTGTAGAGCTACAAAATTTTATTGTACAAACAAAAATCGAATATTATGTCGTTTTGGGTTTTTATTTTTTATATACACGTTTTGTTATCTGTAAACGACATTAAAATACAATTGTAATGGTTATAGTCACAAATGACTAAGCGAGTTTAGTGATTTTAGGCAAAACGATAAACTCGTACCGGTAGTACTCTGGAGTTATATAAGCCGTGACACTTAACGTATAATGTACGTACAATAAACATAACCGACTTTTGGAAATATTGTTATATCCAGATTACTCATACCAATCTTGAGGCCGTACAACTACTGGACAGTACAAACGAAGTAAGGCGGCTCAAACGAATCAAACCACATGAGCTAACCGTATGAAAATTATAAACCAAGGGAACTGGACACTGGTCCAGCAAACCCACACAAGTTTATGCTTATCTCATAAGTACTAATGTCAACCCTACTAATGAATTAATAATGTTTAAGATTGTAGTAGCCGTATCAATAAAGTTGTTAAAAAAAAAATATCCAGATGTGGATTTGGTTTTATTAAAACTTCAAGCCGCTCGATTCACATGCTCCACAATTTTCTTGATATCAGAACATTTTCCTGTCGTCATAACATTTTGGGTACTCGCAAATACCTCAACACAAAAAAAAAAAAATTTGGCACAGCAACGAAAACTATGCAGGCAAATAAAAAATTAGCGGTTTGTTACGCTTTACACAGTGCGGTAACACGATGCGTTTTTCTTAGTCCCTTACCTCTTCGCCTAAATACATGTGAGGTTTTTGCAGCACGGTTACACCTATATGAAGTTGGCCCAAAAGTCTAGCCCAAAAAATTGTGGATTTAAAAGCTGGCAGCACTAATGCAAGTGTCGTGAAAAAATGAAACTATCGTGATAGAAAATATAGTTGGGCCAAAAATGTTAACCCCAAAAGTATTAAGGTACTATAAAATATACGAACATTTACTGCATTAAGTATCCGCCAAATATTTTTTGTATTTTCGATATGTTAAATCAAAACTTATTCTGTTACCACAGCAAAACCGCTATATTTTAATGTCAGCCCAAAAATAAATATGTCATGATACTATCATTAAAGAAAAATATTACTGTCAACCAAAAAGAGTAAAATAAAATGAAATGTGTATTTAATTTCAATTCTGCATAGGATTAGTTTGAGTATGGCCCCGTTTGATTATGGCCCCGTATATTTCATTGAATAATAATATCATCGGCATAATTACAAGGGGGCCCTAAACCTCCAATTCTTCAACAAATGTTTATGTCGTATAATTCTCTGATGTATACTTTAACATAAAAGCCACTCGTATTATTCAGGGGTCATACACAAGGTTAATCAGATACAGAGTTAAAATTAAATACATATTTCGTTTTATTTTACTTTTTTGGGTTGACAGTAATATTTTTCTTTAATGATAGTATTGCGAGATTTATTTTTGGGCTGACATTAAAACATGGCGGTTTTTCTTTCATTGACAGAATAATTTTTGGGTTGGTATATAGAAAATAGAGACTTTTCAAATATTTTTGGGCTGACACATGCCTGTAGTCAATCTGTATATTTTAGTATTGCCATAGATTTGTTTGTGGTTAGAATTTGGGCCAACTTCATATACATCACGGTTATAGCAATAATTTTTTGTGCTGCTCGTTTTGTCACTAGCCGTGTTTTATTATACGAGCACTATCCGGCGCCGTATGAGAAATTTCTACTGAAACTGCAGCTTTTATTTACTGGTGTTGAATTACCATAAAAATGAAAAATAAATGCATCTATAAAACAAACATTTATCACCTGAAATATACTGACATTTATTTTGACATGAAATTTTTATTTAGTAGCCGTGTTAATAAAAAACTACTATATCGGCTACTCACTAACACAAACGAAAAAACAGAAAAAAAATATAGGGTAAGATTTTTTTTTGTTTTTACAAAAATTTTTGGAAAAAATAAACGTTTCAATGCCTACTGGGTTTTTACTTTTTGTTTCTTATATTTGTTTCACTAAAACATCAAATATAAAACAAAAATAATTGTACAAATACATAGACACGTGCCACACTTGAGTTTATGGTTTTGTTGTAAAACACAGTGTGCGGAAAGACTAATTATGTACATGTGGAGTATGAAAAATGAATTCCAAATTAAAAACTACTAGTACGCCTTTTAAAACACTCCGCCCGACAGTTGACGAATTTTATTTGGGTAGTCAGAATATTTGTTAAATCACAGACATGAAAACAGACACTCAGACATGAAGACAAAAAAAAATAATTGTTCATCCATATTTCGTAAACATCCATTTTAGACATTCAGTTCTTCGTACTTTTTTAGTTACGAGTACATATTTAATTTTGATTTATCACGTTCTCTGCAATGGTAAAAAAATAATTATTTTCGTATAATAACCGATAGCACGTTAGAATACTGACTGTCATTTGTTAGTTTTTTTATAATATAAAAAAATTAACAAATGACAAAAAATCATATATGCTTTGTTTTTTTTCCGTTTAGTGCAAGAAACATGTTTGAACAAAATGTTCAACCAACACTGAGTTACTCTCGAATAATGTAAAAACATTAACACGACTGGGAATTTGTCAATAAAAAAAATTTGTACCTTATCAAAAACTGTACTTCTACATACAAAACAGCACCGTTACAAAACATACGTATAGAAAAAATTATAATAATTAATCGAAGATCCCAACCGTCTAAGCTTTAAGCTTTTGAAATAAAAAATTGTATTTAGTTACAAATTGATAGATGGAAATGGAATTTAAATCGGACATGAAAAATGAAAATAATTTGTTCTTGATTTCGTATCTGATTATTATATTATCTGTGGTTAAATTGTTTAGAGAATGAGTAAAACAATAGGCACAAATTTAATTTCGTTTATTACAAACTAATTTCACTGAATCAATAGAGAAAATTTCTGTGGCATTCCATTTATTTTTAAATTAAGCAAGTGTAAACTACTGCATTGGATTATCACATAATTATTCAAAGGAATCTATTACATAAGATACGATTCTGTGTGCTAACTAACCAGGACTCCTAAACATGCGAGGAACTCTAATACTACAGGAGTGTTTGTTATTTCTTCACTGACGAAATCATCTTCAGATCTCTATAGAAGTTATCATTTCTTATGTACCACGATGCATTGACTATTCTACGTAGGACTTTGCTTTGGAATGACTGCATTATATTGATATTGGTTTTCTTTATACAGCCCCAGAACTGAATACCGTCAATCCACACAGGTTTTAAAATTATCCGGTATAGAAGCAATTTATTGTGTAAAGTTAGCTCAACATTTTTTCCTAAGAGTAAATCCATCTTTCTGTATTTAATGTTTAACCAAAGATAATAGAGTTTTATAAAGATTACCGAAACAGAAGAAAAAATTTCATCAAAAAATGCATGGGTTATACAATTCAAATGGGTTATGCACTCACACCAGTTTACTTATTTTATATAATTGTATTCACGGGTTATGCACTTACACATCTTTGCGTATATTTTTCTACTTATTTTTTTTATATAGCCGAATAAACATCGCACGAACTCGTACACGAGTTTTTTTTTATTTATATTTTGCTTTACATATTTTATATTTGTGTAGTTTTCTTTTTTTGATTTTCGGTTCATTCATTTTTCGTATTGTATAAAGACAGCTATGTAACAAAAAAAAAATTCAAGGTTGTTATCCTGTTATGAATACACGCATATTATATGTATAGATACATATTTTTGTTCTCAAGATATAAATTGGTTCTCAAGATATAATTGGGGAGTCCGTTAAATCCGAATGTTTTTAAATATAATCGACTATAGATTTTGCACTTGTTCTGGAATATGGCCATCTAGGATAGAACTCGTTTATCTCTTAACAGATTATAAAGGGATTTTGTTTGCTAGATGGAAATGTGATTCATAAACAGTTTTTGGAAGAAGTTCTGGAATAAGACCATCTGGGAAGGAACTCATGCATTTCTTAGCTAATTATGTTGGGATTGGGTGTGTTGAATGGAAATGGAATTCTTAAATTATTATTGAATGTATTTCTGGAATATGACCATCTGGGACGGAACCCGATCATGGGATTCTTAACTGATTTTTGAAAGAAGTTCTGGAGTTAGGCCACCTGGAACGGAACTCATTCAATTGTTAATCGACTGTGATGGGATTTTGTTTGTTGTATTAAACAGAGATTCATGTACAGTTTTTGGAAGAAGTTCTGGAATATGGTCACCTGTGACGGAACACGTTTAATTCTTAACCGATTTATTATGGGATTGGGTATGTTGGATTGAGATGGGATTCATAATTGATTTTGGGAAGAAGTTCTGGAATATGGCAATCTGGGACGGAACTCGTTCAATTCTTATCCGATTATGATGGGGTTGCGTATGTTGGATGGGATTCTTAAACGATTTTGGGAAGAAGTTCTGGATTATGGCCATCTGGGACGGAATTCAATTCTTAACCGATTATGATGGAATTGGGTATGTTTGATTGAAATGGGATCCTTTAATGAGTTTTAGAAGAAGTTCTGGAATATGGCCACCTGTGACGAAACTCATTCAATTCTCAACCGATTATGATGGGATTGGTTATGCTGGATGGAAATGGGATTCTCAATTGCTTTTGAAAAGAAGTTCTAGAATATGGCCACCTGGGACGAAACTCGTTCAATTCTTAACCGATTATGATGGGATTAGGTATGCTGCATGGAAATGGGATTCTTAAATGATTTTTGGAAGAAGTTCTGGAATATGGCCATCTGGGACGGAACTCGATCAATTCTTAACCGATTATGATGGGATTGGGTATGTTGGATTGAAATGGGATTCTTATACGATTTTTGGAAGAAGTTCCAGAATACGAATTGTTAGGACAGAAATTGGGCTTTGTGGATGAAATGAGATTATCAAATAATTTTTGGAAAAAGTTGTGGAGTATGGCCATATGGATTATGCGCTCTTGTGTAACAAGTACCTCAAAAGTGTAAATCTTTGCTTGGTTTTAAAGATTCTGAAGAACTCATGATCGTATAAGACATCATATTCCATGTTCCCTTGAACAGTTTTCGAGGTTGTAGTTGATAAGAATAATATAAATTTATCCAAGCCCTTTATGTAGGATTTATAACGTCATTTTTTGTGAGAGTAAGTAGTTGACCTGCCGCTCAACCCACTAATCCGATAAGTGACTTACGTACTGGTGATAGATGTTAAGGCCTTACCTGAGTTATGTTAGCATCACGAGCCGCTTGCTTTAAGAAAAACACCTGCTTATTATTGAGTTCCGCCCTAGTTTAAATTACCTAGTTTCGTGGCGATATTTATTATTAATTACAATATAAGTTTATTATACACAAATTATAGTTTTATTTAATATTTTTGTTATAAAAATTATAGTTTTATTTATATTTACATTATAAACTACAGTTCGGAATTAATTTAAAATTACAACCCAACGTGAAATTCGTGAACTTTATATTTCGTTTTGGAGTTGTAAACTCTTATTATCGAATGACATTAGTTTAATTGAATTTACTTTTAATAAAATTTTAGTTTTAATTTATTTTTGTAATGATATTATCATACACGAGCGATTCGTAAAACGTCAACCATATTTTCACTCGTGGAGTTTCACAACACAAAAACCATACAGGGATTCTTAATAAAACACGACAATTGCGATATTTTAAATATTAGTATGATACGGTGGAATATATTTTATATAAAAAACGAAATATTACAGTTATAATTTGTAATAATACTCAAGGCAATATTGTATTGCCAAAAAGAAATAATGAAACGTACTGATCGGCTGACCAAACAAGAATCTTTTTTTTCGGCCGTCGGTCTTGCTCTTTTTATAACCCTTTTGAAAAAAAAGTCAATTGGTGGGGTGATCGATTGCGGATGTACATCATAAAGAAGATACCAAAACAAATTTTAGTGTAATAAAATTATAATTAGCACAGTTGTAGGGCTGGGAAGGATGGCTGCAACCGCGGCCGTCGTTACAAGGGGGGAGCTCAAACTGATCGATTGGTGACAACCCTCTAACGATGCTTTGTTGACCACCATTCAGATGCCCATTCGTTATCTAAATTTATCAAAACAAAACTGCTTAAACCAGAAAAATCATTTGAATGAAGGAACTCCAATTGGATAATCCTGCTCTCAATTTAGATACGGCCGTTGTCTGTTATCCTAAAGGTATTATTTCTAAGTAATGGAATTTTTCGACAAACTTCGACATTAATAATTTATCTCGAAATCGATTTGTTTTGCGATAGCGAAAAACGACACCTATCCCCTAGATATGGAAACGGCTCCGGATTTATTTGATTGTGTCAAGCTGAAGCTATGGGGTTTTTATGGTGATTGCTGTTATAATTTTACTATACACTATTCACCTATGTGTTGTGCCCCATTTACATACATGATATATACATAACCTCAATTGTATATGATGAGTAATCCGTATTCTCCTTTGTAGTTATACAATAGAATTTTACAAACTTTTTTTTTATTTAATGTTTTATTGATACAAAGGAAAGGAATTTAATTTAATTTATTTTAGACTTAGTTTTTCATATACAATCTTCAGGAAAAATTAAACGTGTCAATCTGTTAATACCAAAAATGAATGAATCGTCGAGAGAACTAATATGGCCTCTCCACCTGACATAATTATCTACCATAACATAACTGGTATACAAAATAATAAAAATGGCGTCGTGTGCGGTAAACATACCGTTCTAGTATTCAAAAGCGTCTATTGTTTTGTTACATTAAAAATCTATTGTGAAAATGCTTTCTAAAAAAAAATTAAAATTGCAAGTAAATAAAGTATTATTTTTGATGTCAGTCCTCCTAAACAATTTCGAATTGATGTTCCAGAGACATTCATTGCCTCTATACAATTCAATAAGTTTTAATACTTCCTGTTTTGAACTCATTGTCACAATTAAATTAAGTATATAAGATAATATATATAATATAAAAATTTCAAAAAAATTTCCAAGCACTTTAATAAAACACAAACTGATTCTTTATTCACACACAGAAAAATGAAACCGCCGTTTTGAAAAATACAAAAACGTCAATACACTAATATAACCCTTTTGTGATTTACTAACACAATTGTGCGAGTACGGCAAAAGTACCATGTCAAAAATTTATTTTTGTATGTGTTTTGAACCAACTTACACATTTGCGCATTTCTTTCAAACTTATTTCGTCCGAAAAAAACACTATAATTATACACACAATTGTGTTGGTTGTACTTCAAATCAAGCGAAATTTTTTATCAAAAACGCCATTACATACTATGATTTTTTACTCACACTTTTGTGTGGTTTGGACTTTAATTTAGCCATTTTTCTAGTTTTGTTGGTTGAAAAACGGATAATTAAACAAATACGAATAATAATCAAGTCATCTGGTCAGTATCTGGTATACAAGATAGTTTAGACATCTCGGCAGAAAATGTTTGTACGACATATGTCAACCAGCTGCAAATTTGAGTCTCCACGTGCAACTGTTCGAAAATTAATGTTATAACTTGATGTTAATATCAGGTGGAGAGTAGGCGTAAATGAGCGTATGATTTTTTTCTCTCTTTTCTTTTTTGGTTGCGTTCTGTCGTTTTTCCCGATGAACCGTTAAATGTAATTGTTTTAACTTTGAATTCGTTTCCGAAAAGGAATTGCTGTGAACGTAAACGGTGCCGCCACACTATCCTTCCCCCAGTGAACGCTGTGAACGATAGAAAACTATTGAAAGCGTGCTGGTTTGTTGATAGTGTGATCTCCTCTGGATCGTATTGGGTCATTGAGATTTTCCTGATATGTTACTCTTTTCTGATATGTATGTGCTTTCTCTACGTCAGTGGATGATGGTTCACTTGAAGAGTTCGATTTGGGTGGTATTTCAACCGATGTACTGGTGGATTGTTCGGCCTGTTTTGCTTCTATGAAACAGGGTTTGAGTCGATTTATTGAAACCGTTGCCTCCAAACCTTTGATAATCAGCGTGAAATATTTTTCACCTCGTTTGACCACCGGGTATGGTCCCTCGTATGGCGGTTGTAGTGATTTGCGCACTGCGTCTGTTCAAACTAAAACGTATTCGCATGATGATAATTCCTTAAATACGAAAATTTGTTCTTTCGAATGTCGTGACGGTGACGAGGGCTGAATGTCTTTAAATTGATTTCACAACTGTATGACGAATTCGGACTGATAACTGTTCTTGCTTGGTTGAATAAAATCCGCGGGTAGTCGTAAATGTTCTCCGTAAACGGTTCGGTTCATCGAGTTCGGCCGATGTACTTTGTAGATCATCCCGATATGAAGTTCTCAGTCCGAGAAGTATTAGTGGTAAAGATTTTGTCCATTGTTTTTCGCCGACGCACATTATTGCGCTTTTCAATGTGCGGTGCCAACGTTCTATCATCCCGTTGCAAGCTGGATTGTAAGCTGTCGTTTTTTTGCGATTAAATCCGTGTGACTTGGACAGTTCATCAAATAGGTTTGACTCGAACTGCGCGCCTCTGTCGGTCACGATGCTTGTTGGTACTCCGAATCGGCTAATCCATGTATTAATAAGTG
Organism: Nephrotoma flavescens; assembly: GCA_932526605.1. Classification (NCBI taxonomy): domain Eukaryota; kingdom Metazoa; phylum Arthropoda; class Insecta; order Diptera; family Tipulidae; genus Nephrotoma; species Nephrotoma flavescens. The sequence continues at coordinate 97,334,049 of OW052221.1, forward strand.
TATCAGCTATTGTTTCAGTTCTGATATTCGGGATTGGAGTGGCTTCTGCCCAACGTGTCTACCGATCTATCATTGTTGAACAGTATGAATTGCCTTCGGATGGTGGTAAAGGTCCTATTATGTCTATGTGAAGTTCGTCGAATCTTTTGCAGGTCATTTCATAATTGCCAGTTTTACTTTTGACGTGTCTTGTTATTTTACACGCGGCGCACACAATGTTTGGCCCAAGAGCTTATTCCCTGGATCATTGCTGGCCACACAAATTTTTTCCTGATTTGTCTCGTTGTGGCACGAATACCGGGATGAGAGATGTTGTTGAATGCTTCGTAGATTTGCCGACGAAATTTTCTAGGGAAGAATGGATGCTGTGTGTTCGTTGAAATATCACATACAATTTCTTTATCAGTGCCAAAAACCGGAAATTTTTTGAACTTTAGAGATGTATTTGATTCCATTAGCCCCGCTAACTCTGAATCTTTTGTTTGTTCATCTGCGATCGATTGTGCTTCCTACGCTAATCTGTTCTATTCGTGATAAAGTGTCAGCAATGACGTTGTTTTCTCCCGCTATGTGACGAATGTCCGACGTGTACTGTGCTATGACATCATAGGTGACGGCGTTGCCTGGGTGAGGCTTTCTTAAGATTTTGCCGTAGCGCGAACGTTAGTGGTTTATGGTCCGAGAACAGAATGAATTCTCGGCCTTCGACGAAATTTTTGAAATGTTTGATGGCTGCATAAGCAGATAAAAGTTTCCTATCGTACGTACTGTAACGGATTTCAGCGTCGTTTAGCTTTCGCGAATAAAAGAAAAGTGGTTGCCAACCTTTTTGTGTTAACTGTTGTAGCACTGCTCCTACTGCTGTATTTGACGCGGATTGCGAATTTGGCGTTCGGAATTGGATATGCCAGCTGGATGAAATTTGCCAGTTTTGTTTTGCATGTTTCAAACGCTTTAGAGGATTCGTCAGACCAATATATTTGTGATTTATCCTTTTTTTTCGACCTTTGGTAAACTCGTACAATATCGCCTGGTCCTGTGCTGCGTTAGGTAGGAAAATTCGATAGTAATTTAACATTCCCAAAAATCGGAGAATGCCGTCAGTCGTAATCGGTTTTGGGTAATTTTGAATAGATTCAACTCTGTGTTTATCAGGTAGCATGCCGTTTGCGTTGATGTGGAAACCGAGGAAAGATATTTCGGATGTTGCGAATTCACATTTGTTTAGATTAATAATTAAGCCCGCGTCGCGTAGACGTTTCAAAACGATACGTATGTGTTCTAAATGCTCCTCCTTGTTTCGTGAGGCGATGAGAAGATCATCGATGTACGGGAATACGAATGCCAGGTCTTAAAATAATGAGTGAACCAATCGTTGGAATGTTTGTGCCGCGTTACGTAACCCAAATGTCATCCGCCAGAACTCGAACAATCCAAACGGAGTGATTATTGCGGTTTTTTCGATGTCTTGTTCCTCGATTGGGACTTGGTGATAAGCTCGCACGAGGTCGATCTTTGGGAACGTGGTGCATAACTCGAGCTGATGCGTGAAATCGGTCACAAACGGGATTGGATAACGGTCTGGTTTTGTCATCGAGTTTAAGGCCCTGTAGTCACCGCATAATCGCCAGTTGCCATCCTTTTTCTTTGCTATGTGTAGGGGGCTTGCCCAGTTACTCTTGGAGGGCCGACATACTCCTTGTGCCGTCCAAGCTTCAATTTCGGATTTAGCAATCTTCATCATATCCGCGTTTAACCGTCGTACCTTCGCGTGACAAGGTTGTCCAGATGTCTCGATGCAGTGTGTAACGCTGTGCCTTGCTATGTTTAGATTTGCCGATTCGTGAGTGACTGCTTTGAACTCATGTAATAGCTCCGCTATCTCGGGTTTTACTACCTGTGCATTTATTGTGGTTATGCCATATGACGGTATTTGAATTGATCTTCCTTTGACATCGAGTTTTGTGTCCGAATCGATAAGTTTTTTGTTTTTTATATCGACTAATAAACCGAAGTGTGACAAGAAATCAGCGCCAATTATGCATCGATCGACTTTTGCCACAACAAACCTCCATGCCAGTGGTCTGCGAAGACCTATGTTGCTGCGAATAATTTAAACGTAGTTACACTCGACTTTTCAAGGTTTGTTGGTGGTATCACGGAAACGTCTGCGCCTATCGTGAATTGTTGCGCTGACGTGAAGTATTGTCCGCTTTGGTCTTTGAGAGAGTGCGCGATATGATGTGCCATTAGACTTTTTGAAACTTCCATATAGTTCTTCTACAGGTTGGGATAGCGTTTTAGCGATTTGAGCTACTAAATTATATTGTTGTTCTCTAGAATCGTCTCTCGAAGCCGCACTTAGATTGTAGATACTTGCGGGTTTTTGTACCTCGATTATCTTGTCCGCTGCCTTGGCCAGTTTTTCAAGTGTCGAGTCCTCCATACACGTCAAAATTTCTTGTGTGTGAGTTGGAAGGCGTTGCAACCACAAATTTTTCAACACCGGCTCAGTTACTTGGTTGATCGATAGCGCTTCCATCTCTCGTAAGAGTTGAGATAGTTTCTTGTCACCCAGTTGTTGGCCTGATAGTAGCCGATCGAGTTTAATTTTTGCTGATTCGCATAATCGCTCGATTATCTCTTTTTTTAAAACCACGTATTTTTTTCTCCTTTCGGCGGTGTAAAAATTTGATCACGTACGCACTTGACCGTTTGAGGGTCTAGAGCCGCGATAAGATGCCCATATTTGGTAGCATCGGTTGAAATACCACCAATTTCGAATTGAGCTTTCAGTTGAGTGAACCAGATTTCTGGATCATCTCTATTGAACGGTGCGTATTTTATCGAAATTTTGTAGATATTTGTCGCCCCGATTGTTTCGTGCTTCGTCTTGTCTACTTCTTCGCTATCACTCATTATAGAAAATTTCACTCGGCACTGTTACTACGCGGTGGAAAATCGACAACGATGTGAGGTTTTGTCCGATACGTTCAACACGTGATTGAAAATTGAAAACGAATTCCCGCTATGTTCGCCTCTGAGCAAGCGACAATTACAGAAATATAAAATAAATCCGATAAATGAACGTAATTTGAAAAAAAAAGAAAAAAGAATATAATCAGGCTCACTTACCTCCAGACGCCTAACCGTTTCACTGGTTTGATTTTAATTTAACTATTACTTTACAATTATACAATGCAAGATCTCGTTAAGAGAGAAAAAATGAATTAATAAAAATGTTGTGATGAAATGGTTAGTGGGCGCGTCTATTCTCGCGTCGTTTGTGTTTTATAATTAGTGCTGTTTTGATTGATCCCAACTCTCTTTTATATTTCCAGTTCCGTTGACTGAATAGCGATTTGTGTCGAACTGCTGTATAATTGCCTCGTGCGCTATGCGTGATTGGTTGATTCGATTTTGCGTATATTTGGATTATTGATCACGTCGGGGTCACCAATATGGGGTTTTTATATGATCAGTAATCCGTATTCTCCTTTGTAGTTATACAATAGAATTTTACAAACTTTCTTTTTTATTTAATGTTTTATTGATACAAAGGAAAAGAATTTAATTTAATTTATTTTAGACTTAGTTTTTCATATACAATCTTCAGGAAAAATTAAACGTGTCAATCTGTTAATACCAAAAATGAATGAACCGTCGAGAGACCTAAATGAGCGTCTAATTTTTTCTTTCTTTTCTTTTTTGGTTGCGTTCTGTCGTTTTTCCCGATGAACCGTTAAATGTAATTGTTTTAACTTTGAATTCGTTTCCGGAAAGGAATTGCCGTAAACGTAAACGGTACCGCCACAAAGCTAACATTTGGACATAGTGAAATTTTCCAACAAACTCGATACTCAGAATTTATCTAAATTAAAACTACTCAAACCATAAAATTCGAATGAATTACGAGACAGAAAAATAATATCACTAAGTCGAATTTTCCAACAGACTACGATTTATTTTCCTGTTCTGAGTTATCCTTTGTATTCTTAAAAGAATTCATTTTGTTTACTTTTTTATGTTTCATTTTTAGTTACGGTTTTTAAAAATATCTATTTCGTAAATTTGCATCTTAAATTTTGCATAGTATGGGTGAAGGCATCTAGCCAAACCTTTCATTGGGCGATCATTCTTAATCTCCTAGGTGAGCCATTGATGCCCCTCGGAATTAAGCTTTTTAGCCAAACCTTTATAAGTTTCAGAGTCAGCAATATTAATTTTCTAGGTACCATTGTTTAGAGAATCGAGTTTTTACTCGGCTACTGTAACCGATTTCATAATCGAATGTATAGTTGAGGAAGTTGATTCCCCGCGACGACATTTATTAGTGGAGGTGATATTTTATCTTTTGATTTAGTTGGTTGTTGTACTAGAGCTAGTTGTTTCTTGAAAATTAACTAGTTTCTAGAAACCTTTTTTGTCGTTGATGGTAAAGTTTCTGGTGAGTGTTGAGCTTTCCTTTTCTTACTTGGTCTTTTATTCCGGTTCAACACCCACCCAATTTGTTAGCTTTTCTAATTCTTTTTCATCCGCATTGAAGTTTAATGTCATCATCGATTGCAGGGTTAGGTGTCGTCCCATGTGCTGCTGCACGTGCAAATTGTAAATGTTTCTTTCAATTTAGTTGTTTACAAAGTTCGGCATTTTCCTTCTCGTACTGAAAGATATTTCTAGTTGAAGATATTGGTGATCTTGATAATTTAGAGTTTTTCCAAATGGGTTAAATAATGATTTATCCACCTCAAAACCCGTTGAGGCTGTCTCCAAATATAGTGGATCTGTCTGCTGCTGTACCACCTTTATACCACTGGCATTTGGTCCTAGGTTACACTTTGCTACTGCCGAAGCAGTACTCGCTTCCGCGATCTAGACGCGGTTACATAGGTGTACACGGAGCCAGCCGAAGCCCACTGGATACCCTAGGCTGAGGAGCAAGCGAAAAGTGACATACGTAACCGAAAATTGAAAGAAATGGAAGAAAGTGAAATCCGTAAGATCTGGGTTAATTTAACTCTCGAATATCTTAAAAAAAATTATAGATTAAAATGCCAAATCGTCTTCAGATTCACTTGAAATAATGCAGAAATAAAAAAAAGGAACAATTAAGTTTTTCCTAGAATTTTATTTTTGTTGTAATAGTTTTTTATTTATCATTTTAATAAACATTAATTTCAAATGAATATTGTACAATTAAAACGTTTGAGTCCCAAATAAAATAAATAAATGTGACGGAGCGAGTGAAATACAAGAAGCGGTGTGTTATCTGCGTTTGCGTTTGCACCACAAATGGTTTTACGTTGTTTGTAATGCGTTTGCATTACCTCCTGGGACTCAAACGGCTAAAAGAGATAACACCTATCTTGTAAGCACATGTTTCGAACGGATGAATTGTAACATTGCATCCTCTTTTAAGGACTGATTAAAGTGCTGAATAATTTATAACTTTAGAACACTGGCGCATATGTGCTAAGATCCATCCATAAGTTTGATAACAACTAATAATTGATTTAATTCCTTTGGAAATAAAACTGTGTACGAGTATAAAAATCGCAAATATTTTGCTGATGGCGTTCAAAATATGAATATGTTACATCTATATCGTATCCGAATTTGGCTTTATGCCAATTTTAAATATGGGAGATAAATATGCCAATTTCCAGGAAATTAGGTTATGTATTCCATCATTTAACGACATACATAAATAAAATATTTTATGAATTCTGTAAATCATTCTTTTAATTTTATTTTTTCGTAAAATAAGATATTAGCGTTCTTCCATCATATACATAAATCATTAATAAGCCCTAAACGTCCCAAATTTCGAACGAAGTTTTCTGCTCGTTATTATATCGTCTCATACATAAATACGTCTAATTAATTATTAATTAAAAAATTTATTCCTAATCTAAATAATTTGTGAGCATAAAAACAATATTTTCAAAACATCAGGAAGAACAAACAAAAACTATCACACGCGTACCTCACAAACTATTTATAGCACAGGTAATGTTATAAATCACAATGAATCATATACGAGTACGTACGAGTAACAACAAATAATAAATAAAAAACGTGTGTCTCTCTATTGAATAATTCCGAAGTTTGCCACCGGATCGGGCGGTGGGAGGAGTACGAGTTATTTTTAATATAATTCAAATTAATAAAGTATCTGATTATAAATGAAATATATACGCAAAGCTTTTCCCAATACACTAAAAAGCTTTATGTCTTGTAAATAAAAAAATTTGTTTTTGTACCCCATTTAAATAGGGAAATTAATGTGACGTGAATAGCGTGATTAACTGTAATGAACCTAGTTTTTAGGTATATTTTCTTGTATACGTAAATTTTGTATAAAATTTATATATAAACTACCCTACAACTACACTAACAACAAAACCATTAAACATAGTTATAGTTTTTTATTTTTAGTCCAAATGATTTATGTATATAATAGAAAAAAAAGCTTGTGTACTAAAAAGTATATTATACAAAAAATAACAATCCGATGAAATAATAAAAAGAAAAAAGTAAAAAATCTGCATAGTGCTTGGGAAAATAAATAAACTGAACGGAGTGGAAATTGTTGATGGAAATTATTTTGGTAAATAAAAAATAATTAAGGGGTATCGCATCAAAATTGTAAATTACTTACATGCAATGTAGCTATGAGTGTGGAATGGGATGCAAATATATAGTTTATTAACATTGAATAGAGACACCCCTAATTGCGCCGCCAGCATATTTAGTTTTAGTAAAAACGACCTATCTATATGGAACAAGTTGGTTTGTTTGTATCAACATATACAAATGATAGGTCGTTAAGCTTAATTATTTTCGTAATTTTAAATATTTAATACATTTGGACATGTAGTATTGCGCAAACAAATGCAAATTACTTTGTTCTTAATAATTTTATTGACACAGTCCTAAATGGCTAGAACCCCAATGTATGCAAATATACAAGTTAAGCACAAGCCACAACCACGTTAACCAGGCCATAAAGTTACACCACATACATTCCACATAAGCGTGTAAACGTTGCAAGTGCATCTTTTAAGCTGAATCAGCTGCGCGTGTATAACATATTTTATATAAAGCAGAATAGACTAATCATCAATATTTTTAGTATGCAAAGTAAATAAAAATTGTTTGTTATTTAGATTTAAGTTGCTAATTAAATAAACTGAACATTGTCCAAAAAATATTTTTTTTAATTAAAAGTACAAGTGTGACTTTAACTGGCGCCGAAACAAATTGAAAAGTTATCTCGAAATTTAAAACCTTGTTTGTTATTCCCAGTCGATCATGACAGACAGTATAATTACTATCTCCATAGTAAAAATAAAGTGAATAGTGACGTGAGTGATATCGCACCGTTAGTAGGCCGCTGGCAAGGATCAACACCGGTAGCTAAACAGGAAAAATTGTGAATCATCCGCAACTAAGAATAGTGTACACTCCGGTTAAATCTCCATTGAAACGCAAATCTTTATTACCCAAGGAGAAATCCTCTTAAAATGAAAATTATACTACTATAAGTAATAATGATTTTATAAAATTACAAAAAGTAAAAAACATAAAATAATAGAAATAATCTAGTAACATAAATACGAAGTGAAATAATAAAAATTACGTGAATAATAACTTAAATCATCGGTTCATAAAACTATAATAAAATATTATAACCTAAATAATAATTAAATAGTTAGTATTCTCGACGAAATCCATTTTGTTATACATATTATAATACTATTATATTATAATAGTATTATAATATAACAAAATGGCTACACTAGATCAATTGCAAGCGTCGATTGTTCAATTAACCGGGACACGCAATGCTCACATCGAAATAATAAACAAGATGGAGAAAAGGCTCGAAAAATTAGAAGCAAAAGAAGCACGCATCATCGATACTACTGCACCAGTTGGGCTAAAAGATGAAAACGACCTAAGAGAAATCAGTATAAGCTTCCCGACTGCGTGAAGGAGCTACAAATCTTCGGTGGGAACCCCTTACACTATACGTATCGTGGATAAATAGTGTTGAAAATATATTACAGGACTTCGAAGTAGTAAAAGAAAAACCAATGTACCGGGCAATCCTCAATAGCATACGACAAAAATTTAAGGGAACAGCGGATTCGGCACTGGTGTCTCTCAACGTATTTCATGCAAATTGGAGTGAGATAAAAAACTGCTTGTACTCAGCGAAATTTATCGTAACCGGGCGTTGGATGTGTTCATAACGGGGTTGAATGGCGACATTTCGAAAATGTTCGAAAAGAAGCAGAATCATATGAAGATTACATCCAAAATTTTGAAGACAGTGGAAGATCCAGAAGAAAACGACGAAATAAATTGAATAGAGGAGGCCTCTCAAGCGTACTTTACGTAGAGTACAAGTGTCACAACAATAAAATTTTAAAATTCTTAATAGACACGGGTGCGAATAAGAATTTTATAACAAAAGAACTCGCAAAGCCAAGCCCGAAAGTAAACAGTTCACGATCAACTCAGCCGGAGGCAATATTAAAATCAACCATAAAATAACCGCACCGATCTTCAAGAAATTTCAAATAACCTTGAAATTAGAGATAATCACCTGGACGAGCAAACGAAGACAAAATTGAAAGGAGTAATTAATGAATTCCTACCACTATTTGGGCCAATCAATGACGAACAAATTATGATATGATATGATATGATAGAGGCGTACAGGCCAACCATAACGGCGATCCTAGGTATGTTACCATAATCCTGAAATATCAACATTCAAATAACAAATTATATCTGAATGCGAATAATATTTCAGCATCATGCGGGCCCAGGCCCTGCCTGAATCCTTAACAGATAAGGTTATTTAGGAAAGGATGTTAGTCACAGAAACGACTAGGGCGAACCGCAGCAAAGTCATTTTTCTAACTACTTAAATATATTAAAATGTTAGTCTCAATTAAATTCACACTCTAGGTTAGATTTTGTTGTAAAAGACTGGTTAGGTTATTTAATTCACATCTACGGGTCATCTCATCATATGCTGTTTGTAACCTTATTTTTGCCTTATCTTCCCACCCAACACCATCTAACCGAGGAACTTCACGTTCGTAATGACTCAACAGCATTATCATACATATGATGACCTAAATATTCCGTTTATATTGTAAAAAAAAAAAAAAAATTTAAATTCGGTATTGTCATTTAGCTACCTATATTTAAATACATCCAACTAAAAGCAGGGTTGATTTATATCTAACATTCACACAACTACACTAAAACATAACCTGAATTCAACCATAAAGATCGTCGAAAAACAACATTCCAAAGCAAAAGGTCTTTGTATCATTAACATATTTAATTGTATTGTTGAGTTTATTCTCAAAGCGTAAGTAATTAAATAGACCCCCTGATCAAGAATGTTGCAATCACGATCTTCCCTGACCTTCCGGTATGTTAAAAAAATAATGAATAAAATTAATAATAAAGTAAATTGAATTATATTTGCCGACAACTTTATTGTTTAAAGTCAGGATTTTCGACAAAATTTCAATTTACAGAATTGTTAAAGAAACCACTAAAATATTATTTCCAATGTTTTCGAAATAGTAAACGGGATATCAAGAAAACGATCATTTTGTGCCTTTTGTTTGCATACAAACAAAAATACATAATGCCAATTATCGATGTGTGTAATGTGAATACAAAATGCACAGAGAGAGCGAAGAGAACGCAAAAAGAAATAATTATATATAGACACTACACGAAACGCGCACAAACACTTCCAACTCTTTCTATTTAACTTATATTTATTTATTTTATCCCTTTTTCAACCAAGAAAACAAAAAAAAAAGTTGATTCAATCCCAGTCCAACCCACACAAATGTGTGAGTAACAAACCATAGTATGTAATGGCTTTGTTGACAAAAAACTTCGCCCGATCCGAAGCAAAACCAACACAATTGTGTGTAAAAATACAGTTGTTGTTTTTTTTGGACGAAAATAAGATAAAAAGAATTCACAAACGTGTAAACCGGTTGAAAACACAAACGCACAACCGCTTCAGTAAAACACAAAAGGGATATGCACCCACACACACATACAAAATAAATACAGAGTACACATTTAATATAAATAAAAATAAAAAAAAGGAAACTACTCTGAAATTGTTATATGTATATATAAGGGTTATCCAATTCGAGGTTGATAAAGTAAACTTAAAAAAAACACACAAAATGTTCGGAATGTATTGTAATTTTTATTTTATTTTACAGATTGATCCTTGCCATTTTTAGTTAAACAAGATATCATTCAAATGTCCTCCACGGGACTTCTTACAGGCCTTGATTCTTTTGAGGTAATTTTCAATGATTTTCCGGCACATTTCGGGCGGTATCTCGGCCATTACCTTACAAATATTAGTTTTCAATTCGTCAAGAGTTTGAGGATTGTTTGCGTAAACACGATCTTTCGCGTAGCCCCACAAAAAGAAATCCAAAGGCGCTAAATCACAGGATCTTGGAGGCCAATTGACATCAGCCAATCGCGAAATCAAACGTCCAGGAAATTTCTCTTGCAAAAGATCTCGATTTGCTCGTGTTACGTGACTGGTTGCTCCATCCTGCTGGAACCACATATCGTCAAGATCATAATCTTCGATTTTCGTAAAAAAATAATCGGTTAACATGCGGCCATAGCGCTCAGAATTGACGGTAACGGTTCGTCCATGGTTGTTCTCAAAAAAATACGGCCCAATCACACCACCAGACCACAATGCGCACCAAACAGTGTTTTTTCCGGGTGTAATGGCTTCTCTACAATCAATTGTGGATTTTCTGCCAAATTCTACAGTTTTGCTTATTAACGTATCCACCAAGCGAAAAATGAGCTTCATCACTGAAGAAAATTTTGTTCGAAATATCAGCATCGACGGCCTGTTTTTCCAACACCCAATTTGCTCCATTTGTTGTTAAATGCTCCATATTCTTAAATGGCAGAATGTCAACTAAATAAATGACAGCGTACTTGACGTTTATCTTTGACAGATGTCGGTATACAGATTTCTACTTTATCAACCTCGAATTGGATAACTGTACATATATACAGATTATAGAAAAATTAGACCGACATATACTTCGCGTAACTTCGCGTAAATTATATCTCGTTATAAATATTCAACTCGGTCTTTATGTATACACATATATAAACACATTATTCAAATAAAATCAAAATTTATATCGAACATATTATAAAATATGAATCAAAAACAATAAAATAACTATTCATTATAGAATGATTATGTATATATAAAATCAAATAAATAAATAAATAAAGACTCATCCTTTGTTTCTGTCGGCAAGAATACAAAAAAAATAAAAAATCCATGTGCACATTTTACATGCACGATTAGTTCACTTTATAATTATTATCACTAAACTTATTATAATTTATAATATAATTTATAATTATATTAGATTTAAAATAAAAAGATTTATTATTTAAATTTATTTATTTTACGGAGAAAGACAAAACACGTCTTCCTCCTTCGACGATCGCACGTCTTTTCCCCAATCAATGACGAACAAATTATCGACACAAATGTGAGAGCTTAGATTAGAACAACTAAAGAAGAACTCGTATACGCAAAAACCTACCCATACCCAGTATCAGCGTTGTGCCGTATTGTCTACATGGCGTAATTAATACATTGTCTACACGTGTAGACAATGTATGTCGAAAATTAAATAACGTCGACAATGTCGAAAATGTCGAAAGTGAATCATAATCATTAGATATTAACAAAATAACCACAAAATTTATTAATTATTCTTTGGTTTTCTTGTTTATTGCATAATCTTTAAATATAAATAATGCCTAATTAAAAATAATAGTAGCTTTCCAATCCAATTATGATTCATTATATGTCTAGATTTAATTTCAAGCACCACATTATGGAAGTTGTAAGGATGCTTCGACAAGTTCAGATTACTTTACAGAATGTCTTAATTGCATTTAGAACGGAAGTTATGATGATTTCTGGTGATTTCCAGTAATAACAATACTCTGTAGGAATAAACGAAAAATTGGCTCGTAATAGAAACACTTACATAACTCAGATCGGATCGACACTTATGAAAGTTGTAAAGGATACATTAGCAAGTTCAGATTACTTTACAGAATGTCTTAATTGCATTTAGAACGGAAGTTATGTTGATTTCTGTAGGAATAAAGGCAAAATTGACTCAAAATTGACAATCGCAGTTAAAGTACGGCTAAAAAGGTTATACTCGTTAGAGCAGTTAAACAAATTTGTAGATCGAAAAAGTTCAAATGGTGGAAGACAGAAGTTCTGAAGTTACGAAACTTGTGCAATTTGTTAGACTACATTAAATCTGAACATTTTGAGGATTCATCTTACGATGAATTCCCTAATTTAGCACTCTTGTTATTCGAAAGAGAAACATTGTAGAACAGTACTTTTGGGTTTTGGCCATATTTCTCATTTTTCATGAACAAGTTAAGTTTGATTAATTGAAAGTGGCAGCGATGTACCTTATCTTCAAGAAGGAAGACCGCTTGAAATATGAACTATCGCACTATCAATATGGGTGGCTCAAGCTGAAGTAAAAATGTTCATGGCGTCTCTATTTATTTATTGCACAACGTACTTTTTGTATTAAGTTTCCTAGTTTTGCACACGAAGCAACAACAGTATAGATTTGTAGGCCTAGAACATCGTATCGTAATTTTATTGTGCTTGAGGTCTACAGGAAACTCAGGTTGAACTTGTAATGTATAGTGGACCCTAATGCTTAATAGCCAAACCTTCATCAATTTAGTTTATTCCGAATTCATCAACAATTTAACTTGGTATTAAGTATTAAAATTAATACGGGCAATGCTAGTGCATTGTCATTGTCATACGGCCAACTTATAACAAACGCCATTCCTTATTTTAATGTAAAATAATACTAATGTATGTACTTGTATATTATAAAACACAAGTACAAACATAAACCAATATAATATTCTACAATTATCTACAATCTCGACATATTCTACGCCAATTGTCTACATTGTCGACGCCAAAAGCAATTGTCGATGCATTATCGACGCCATGACGTCGAAAATTCCAAAAGACGCGTAGACGCACAACGCTGCCCAGTATATATGAGGGGCGAAGTGGAGGAACAAATATCGAATCTTCTGAAGGATGGGATTATCAGACCTTCGAAGAGTCCATATAATTCACCGATATGGATCGTATAGAGATAAAATTAGATGCGTCAGGGGTAAAAAAATACCGCATGGTAATCGATTTTAAGAAACTAAATACAATAACTATATCGAACATATATTCAATACCAGACATAACTAGCACGATCGCTAGTCTTGGGAACTTCAAATATTACAACACGATTGACTTAACATCCGGCTTCCATAACATAAAAATGAAGGAGAGCGACATTCCGAAGACCGCGTTTTCCACAATGAATCGGAAATATAAATTCCTGAGATTACCAGCTGAAAGAATTTTGGCATTAGCAGATCTACTCACGTTTCCAGACTTCAACACCTTCCTTCAAACCTTCCTTACAACAGATGCGTCAAACACCAGTATAGGAGCAGTTTTTTCATAAGGTGAGATAGGCAAAGACCGTCCAGTTACATATTTGTTAAGGTCCTTAAATACAACAGAGGAAAATTATACCACCCACGAAAAAGAAATGCTGGCAATTGTGTGGGCCCTTGATAGCCTCAGAAACTATGTTTACGAGGCGATAAAAATCAAAATAGTAACGGACCATCAACCGTCAACATTCGCCTTAAGTTAAGAGCAACAACAACAACAAGTTGAAGAGATGGAAAGCCCGCATTGAGGAGTACAATTACGAACTAGTGTATAAACCGGGCATAACTAATAAAGTAGCAAACGCACTATCCAGATTGAAATTGGAAGTTAATAACCTTTCGCCATCAAGCAGCGGAACGGTACACAGCGCGGAAGAAGACGGAACACAGCTCATTCGACACTCTGACTCGCCAATAAATGTTTTCAAAATCCAAAAAATCTTCACGAGAGGCGATGACATGTACATCTACGAGGAGCCAAACAGAGGCTACCATCGGCACTATATCGCATTGCCCGATATAAGCAAGGAAGCACTAAGGAAAATTCTAAAAAAGAAATTACACTCATTGCTTCTAAATGGTATAAAAATACCTGAGGAATATATGCAGTTGTTACAGGAAGTCTATCAAGAAGACTTCGCCAGACATTTGTAATGAGGAAAACAAGTTCCGGATTATCGAGGAGGAACACCGAAGAGCGCACCGTAATTGGAAAGAGAAGAAAGAACAAATTCTCGAAAGGTACTACTTCCCACAGATGGCAAGCTTAGTAAAGAAGTACACAAAAGGATGTGAAACCGGCAACGAAAATAAATATGATATTATTGATATAAAGGATTGATATAAAGGAAAAATTTATCACCTGTGTAGACAAATTATCCAAATTTTCAACTTTTTTCCACATTAAGGATCGATTCGTTCTACACTTGCGGCAAAAAATAATTTAAATATTACACTACTTCACGGAATTGAAAATGTTAGTAATGGACAACGAACCAAGTTTCTTGAGTCCCATCATAACGAATTATATAAAAACACTCGGAATAAAAGTGTACCTAACACCAGCAAACAAGAGCGAGATAAATGGGACTATAGAGGGTACACTCAACTGTGATCGAAATTTTAAGATGTATCCAATCGGAATATAAGGATCTTACAACAAAGCAATTGGTCAATATTGCAGTCGACCGGTATAATAATTCCATCCACTCGGTGATTGGGAATAAACCAAGCGATGTATTCCTCGGAAGAATACAACGGATCAATTACCATTACCTGTTGGATTATAAGAAGAGAGTGAATGGAGACCTTATAGAAAGAATTAAACACACTCAAAAACTCAAGATACAACGGGAGAACGTTAAAAAAAGCGAACCGAAATCCTACGAAGTGGGAGATACATATATACTGTCATAACAGACACAGGGCAAAAACAACCCTAAATTTAAAAAAGAAACTGTAGCAAAAGACAACAGAGTTACAGTGAACACCAACACAAAACACATATAAAGAACATTGCTAAGTAAAGTTCTTTTCTTTCCAGCTTATGCCTTTGGACCACAGTGACGTCCTTAAATATCTATCACTATGGCACCCCATTGATTTCAATAAGAGAAGGGAATTGAAATATAATCAGTGGAAATTTCAAATTAATCCACCAAATAGATCTTGGCTGCTACGAAGACCTCCTATCCAGCTAGCCTCTTTAAACCACAGCTAGCGTACCAGATTGGAGAGATCAGCAAACTATTGGGTGAGCTTAAGAACTACAAACAAAAAACCAAGCGCTCAATCAATTGGATTGGTTCCGCTTGGAAATGGATTGCCGGATCACCTGATGTAGCTGGCAATCCTTGGAAACAATCCTAACCAGTCAGAATAGGATAGTGGAAAACAACAACGAGCAGTATACAAAATAAACAAAGCCATTACCCAGAAGATTCAACAAAGTCTCAAACAGCACAACGAAATCCAACTTCACCTAGAGGTAAATGCGGAAGAAGGATTCCAATTCCAACAAACAATGTTTAACCGCTTTCAATTGCTAAAAGAAGATGTAAAGGAAATAAAAAGGGCAGCTCAACCAGCCAAACGAGGTATAATTAACTCAAATTTGCTGGATAAAGAGGAAATTAGCTGATTACTCAACGAAATAGAAACCCTACCATATTTTAATGAAATTGAAGCCGTAGAACACGCAGAACCAACAATGCCAATGAAAGATACTATAATACTTTACGTCATATCAATTCCAAAAACAACTGGAGAGGAATTTCACCACTTAAAATTAAGATCAACCATCAAGAGTAATAAACAAATTCATCTAGAATATAATGAAATTTTAATAAATCAACACAAAATATATGGCATGATTGAAAAATGCAAGAGTAGAAGAAAAGTCACTATAAATGTAGACTTAACCAAATACAAGAATTAAAAGAAGACCACTGTATAAACCAACTAATGAAGAGACTAAATGCGGGATGTGAATTCTCATTTAATGAAAAAGAAGTGATCGAACCAGTAAACGAGAACACCATATTTTTAAATAACTTTAACGGTACTGTAACGCAGAATAGGTAACAGACAAACAGTTAGAAGGAAATTTCCTGATCCAATACCAAAATGAAACGTTAGAAGTAAAGGGCTGGACCTTCACCAACAGGCAAAAAAAAACATCTCAGTGTTCCACCTATGCTGCAAACGAATATTACACAAAAAGGGATCACCAGAAAAACAACGGAACAGATATAAGGATCATATTAATAATTACAATAGTAATTATTATTTTTATGGCAAGAGCGGGATATAGGAAACGGAGGCAGCAACACCATCAGGAATCCAACCAATTCAGCTAAACTTCTAGTCCACGGGTCGAGGATTTTTAAAGAGGGAGAAGTTAAGCACAAGCCACGATCACGTTAACCAGAACATCACGTTACACCACATAAGCGTGTAAACCTTGCAAGTGCATCTTTTAAGCTGAATCAGCTGCGCGTGTATAATATATTTTATATAAAGTAGAGAAGATTTATCGTCAATATTTTTAGTATATAAAGTAAATAAAAATTATTTGTAATTTAAATTTAAGTTGGTAATTAAATAAACTGGACATTGTCCAAGAAATAATTTTTTTAATTAAAAGTACAAGTGATTTTAACTTACATATCTCACATATGAATTAAAATATAATTTAAATTTGTCAATGCAATACTGACCAAAACGAGTAATTTTTCAGAATGTTTACAAAATGCCAAAAATCCTATCAATGAATTTACCAAAACTTAAAATAGAATTGTGCGCCGTATTCGATTAAATTATTATTTAACCTGCAAATTTGGGAAATCGTTAAATTCTCAATTATCAATTGTATTTTATAAAAAATAATATAAAGTAATAATTAGTTTAGAATAATCTGTGAAATCACTGTTATGGCTGGTTGCACAGGAAAATGTCTAAAGGCCGATTAGTTGTGTGCCAGTTAAACGTTTTATATGAAATCTGTGGTCGCGATCAGAAAAAATCAGGGTTCTAAAATTCGCTCTACAAATTATATTATTCTTTCTTTACTCATCGAACAAATAATTTTTACTACTGATCGTCTCGAATAGTGAATAGAAAGCAAAATGTTACTGATTTATATTCATCTTGCATAGAATAGAAAACAAAAAAATGTATTCTCCATTGTCACTGTAGTGGTATATTCTATTATCCATTCAAACCAATATGAAAAGAAAAACAAAAGAAGAAAATAAAATTTTGTTTTAGTTCTCGCAAACAAAAAAAATTGGATAGTAAAATCAATTGCCACATGGAAGAAATTTTACTCTAAGGCTCGTAAGTTTAACTGCGAGTTCATACGACGGATAAAAATCTCGGATTTTACTATCCCATCGTTTTAACCAATTACATCAAGTAAATTATACAACGGGCACGCCTCTTTTCATATAAAAAAGTTGAAAATATTGAAAACAAAATCTGGGATAGAAAAATCCGGGATTTTTATCCGTCGTATGAACTCGCAGTAAACGAAGATTAATCCACAACCGAGGATTTATCCTCGGTTTGGTAAGTTTAAACGAGGATTTTTTGATCCATGGTTATTTTAAAAATCCACCGATTTCGATGTATTATTTTTATTTTTCTATGATTTTTTCGTCCGAATTTTTTTTCGAATTTTCGAATTGTCATTGTCAAATTAACTTGATTTTTGTAATTTTTTGTAAATTTTATTTTATTTTATTTTACAAAATGTTATTGTTTTTCTCGAGGAAGCACCTAAATTCTACGATGTGCAATTCTTTATGTCAAATTTACTATTTTATTTACATAATTTTAGGAAGGCCACGTTTCATTTCCGTTCGATTGGAAATGTATGTCCCAATAATATAAATTGGGGGTGCGGGAATCGTAGTTTCCGTGAATTGGATTATGATAAATTTGTTCGAAGAGCAAAAATGTTTATCTTTTGAATTGTGGGATAAAATTAATACAAAGCTTTGTTGGTTTTGGTCAATTATATGTCTACCTAGATTTCCGTTGTGCGATACCTGTTTATATAATGATATTTGCTCATCCAGAGAGCACAAAATAAAATAACCAAAGAAAAATAAGTTCTTTTTCTTTCAGAGTAGTTTTATTAATTGTCTTACTTTATAAAAAATACAAATTTTAAAATACATATTTTACTTTTACTATTTGATTAGTCCAATTATCGTAATCGATCGTGTTTGTTTGATCGATAATGGTGGCCCATCTTCAATTACTTCGCGAGTAAAATCTTGAATAGGTTGAAATAGTCGTGGAGATCGTCCCCCTCTTTGTAAATGTAAATCTGTTGGCTTATCTAGTGGTAAATTTAATCCGTGATGATTTTCGGGACAAAAACCGCACCGCAAATCAGACGTATGCAATCAGAATTAATTCGTCAACAGTGAATGGCATTATTTTACTGGTTGCTCCTGGCTCGACGTCTTCTTGGAAACATTCACCACCGTGTAGCATTGATATGAGACGGTATACGGGAATAGAATGTTACCAAGATTGGTATATCTTGATTGAAATTTACTGGCGGCACAAAATAATTTTATTAATAAATTGTTTCGACAATTATCCAATTTTACTTACAAATTGCAAATCCTTTGGCCAGCATCGAGATTGGAGACGAAAATTCATTTTGATCATGTTTTGATGAAGGTTGGCTTGAATGTCAACATAAATAGTAATCTAAAGTAAAACAAAATTGTTTAGTTAAAAACTTTACCATTTGATTATTGAAAGACTTACTTGTATTCATAAACCACTACTCGATCGTATCATCAAATTATGACAAATCCTACACAGGCAATGCATGGAATTCGGTTCCCCCTTATAACCGGTCGAAATTCTGATTCGCATCGTCTACCTGAATCAGGTATTTCCATTCTGCTCGAACAACAGAGCCCCGCCTCTGCACGAACATTTATTAAAGCAGCATCGTTAAAATTATCCGACAATTTAACAATGGCTTCATAATTAATTTCACCATGTTTGACGATAGGTTGGGCATGAATTTTTAAAACATGCCTGTTCATTAGGAAGCAGAATTTCCATTTTACGTTCTAAGCGTCCGGGATGTAATAATGCCGGATCTAGCGTATCCGGACAGTTTGTAGCCATAATCATTTTAAACTTTTCCAACGAATCCGTTGAATTTCATGATCGGCTGATGTGCCTTGAATTTGATACATTGGCTTACAGTCGGAATGATTCTGCTATTTTCCATTTCACTGTTGTTATTATCCGGTTTCAATGATCGATATACACATTTTACAAATATTTTGATACAAATATTTTGACGACTGGTTTTTTATTAGGATTTTTTTTATTTATTATTCATAAAATAGAGGTTATCCGTTTTTCCCTATTGAAAACACAATTATTTACAATTATTGCTTTTGTTTTACGTATATCAAAATGAAATCAGAAATTTAGTAACTTTTTCTTTTTTCGAGCATTTGTTGGTAGCCAAGTGTGCGATGTTTGAAAAAAACATCGCCGATTTATCGTCGTTTAAACTTACCAATTTAAACCATGGAAAAATCCATGGATTTTTTTACCCACGGATTTTTCGAAAAATTTTCCTTGTTCAAACTTACGGGTCTAAAATACAAATTTACACAAAATATTCGCAAACTTAACTATTTGTTTAGCAAGGAGCACACAGTAGAACAAAATAATTTCTGATCTATTCAAAACATCAATCTTTTTTTTTTTTTCGCTCACTATTCGTTGAAAACTGAAATCTTTTATTTCACTATTCACGATCAAAAAAGTGGGGAAAAAATTAAGAAATCATCAATTGGGAGAATATAAATGGAATAGAAACAAAGTGAAGAGTATTTTTGAACGCTGAAAAAATCTCAACGCAAACTTGATTAAATATTCCGTGGAAATGTTAAGCTTGCGTTTAAACATTTAAACGGCCAATTTTGATTTAATAACTTTTTAACTAATCGTTAAATATTTCCATGGAATAATAGTATGTTATACACCAAGTTTGAGAAGTATGCTATTATACCCCGAGCGAGGTTATAATAAGCGAGAACTATAATAGGACTTCTCAAGCGTGGTGTATATACTTTTTTCCAGTACTCGTCGTTGAAGGCACACCAACCATTACGGTTTTTTGTTGATATGAAAACTAATGTGATAAGGGAAATATTTGCTCTTTAATAATATTAACTATGTCGAAGTAGCCCGAATGTTTTACTGAATTGTAGTAAGCGTAAATTTAAAATGACACTGCATTTTGTTTTGTTATTTTGAATCTACTTTATCAATATGGGAAATAATCATAATCTCCCTATCTATTTAATCGCATTACATCTAGTGTTCATTTTTCATTATTAATTAGTGGTCAATAATAAAATATTATTAACCACTAAGAAATTTTATTTCTAAATTCGATATTTTGCTGCGACTAACTAATAACACTACATATGATAATATTTTTTATAAATTTAGTCTTTTAACCAATGCTGTAACCAAAGCATTTAACTCCAGTACTTTGTCTACGCTGTTATCGTCATTGCATTAAATAAAAATATAACTTTAAAAATAATAATAGAAACTAATAAAATTATAATATTCAAATATAATTTAATATAATAAGATATAGAACATTTATTTCAAATTGTTTCTATGTCTTGTGTTGTTATTATATTTTTATTTGCTACGGAAAACATATTTAATTTTAAGATTTTTCTTTTTATTTGATTTATAAATTTTAAATTTTGTGGAAATCTTAAATTGGTTAGTTGGTTAGTTAGTAGTGACCTGACAAGTGGTGTAGGGGTTAGAGCTTCGGCACTTGGACCGGGAGGTACTGGGTTCGAATCCCATCAGAAGCTAGATGCAAATCGAATTTTCATCATCGATTTTCAATCGGTGATGTTAATAAACACAACTAAGACCCTCTAATGGAGTGCAGAATTCAACGCCGACCCACCGTCCATGGCAATGTACAGGTTGACATGGATCTTGCAATGTGCAGGTGGTATACTGTAGTTGTGTGAATAGGTGAATGGGTTAATGATGTGGCGTGAATGCGTGGTATCACAATGGGCCAAAAATTGCCTAAGTGTCAAACCAATGAAACCTAACCTAAATTGGTTAGTTATGAGAAATTATTTAGTATGCAATAAAAATTTATGTTTGTTTTTTATGTTCGAACCTCTTCAACAGAATGGACAGTTTAATTACACATTAAGAAAAATTTAATTACAACGGAACTACCTTATTAAAGTTAGCCGAAAGTTTCCAGCCGAAAGATAAAAAAATAATAATAATGCAGATAGTGTCTCCACTTTCTCAGCCGAAAGTGTATAAATACGTCATCGTTGATCAACATTCTTCAGCCGAAAAATTTATTTCAACAATACATCAACATATGCGAAGTTTGTTGTAAAACCTAATTCTATTTAAACTTATGAAATACAAATGTTTAAATCAATCAATCATAATTTGAAAAGCAATATTTTCAACCTTGCTTCAAATGAACATAAAATATGGTGGGGATGTCACTATGGCCATTTAATATGTCATAATGTTGGTCAATTGTGGAGAAATTCTGAAGGGGATACAGGGGTGTAATTTAGCAAAAGTTAATTCAATATATCGAAAATGGATTGAATGGCTTGTCGTTCTAGGTTAACATGCCGTGTCATTGATGCCACTATGGTCATTTGATAGGCCACCATGTTGGTTAACTTCAGCCTAATTATGGAGAAATTCTGAAGAGGATACAGGCTAACTTTAATAGTATAACAGAACTGACTATAAAAATGGGTTTGTGTATTTAATAACTTGCACTTGTACAAAATCCAAGACATTCTAGAGTTTACAATGTATGATGTTTTTTTGATGTTAGAAAAAAACAAAACTTTATGGGATAATCACTTCAACTATTTCCAAAACATAGTCGGTTCTGAAGAGTTTCCTTTCATAAAAAGTATAAATGAATATAAGTATAAGCCGTTTGAATTAAATAAGATTAATTTAAAAGATTATTTTAAAATAAAATATTTATAAATTATATTTCTAAATTTGCGTAAATAAATTAATAAAAAATATATAAAACACCAATATTGTTTTATTCTTCGCAAAAGTCCCACCTCAACAATATACCATACAATGCTTAAATTGAGAAAATTAATTATTCAATATAAGCATTTTAGACGAATCACGCTCGTTTAATGTTCCTAATTCGTGAAAATCATTTTCGTTCGTTATAATCAAATTTCATGTTAGTGAAGTTTATCCAAACTAATCCAAAAATTACAACAACAAACTTATTGTAATATATTGGTGTACTAACATTCAAGCGAATTTATATTGTGTAATTCTATTTTTTAATGGGCCTTAGATACATTCCAAAGTCAAATATTTTCTAAGCATTTAGCAGGTTAAGTGATATTGACGGACTACAAAAGAGCGGTGTCTATAGCAAGTTATATGATTTTCTAATGGGTCTAACAGGGTGTCCCATGCGAGATTAAATTTTACTAGAGGAACTCGTTTGGATTTAAATAGTCTACCAATGTCACTGAAGTTCCTGCTAAATGCTTAGAAAGTACCTAGAATGGCTTTGGAATGTACCTAAGGTCCATTTAAAAATCACATCTCCTCTAAATTACACAATATAAATGCGCCTGAATGTTATTACACCAATACTATTAAAATAAGTTTGTTGTTGTTGTTGTATTTTTTGGATTAGTTTGGATAAACTTCACTAGCGTCAAATTTCTTTAATTAAACAAATGTACGCTCTTATTAACAACAAAGTTTATATTTTAAGAATAATATTTTCAAAATTTACGAATAACGTTCTTTAATTTAATTAGTTGAGGGATTATTTTAAGAATTGAATTCTTTATATCAGAATATTAAGGAATGATAGCAATGGATTGATATAAAATGAAAACTATCAACGTTTGAAATACGTTCGAAAATTACCCTAGAAAAATTCAGCAATCAAGAACTAATAAAATATATCAGGAAATTTTTAATGAGAATTTACACTTACACTTTAGTCAAAATTAAGAAGAAAAATCATAATTTAAAGAGTAATGTATTTAGGGAAAATTGATGTTGAATTATCATGATTTGTGCGCCTTGAGGAGTAGTTTTTTTCTTTCCGTACTGATATTCAATCAACCATCTGTCTTAGTAACCAAAATTATGGTATGAAATCAGTGATACAATTTATTAACGAATCTTCAAAATTAGGCGTAGGACATTACCAAGCACATATACAAAGAATTAGTAGAACATCGGAAATTCACAATGATCTGCCTCCAATACCGATGGAAACCAAAACCAATCGAAAAGTTAAACCCGTAGCACTTTTTTACATATAAGGAAATGAAACAATCAAAGAGATCTGCCTCAAAATTCCGTAAAGAAAATTATTTTATAAAACTAATTAAAATAAGCTAGTAAAATATACAATCTAAAACTACAAAAACAGAAATTTTTATGAGTTATCATTTGAAGCTTGTTAATTCATAGTGCATCTCACAAGCCCTAAATCGTACAATGATATTTAGAAAGCCTATAATAATCGGGCTCCTAAAACATAGAACAATATTTATTTCACTTATTTTCGTTGATAGAAACGCAGTAGTAACGTCATAATATTGCATTCTAGCAGGCTAGTAAATGATATGAAAAATTGGAGCTGAGACAAATTTAATTCTACAGAAACGAGAAAAAAACTCCGATAAATTTTTGATACTTTATCGAATGGAATGTTATATCTCTTTTTATAAAACTGAAATTGGCGACTGTTTCGTTTATGAATGACTTCTGTTCTTTTACTATCGCAAACGACTAGAATAAATATGAGCAGTACGTTTCTCTCCAATTTCATTCAAGTAACGAAAAAAAATTATTTGATGATTTAGCAGGCTGGAAAATGTTATAAAAAATGAAACAGTGTCCCATTTTATTCTAGAGAAGCGAGACACAAACTTCGACAAATTATCGAAAATGTGATATTACAAAATGCCACCCCTGTGGCCCTATTCCGGTAATTCCCCGGGAATAGGGAATTGGTTAAAGAATTTATATATAAATTCGATTTAAATAATTTGTTTCTGGCATACTAAGGTGAAAAGTTAGTGGTAGTTTTTTTGAAAATAAAATAAAATTGAATAAATAAAAATAAAATTGGGAATAATTTTCCCTGATAATTTCGCTATCGAAAAATTATTCCCAATTTACAAATATTTAGATCAAACTTTTTTTCTTAGTAGTGTTCTCCACAAGTCCCATATTCCCAAGGAATTACCAGAATAGGACCACGATAGTGATTGTTTCGCTTGCAAACGTTAAACAGTAGTTCGTAGTCAATGTGAGCCTATGTGGTGGATAAGCTCAGCTGCCAGCTCGAATTCTGTGCCTGATCAGTCGTTAGGTTGATCGATACTCCGAATCTAAAAATGTAGTTTTCGGGTGAAAGTAATGTTGTCAAGCCGATCGCGAGTGTGGTTGCCCAGCTTGCTTCTTTTAGAACATAAAACAAGCAAACTGAGGAACAATACTCAGAATAGACAACTATACTTTTAGACCGAAAACTTAATTTTTAAATTCGGAGTATCGATCAACTTACCGTACCGACCATGCAAGTTGCTTGAGGCTAGTTGGTATGATATCGAAAAGTATCTGTCGCTTGTGACATCTAATCATTCGGAATAGTTGGAATGTTTGTCGATCAAGGATGATCGTAAGATTGTGCGAGATAAGAAACTGGTGTAAGGAAAACAAACCTAAGATAATCCTGTAGTTCCTAGTACTGCTTTTGAATTCCAGATATTGATCACGGTCCGGGTGGGTGAATTTTGCTCACATATGAATCATGGAAGGTACATGATCATTCACACAAGAGGAAAGCGACAGTTGACATGGTTAAATTAATAATTAACGAGCGGCTGCGTGACACGAATTGAATGAATTAAATTTGTTTTTTGAATGAATAAATTTGTATAGTCGTTTTCTTTGTTTTTGATGTCGTTTCACTTTTGGTTTTAAATGGCCGCGGACGAAGTACGCGCGGCACGGCGACTTGTTTGCGCGGCTGGTTTGGAAGAACTGGATGGGTTAACGATGAGTTTGTGAAATGATATACTTGCCATATGTATACGGTTAGAATATTTTTGATTCAATATTCTAACCGCTACACACCAGACAAAAAATATATCGTCATCTCCTCTATGGTACACTTGCTGCAAGTACTTCGTCATTGAAGAAGCAAACACTGGCATATATTTTTAAAAATTTAATTTGAATCAACGTACACAAGTTATCTCACAATCTTTCCCGAGCACTTTATAATAATTATATTTTTCTTATGCAATCTGACATTATCACCGATCATAAGCGCTTCTGACAGTTCATAAATTATAAGAAACTATCTGACAGTTTTCCGTCTACTTTAAAGTACCATGATCATTATTCTAATTACCCCAAAATTTAGCGATCGAGTAATCGAATACGATACTGTGGTTAACAAGATTGACAAACTGTAAGATTTTCCTTCCGGTCCCGATGGACTACCGTCCATCTTCCTAAAGAAATTCAGTAGTATTCTGGCAAAACCATGCGGAGTCGTTAATGTAGATTAAAACAAATCAACATAAAATAGCAACCAATAAATGTCGGTAAAAAATATTCACCGAAATTAGAAATTTTGTTGTTTCTAAAACCACCAACAGAACACCATACTTAATGTTTGTAGGTGCTTGGCAAATTGAATTAAATGTTTAGGGAGGTGAGTTTTAGAATGCAAGATTTGGCCAGTTAGTCATCAATCTGACTATAGGACTATTCGATGATGAAGCATTGTATTTACGCAAAATATCATTGTATGGTTGGGACTTGGGAGTGGTCTGAAGAGTTTGAGGTGTGTAATTTCAAATTTTCAGTTTTAAAACTTTGGAACAAAATTTTGTTCAGCTACTATGTTTTACTCTAACTTAAATAATCGTACAATTTTGAAGGTGGTAAGATTTCGAAATATTAGTCCCTAACAAAAGTGTGTTAGAACAAATAACAGTTTAATTTTTTGCCTCCTATTAGAGCAAAGTCAAATTTGGTTCCAATCCCAAATTGCACGCCAAACTGGCAGGTTTAATTTTTTGAAATATAGTGATTGTTACACCCGGTGGCAAAGTGGTCAGCATGGTTGCTCCAGCAACCGGAGGTCCCGGGTTCGATTCCCGGTGGTGACAAGGAAAAAAATTCACAGCTGGTTTAGGACCAATGAATTAATCACTCATTATCCGAAATGAAAATATGATTATGAAACCTCATTTGAGGCGGCCAAATCCCTTGATGGGATATAGTGCCAGAGAGAGAGAGAGAGATTGCTACACTGTTTCATGGCAACCGAATTAAGTACGATATTGAAGTTTGGGAGTAATTTAATTTACCATTTTAAAATTATAAAATAAATTTGAAATTCCACTCTCTTAAACTCTTCAGAACATCTCCAACCATATCATAAAATTTTGCGTAAATCCATTGTTCATAAAATAGTCATTGATATTGAAGACCAACTAGCAAAATCTTGAGCGAGGATAATTTTATCCTTATAAAATAAGAAAAAATTGAAATTTCAGCCCAACAAATTTATCATCCTTCATCGAAAAGTCATAAAAGCGATAAAATCTTGAATGCAGGGTCATTTTACCGTTACAAAATGAGAAAATTTGAGATTCACCCGCACAAACCACCCCTATGATCGGGTAAATCCGTTTTTCATCGAATAGTCTTACTTGGATAGATGACCAACTTGCAAAATATTTAACGAGAGATAATTTTATCATTATAAAATGAGAAAAATTGAAATTCTACCCCTTACTCGTCTGACCACCCAAAATCTACTATGAAATTTTACGTAAATTCATGCTTTATGGAACAGCCAAAGTTGTATAGATGACCAACTTACAAAATCTTGAACGCGGGTAAATTTTAGGCTAAATTTTGCTTTATGTATACATCGAGGAAATCAGGTAAGGAGTATAAATTTTTAAACTTTTAAATGCAGGATTTAAGAGAATTTTTCCGGAAAATTACCCCATTTTTCGGGAAAATTTTCACTTAAAAAAAATTGCGTATTTTATTTGATACGTACCAATGTGTCATTTTTATATTTTTATAAAAATTTTAATATTAGGATTGTATGTTAACAGTTTTTCGACAAAACTGTTAACAAATTTTTCAAATTTTTTTTACTTAGTTTAAAATTATAAATAAAATTTGACACTTGAACAATTGTATAAGTTCTGGAAAAGCCGGGGTTTGGGGCCCCTATCCTCTAGAGTATTACACGAATTCAAATTACATTAAAAAAAAAAAAATTATTTACAAAAGTTGATTTTTTAACATTTGTGGCACTGTCAGAAGAAGCGATAAGAGCGATAAAAACACGTTGATCTGTGTCTGCAAGGTTGACGAAGCAATTATTATTAGCTAGGTTGTTCTGAGGCGCTTCACGCCCGTTTATTCCCAGCAAGAATAATAATTGTATGTGTATTTCGTTGACATTTTGTGTATTTCGTTGACGAAATTTTGAAAAAAAAAATCACACGGATGCATTTTTTTTGGTCATCCTGTGCGTTCTCGACGAATTTTCTAATTTCCCATTTTTCCAATTTTCTGATTTTTCAGATTACCAATTTTCTAATTTGAAAATTTTCTAATTTTCAAATTTCCATTTACCAATTTTCCAATTTACCAATTTTCTAATTTACAAATTTTCCAAGAGTCCTATTTTCATATTTTTTAATTTCCTATTTTCCAATTTTTCATTTACCAATTTTCCAATTTTCTTATTTTCTAATTTTTTCAATATTCCAATTTTCGAAATTTCCAATTTTCCCATTTTCCAATTTTCCTATTTTCTTATTTGCTTATTTTCCAATTTTTCGTACAGCAATTTTCCAATTTTCTTATTTTCCAATTTTGCAATTTTTTCAATTTTCCAAATTTCTTATTTTCTTATTTTTAAATTTTCCTATTATCCTATTTTCCAATTTTCCTATTTTCTTATTTTTCTATTTTCCAATTTTCCAGTTTTGTGAGTAACATAGAGGTATAATATAGAACAACAATTTTTTTGGTCACCCTGTGCGTTCTCGAGTGAGTCAGTGACATAGACGTTCATAATATATATTTTCCAATTTTTCAATGTACCAATTTTCTAATTTTCCAAATTTTCCAATTTTCCAATTGACCATTTACCAATTTTCCGATTTACCAATTTTCCAAATTTCCTATTGTCATATTTTCTTATTTTCCAATTTTCCAGTTTTGAAATTTTCAATTTTTCAAATATTCTATTTTCTTATTTTCCTATTTTCCAATTTTCCAATTTTCCAATTTTTCCAAATTTCCTATTTTGATATTTTCTTATTTTCCTATTTTTCAATTTTCCAATTTTGTGGGTGACATAGACAGTGTAATATAGAAAAAAAAATGTTGGTCACCCTGTGCGTTCTCGATCAGTGACATAGAAAAAATATTAAGGACAAAGCCGTAACTACTATGGCTGTAAATCTGAAAATTTGAAAGTGGACGAATATATATAAATAACATATGACATGTTAAAAACACCCAGTCGCAACTTTTTTACTGGTCACCACCAGGAATCGAACCCGGGACCCCCGAATAACAGAGCAAGCACTCTGCTTACTAAGCTAACGAGGGCGACGTTTGTATATATATAAAAATAAAAAAAAAATATTGAAAAAATAAAAAAAGTGGAAAATTTTCCGGACAATTTGGCTTTCCCCTCCTAAAAAATGATAGTAAACAATCCTGGATTTAAAAATTTTCAACGAAATTTTGCTTTATCGAAAAGCCATAGTTAAATTGATGCCCAACTGGGAAAATCTAAAAACGCGGGGCCAATTTATCATTGAATTCCACTTCATTAAACTCTTCAGAACACCTCCAAACATACTCTGAAATTTTGCGTGAGTCGATTGTTCCTAGAATAATCATAGTTAGATTGAAGACCAATTAGCAAAATTTTGAAAGGGGACTATTTTTTAATTATAAAATAAGGCAATTTGAAATTTCACTCCCACAAATTTATCAAACCACCCCCATTTATATCAGAATATTTTGCATAAATCCATTCATCATCGAATAGTCTTAGTTGGATTGATGCCCTACAGGCAAAATGTGAATGCGAGACAATTTTATCATTGTAAAATTCGAAAATTCGAAATTCTACCCCCTTACTCTTTAGAATAGCCATAGTTAAATTTATGACCAACTGTCAAAATATTGAACCAGGGCCCATTTTTTCATTATAAAATAAAAAAATTTGAAATTCCAGCTCCTCAAACTTCTCAAACTGTTTCCAATTTATACCAAGAAATGTTACGTAGCTCCATTGTTCATCGAACAGTCATATACTTGAAATTCACGATTTTGCAAATGATATTCAACCAGAATTTTTTATATTTCAGATTTTACGAAGAAATTCTGGAATACGGCCACCTGGAAGGGAACTTAGTTAGAACGAACTCGCCATATTCCAGAACATTTTCATAAATCATTTAAGAATCCCATTTCCATCCAACGTACAAAATTCCATCAATGTCGGTTAAGAAATAGTCGAGTTCCGTCCCAGGTGGCCATTTTCCAGAACTTCTTACAAATATTATTTAAGAATCTCATTTCTATCCAACATACCAAATCGCATCATAATCAGTTAAGAATTAATTGAGTTCCATTCCAGGTGGCTTAATAGCAGAACTTCTTCCAAAAATCATTAAAGAATCCCATTTCCATCCACCATACCCAATCCCATCGTAATCGGTTAAGAATTGGGAGCACTGAATTTGTTTTACAAAAAGTTGCAAAAAATTTACGAACTTGAAATATTAAAACTTGAAATTGTGTTAAAAATTTTTGAAATTACTCTACATGTAATTGAAGTTACTTTAAAAAACTGAAAAAATTGACAATGAAGTATAAAAAATTGTCTAGTAGAAGGTTGTGAATGAACTAAAAAAATATAATATGATTTTCAAACTCGTGAATTGGAAAACCTATAGTTACGACTTTGTATCGGCTGATTTTATACAACTTTCAAAGACATACTCTGCATTATCGACTATTTTATGTTCGCATGTGGTCCTATTCTGGTAATTCCCCAATTCCCTATTTTCAGGGAATTACCAGAATGGGGTCACTGGTTACTGTAATAAATTATAACCCAAATTGCATTATCGACATTTTCGGCGGACTGTAGAAATTAATCTACGTTACCGACATTTTAACTTTCAATCTACATTATCGACATTTTGGTTTTGATTTACCGACATTTTTAGACTGAATAATTTTGGCTAACTTCAGTATAGTGTAGTCGAATTAGATTTCTCAGCTTTGCTTTAAGGAGATTCCTAATATCCATGTTTTTTTAAATTATTCTGATCAAATGAAAATAAAAATAATAATACAAATGGTGACTTCGTCCGTGCGGTTAAGGTGGGGTAATTGGTCGTTGGGAATTATTATTATTATAATTTTCGTAATACCACATCATAAAATCGATTCTCTTTAAATCACCACAAATTTTCATGTGCATTGTGCGTAAATGCCATGTGCTTGTAATAAATTTTATAACACGCACGAACCTCGGTATATGGTTATATAAATTTTAGATTATTTTTAATGGGCTACACAATTATTAATTGCTATTTTATTTTGAGTATTAAATACATTATTATCACCAATACATATATTTAAGTAATGCTTAAATTAACAAATTGTATATACTTAGTAATATTTTTTATGTGTGGCAAGCTTCGTATAGAGCAGCGGCATTTTTTGTAATATGTTTTACTTCACAAATCACAATTGTCACCAATAAATCAAGTATATTATCGTATGTATATGTTACATGCCTAGTCGGGCACAATTTAATTAAGATTTCGGGCCAAAATATTTCCTTACACAAATAACTGGCGTGTTTGCCAAAAAAGCAATTAAATTATATTTTACGAGCGTTATATACAAGATGACCAAATCAAATTCATTATGTGGTCGTATAATACGTATACATAACATCATATGTACATAGATCGATGTTTATTGAGCCAAACTCGAGATAGTTAAATTATTTATGTGTATACGAAATAGGAAAATATCGATAGCATTTTCTAAATTGGTTTTGGATGTATAGTGTCCAAATTTATAATCAATCAATAATGACATGGAAAATACAGTACCCCCAATTGCCTTTGCTGCTTCATCAATCAATTATTATTATTATCATTACTTCATTTTATTTTATTGTCAATATATCGATCTGTGTGTATGTTTCCAATACATATTCCATCGTACCATACACAAAATAACTCTTAACTTTAGTATCGGAAACATAAGTTAAATGATTAACCAATCTTCAAAAAAGGCTTATCAATATTAGATTGGTATTTGATTACAACAACATCAGGTTTATTACTATACATTGAAAAGCTGCAAGAATTTAAAATTAAATCGTATTGTTTGGAAAACCCGTAAAATCGATTTAGTTTTGTGTTTCTAAATTATTGATTGATATCGTTCAGATATCATTAAATTAAATTAAACTGGTAGAAAAAAAAAGTTACACACACACACACGAACATACACACGTCACACTCATGAACTTGTAAACTAGTCTATATTACTAGAAAGGCAAACATATTTTTGTTGAAAATTTAAGGATTCGGAAATTATGTTGGGACCAAAATGATCTTTTGTTATTTCTTAATATGCCAAGTTTGATGATAAGAGTTTAGATAAAAACAGACAAAAATGTCAAATAAAATAATTGATTTTATTGGATATTTCAATTTTACGGATATTTTGGTTTTTATGGTAGAATTCTTGATGTTACATCCGCGTTGATATTAACATAGTTTTTTTCGAACCTTTGTCATCAACACACATTGCACTTCACCTTATAGGAACGGAAATTAATGTGGATACGTATACACATAAATACTCATGATGATCTAAGGTCTGCGCAGTTAACACTACCAAATACGAATTTGAATAAATTATGTGGTACCTCAGATTTGCCTGCCGATGTAAATGTTGTGCCCACCCCCAAAAGCGTAATGATGCTGAATTTGACACACCCAGTAATTAGTTGTATCCATCCTTGTGCGGAATAATAAAACTTTTTCTTAAACTTCTCAGATAAATTTAAATAAATATCATTTTATATAAATAAACTAGCCGCCCCGACGAACTTTGTTCCGCCCCAAATTACTTCGTTCCGAGCAAATGCTTTTGTCCTTCACGAAAATTAATTTTGATGAGAGAGAAAACCAAACAACTCAACCCAATTCTCAATAGACGATTGGCTTGACAGGACATTCCATTCATCTTTTCATCGGATTAAACACTGAATTCAAAAGCGAATGAAATGTCGATTCAAACTCAGGCGTCTATCGAAAATTGAGTTCGTTTTGGGTATTTTCTCTTAGAACTGTAGTCGCGACGTACGTACAACTATGGGAAAAACACGGAAATTCCGCATACTTTCAAGGATTGACCTTGCGATTTGTTAACTGTCATAGCGAACGCCAAACGATCGGGAAACTGAATGCGCTTGAAGTCGAGAAGAATGTCAGTTGGGATCAGAGAAATTCTCGGAAGAATAACATCCTCTCATTTGTATTTGCCTTTGATGATCATCGCTTGAATCACGTTGTTCATCAGTTTCTTCACAGCCAATCGCGTTCCGTTCTACAATTTTGGATGGTACAGATTGCGCAGCATGATTATCACAGATCTGGCCTTGAGCATCTAGTTATCGGGTGGTATTCCCGGCAAATCAAGCGCATTCAAAAACTCGGTTGGATAGTTGATTGCCTTATATTGATTGGTCACACAGTCAACGGATTTGTAACAATGCATTTCCCCAGCGATTTGGTTTTGAATCAAGTAATTTTGACTGTCTACATCCTTCGAAGAGCCAAAAATTGCTCTTTCGCCAATCGTGATTCGTATAATTTCGGCGAATGTCCGGATAAGCTCTTCCTTCGACAACATGGACATGCGAAAAATTCGAGGGAAACAAAACCAATCCGGTCGAAACATCAACAGGACTTTGACCATATTGTCAAGCGAAAACAGTTGTTTGGAAAAATCAGCAAATGATGACAGGTAGCGTTTAATGAAAATTGCCAGCCAGCAGAATCATCGCTCCACCAAAACGTTTTGAGTCACTTCGTAAAGCCTTCATCGTTCGATTGAACGCTTCCAATGATCGTTTGTGTGCCATTGTGGACTCGCCCCAGATGATTATTTTGAATGTACCGTCTAGCAATGATGCAACAGCTAACGCTATTTAAGATCTCGAGCGAATTGTGGCCAAAAGCAATGAAATCAGAAAGGTTTTTCCTGTTCCTCCGGGAGCATCGAGGAAGAATATTCTGCCGTTTGCTTGGTCAACTGCTTTCATCAATTCGTCTTACACGTTCGTTGCTGTACATTAAAAAGCGGGACATTCGTTCATACTATTTGGCTCATTGAATCTCGATCGTACACTGGCTCTCGTTGCAATTCTGATGTTCGTGTATTGTAAATGAAAAAATACGCCAAATCGTCTCATTGCAACTGGCATAACGGCCCAATTGGAACATTGACACTTCGTCATTTGCATCCAGTGATTATCGACCATGATTTCTTTTCCTTTCACCGTCATCGTGACTGTTCTGCCGCCATTTTCGAATAAACGATACCGATATAATGGATAACCATCGTTTCCACTAATTGTGTATGTCAGCAAAGGGCGCGAATATTGTTTTGTGCATTTCCCATCGGCCATACACGGTGAATCTGGATTGTGATCTCTTCGCATGTGAATCATGTTTGTTGCGACTACTACGAACATCTCCGGGTCGGCTCTGGTATTTCGGCGCTGATGATTAGGTTTGATCTGGTCTGATTTTCTCAATTAACCACAGCAGAATGTGTGCATGTGGTAATCCACGCTTTTGCCAATCTACTGAGTACATCCAACAACGTGGCTGTCCGAAAACCATCTGCTTAACGATGAAATACATTAGTGTCATGAGATTTTGTTTGAACACACGTACGGTGATGTCGTGGCGGTCGCTGAAAGTTTGTCCTGGTAGTAGATTATCGATAATTTCAGCGTTTTCAGCGTATTGTGTTCATGCAAAAGACAGTTCTCCAATTATTTCTCGTTTTGACGCATTGAAAAGCGCAAGACGATAATTTAATTCTAATTCAGAATTTCCAACCAAATAAATTTGAAGGAATTTGGGATCTTCATTCACTGGCGAAGGCAAAACTGGCAATTAAGCTTTGCCATGTACACAACATAGCCCTAGTTTCTGCTTGGAACTTCAATGATTGGCAATGTCGGCACTCGCCAGATAATATCAACGCAGCGAATATCTTTGTAGGTGATTGACGAGTCATAATTGAAAGCAGCACGATTCAAGATGACGTTCACCACACTTCAGCGTTGAGTTAGGTTTTGTCGAACCTGAGCTGATGCCCGTGCAGTGCGAACTTGTCCGATATGATCACGCCTCTGTTAATTTAATTCTTCACGTTGCATAGCCGGCATTTTAATCAAAATTTAATTCCCAAAAATTATGATTCATTTGACTAATTTACTTCGAAATCATTAATCCACAAAAATAAAGTTACCGATCGAACCAATCTCAATCCCGCAGTCCAGTTTGATAACCGCACTTGTCACGCACCAATAAATGTCTGGAAAAAATTATCGAGATCGTAAAAATCACACCGAACTTCATATGATTGTAATAATGGTACCGTTTATGGATGGAATTCACACAATTCGATTATCATAAGACAGTCAAAGTATAACGCCATCTACTAACTTGTGGCATTAATGATCACACCTCCGTGCCATCTCTTATTTATCTCGTTAACTGTGTGTTTTTATCAATTTATTTCACAATTTTTTGAGATTTTTCAAGCTTTGCATCGGCTTTTCACGTTCAAAACCATCAAAACACGCAAAAAATTCAAAATTTCATAGACAAAAAAAAATAAATTTTCTTTGGGTTTTTCCGGAAGTTTCCAAGTTCTCCACTCAGATTTTTAGATGTTTGTATTCTAAAAGACCATCTGGATTGGATACGCGCGAAATCTTATACAAATACATCATTTTCCGATTTTTCCGGTGGATTTTCCCAAAATTTTCTTTCGTAAGTACCACGTCCTGGCGTTTTGCCCACCCTCATAAACTTTAGAAATATTCTAATGATATAACTCAAAAGTTTAGGAGGCAATTTTAATACTTGTCAAATATTTAACAATAAAATAACAAATTTTGTCATACATGTTATGTTACAGTAAAAGCTCGAAATCGGTAAATGTAAGAATAAAAATTGGAAAAAACTGTTTCTCTACTTCGAAATCTATGGAATGTGAGTCAGATATGCTCGGAATGGGTTCACTCTTTACTCTACGCAGTATTTTAAATTCCCCTCATGACGCTTAGCCCCTTATGGGGAATAAGTGTAACTACGAGGATGTAGACGGGAAGGTCAATAGATATTTTGTAACCATCGGACCCTCTGGACAACCGGTTGTTAATCGTGTAAACGAATTTAAAAAATTAAAATTTCGTACATTTACCGATTTCGGACTTTACCGGTAACATATAGACAATACATGTGTATTGGTTTGTTTTTCATCTAAATGTGATACAGGAGCAAAATATCCAAAATTTGATTACATTTAGGCGAGTACAAATATAAATGTGTAACAAAATTGAAACTTTCGAAGATAAAGAGCTGTTTAGCTTGTGATTCGAGCGATCAACAGCTCCAATACAAAGTTTAAAATATTTAATTCGTTTTACGGATGATGTAGTCAAGTGTACAATTTTATAAAAGCCCCATGTGAAATGCAACCCTTTCTTGACAGGAAACTCCTGTCATATAACAAAGCATTAGTCTTTTATAGGTTTAAATGATAGGTCTAAAATTCAGATATTAAATTTCAAATTTAATTTAGTTAATTCCTGGGCAAATTTGCCTCTTGTCTTGTGGCGAGTTAGCGTTGAGCCATGCTTGCACCAAAAATTGATATTTTTAGTCTTCCACAAATGCATTTATTAAAAATTCGACTAGGCTCCTACAAAATACTGTTTTTGCTAGATACTAAATTTGCTCAAAATACTGAAATAATTATGGGCTCGGTAAAGGTGCTGAGAGTAATTGCATGCTAGACTCAGAACTTTGTTCCTAAACAACAGAGTACTTTTGATTTCTTGCCAAAACCATCTCTCGTCTGTCCCCACTTGAACAATTGTTGCACGAAACTTCAATGAAAAATTTTGTTCTACAGAGGTCTAAAGCCCCATATACAAACATAGTTTATTATTATGGCCCCGGCATAAACATTAATAATAACGATATTGGCTTCCTTCAGATATCTAATTTGAAGGTTGATTTTACCAATTTTACTGATTGATTACACCAAATATTAATTGAAGTAAAACTTTACGGGCCTGTACAGTATGGGTAACTGCAGCGAGGCAACTTTTGAATTTTAAAATGTAACTTTGCATACCGATTAAGCCCAATTTGTGCTCATGGTAAAAAATTAGTGCTACTCCAGGAGCCGATAAAACGGAAAAAGAAAATTTCAAACTTCGCCTGAAAGATGAAACAAGTAAAACCTGGAGCCTAACTATTGAATTCGACATTCATTTTCGAGTCCTATCGTTTTCCTATATAATCGATAAAAAAACAAAAAAGAAAGATATATGAAATTTTTACTATTCTTTTCTCTTTTGTTTCTACGCTTGCTATAGGAAAACGATACCCGTCGAAAATTAACGTTGAGTTCAGTGGTAAGGCCTATGATTTCTAGAAAATTTTGAAACACTCCAAAGGCGGCTAAAAGAAGAGCATAACGGTCGTGAGTATATAGGATTCTTTTTAATGGTGTAGAATTGATCGATGACTTTGTCGGTGGTAGGCGGAAATGAAAAATAATCCTGACTCACTAAAGTGTCGTGGTCGATGTAAATGGCAAAGTCGCGTATTGCTATAAACTGACATTCGATGATTTTTGAGAGAAAATTCCAAAGATCCCCAACCAGTTGCGCCATTGTATTGTTGGTGTTCAGTAATCGTAATAAATAGCATTAACTTACCATGCCGTTGACTTTTTGAATTCTTTGAATGTTTTAGAACTTTGAATTACGCAATCCCCGCTTAATCACGAAAAATGTTGCTACTGATTTTACAATGATCGCTTTCATTGCGATAATTTTATCTCAAATAGTTATAATCAATTATAAGGTACTAAAATTGCATAAAGTGGAATCTGTATAATAATGACACAAAACTAACTTTTAATACTTTAACATTTTTTAAATGTCAAAAATGGCATTCTGATGCTTTCTAATTCAGAATAAGTTAGGAAAAATTTCCGCCTATAACAAAATTTCATCTTCATTTTTAGTTAAACAAAGGTATAAAAGGTATACTTTTCATGAACACTAGCATAACCGATAATGTTTATTAGATTTCCCCGTTTAAAAGTGTTACAATAATTAAGTGCAGTGTAAATCAAAAACCAAATTTGAGCGTTCCTATACTTTAAAAAAGTTTGGTGTTTTTTCCATACTGCAATGAATGTTTGTGTTCCTTAAACACGAAAACTAAGGGGTCGAATAAATTCCTTTTTTCAAAATTTTAAAGGCGTTCAATTGTTGTCTTCATATTTTACACTTAATATTCCCCTGAGCCTTCTCCCAATCGGATAGAATGCCAAATACGT
The DNA here is from genome assembly GCA_932526605.1 of Nephrotoma flavescens. Classification (NCBI taxonomy): domain Eukaryota; kingdom Metazoa; phylum Arthropoda; class Insecta; order Diptera; family Tipulidae; genus Nephrotoma; species Nephrotoma flavescens. The sequence goes on from OW052221.1 coordinate 97,372,038, forward strand.
GTTTACTCCGTTTAATTCTCCTAAATAGTAATTCGATATTAAAAATTAACAGGCACGATGCTTCCCATTCCCATACCGTTACCCATAACGCAAAAGTCTCCTGCTACGAATAAAGTGAAGATAATTATAGCATTTGTGCATGATGGTAATGCACGATTAAAATGCATAAATGACCCACCCTTATATCATGTCATGCCATTCAATTACCCCCATACATAATACGTAAATAAGTAATGTACAGTTTTTGTATTGCATTTAATTACCGATAAATTATGTAATAATAGACATTTATAATATTGATTAAATATCAAAGATAAAAACAGTTGATTATTATTTAATGTTCATAGGAAAATGATAATTGGCATTCAATTGGAAATTATAATTTATTTGTTTCTTTATTTTCCACTTTACACATAATCGAATATACATAATTATAATGTAAATGTGACACGTTAATAATAGCCGTGGGATCTAACTAAAAAAACTAAACAAAATTATGGTTAAATCCTACGAAACTATACACTGCGCACTCCATTATCAAAATGAAATCATTTCGGGTGGGGGTGGGGTTTGAAATATACAAACATATCATACATGTTACCGGACAAGTGGTGTCACAGTGGTTAAAGGTTCGGCACTTGGGCCGGGAGGTACTGGATTCGAATTCCATCAGATGCCAGATGCACATCGAATTATCACCATAGATTACAATCGGTGATGTTAATAAACACAACTAAGACCCTCATGGAGTGCAGAATTCAGAGCCAACCCACACGCCACTTCAATGTACAGGTTGACATGGAGCTTGAAATGTGCAGGTGAAAAAGTTCTGAAAGTAGTTCTGAAAGTAGAACGGTATAAGACTTGTCTCACACTTGTCGCCTAACGTTGGCAGATTTTGGACAAGCCATTTGAGATACTAATGACAATTGTCATAAGTTTGTCATTTAGTCAGTCAACATACCAACAAAAATCGACAAAATATTTTTTTTTTCATACACATTCAGAAAAAACATATGAAACAGAAACGTATGTCCTTTCGTAAAAATTGATTAACATGCATGTGGACAAATTTCCAACTGGGATGCTCTAAAACAAAAGCTGAAATGGATAACACTAATTAAGGTATCATCACGAATAAACACTCAGGACCTCACGGTCTAACCAAATAATGCCGAAACAAATTTCTAGAATTTCAAGTTCAAAAGGCTGATCACGAAGATTAGTCTTCTTTCAATTGAGGGAATTAAAATAAAATAACAAAGCCTGAATAAGAATAATCAGACAAACAGCCAAGATGAGGCAACTAGCAAAATTATTTGGAATGAGTCCAGCTAGACAATTATTCTCCCACAAGGCACATTTACCACTATTATTAACATTTAATATATAAGATGAAGTCGGAATTTCACTACAAGATAATTTTCATCAGCAATTATAAACACAAGATTTTAAAAATCTAGAGGCACAGATAACGGAAGAAGCAGGGAGTGAAGAAAACCTATTATCCCATCATCATATTTAGCGGTTTAGTACTCTCGATCGTAATACACGGGGGGTAATGTATGTAGCTGAAAATCAAAGCCCAACCAGCAACAATCTCCCCGCTACAGGAGATCACTAAGTACCGTACAGCCCAGACGGATAACCTAACAGGGATGAAACTTCATACTTAAGGTTCTTCCATAAATTAGAAGGTCATTTTTTTGTTTTATTTGCAAAACTTTTTCAACTTTTTTTGACGCCTATTCAATGGGGAACGATCTACTTTTTTAGTACATCACCGTAGCTAAATGGATTTTCAAAAAAACAGTTTGCAGATAAGTTTGTCATTTTTCTAAAACTAAACTATAATATTTTCATTGTAAACTAACACATAATTCTGGGCCACTAAAAATTGTTTTTTGTTTACATTCATGTTTATTGTTGTCAACTTTCAGACTGTTAATTTCTGACTGCCACATAATGCTATTAACAATTATTGCCAGATCTTTAATATTAAGATCGTTTGCCAATTAATTTTGCTTAGTATGTTTTACCAGTATTTTTCGTCACTTACGAATTTCATTTTATTAAATATTCGTATTAAGATCTTATATCAATTAAAACCATTTTTTACGAGTATGTTTGTTACTCTGTGCTAACAGATTATTTACTTTTATTGCTAAAGAAACTGATAATGTTTTACGGTTTAATTTTGTTGTTTTCTATTGGCATGTCGCGTAGCATAAAGATTATTTTTCAATATACGATAAATTCTTATAATTATATTAAGCGCGTTTACCAAATTCTAATTTTATTTTTGTGTAACCTAGTATGCAATTTTTCCAGTGTGTGGAAAAAATTGTTTTAATTCCATACTAAATTCCGTACTGCAAAATAGCAAAGACACAAACATATTGATTTTGGACCAGAAATATTTTCTTTCTCTTTCTATTTCACGGTTGTTTTATTTTTATTTTGTATCTCCAGTTTCTTGTGACAAGTTGGCGGACAGCAAATTTTTTAATTTTAATTTGTTATATTTTTTGTAAGCATGTGAAGTTAGCCCAGTTTTTCATCCCAGAAATAAAATTCTCAAACAATGCTATTCCATCTCATCCAGTTTTTTCTATATAAACTTGTATAAGACGGATTTTTTTTTAATTTTTTTTCTAAACAAAAAAATATCCATTCCAGATCTTTTCATTTAATTTTTGGTTTTGTACTCTGCGTAAAAATAGTTTTTCTAAATAAAATGATTTATAGATTGTATTGATTAAAGATGAGAACAAAATCAGTCACTATGAGAAAATCGTATCATTCTCCAAGAAATATGGTTTGCCGGAAATGATTCTTTATGTTTTGAATAACCTATGGTACGGACTAACGAGTACCATCTGTGCAAAATCGAAACGATCCTAGGCTCTTTATCGGGTCAACAAAAAAAGGTAATGATCGTCGGAGACTTCAATGCCAGAAGTAAAATGTGGCATGACCGTTTAACCGATGAAAACGGAAGAAAAGTAGAGGACTTCGTGTCTAGAAATGACTTCTTCATAATGAACTTGCAGGGACATCCAACGACGTTCTCGTCTAATGGGAACTCCAACATTGACCTACCAATAGTCAACGGAGCCTTGCTGGGCTCGATAGTTGGGTGGTGTGTAAGAGAAAATTGGACCTCTAGTGACCATAGAATCATCAAGTTTGAACTATCAAACGCGCCACAGAATGGTCCTCTTGCAAGTAAACTCCGAGATTTGCCATAAAGATAGCTGATTGGGGTCTATTTGCTAGACACCTGGTCAGCCCTTGCGACAGTGTAGAATCACTTCCTGAAATTAACTCGATTGACGAAATTGATGATAGTGTGGAGCTGATCACAATGCAGTTAACCAGTGTCTGCAACAACTCAATTCCAAAGAAGAGAGTGGCAAAGAGACAAAATAGTTGGTGGAACTCTAATCTAAGGAAACTTAGATCCTCGATGCACAAGCTCAGAAGAGCATACCAGAAGGAAAGAAACCAAACAGCAAAAGAGTGTCTATATATATATATATATATATATATATATATATATATATATATATATATATATATATATATATATATATATATATATATATATATATATATATATATATATATATATATATATATATATATATATATATATATATATATATATATATATATATATATATATATATATATATATATATATATATATATATATATATATATATATATATATATATATATATATATATATATATATATATATATATATATATATATATATATATATATATATATATATATATATATATATATATATATATATATATATATATATATATATATATATATATATATATATATATATATATATATATATATATATATATATATATATATATATATATATATATATATATATATATATATATATATATATATATATATATATATATATATATATATATATATGCGTTGTTTGCGTTGCCTTGCACCATAGTGATACTGAGCATTGTTGTGCTGTATTATCTACACCGCGTAGATAATTAATATTCTACTTGTGTAGATAATGTATGTAAACTATTAAAAATTTGACGTCGAGAATGTAGGTAATGTCGAAAATTATGAGTAGGCGCAATATCAAAAAATTTGAACACAAGTTATTATATGGCAATGACGTATTACTATGTATATCCCTTTTGCTGCCCGCTAACACAATTATGTGGGTTCGGCAAAAGTACCATGTCAATAATTTATTTTTGTATATGTTTTCAACCAACTTACAGATTTGTGCATTGGTTTCAAACTTATTTTCGTCCAAAAAAAACAATATATCGATACACACAATTGTGTTGGTTGTACTTCAAATCAACCCAAATTACTTACAATTTTTTACTTACACATTTGTGTGGTTTGGACTTTAATCGTGCCTTTTTTTGGTTGAAAAAGGGGTATCTTTACTTGTTAGAGTTAAAATAATTATAAGCAATAGTACTTTGACGTCTTCTTGTAGTATTTTGCTCCCAAAGTCTTGTAGTATTTTACAAAATCCCATTAATATCGGTTAAGAAATGACCAAATTCCGTCCCATGTGGCCATATTCTATAACTTATTCTAAAAATCATTAAAGAATCCCATTCCCATCCACCATATCCAATTTCATCATAACCACTTAAGAAATTATCGAGTTCCGTTCTAGGTGACCATATCCCAGAATTTCTTACAGAATCATACAGAAAACTCTACCATTTGAGTATTGTGAATTTTTAAAGTCTCTGAAAACAAACTATTTTAAAGTGAAACCATGGCACTATTATGGCACTAGCTTCGTCTATGGTGGAGTAAACTCCTTCCTGTGACCTTATTCTGGCTTTCCATGGGAATATGGAATTAGGAAAAATATTTTCATAGTATTTTTGTCCAAATTTCAAAATTTTGAAGCTCACATTAATGAGAACATGCGTTGCCGGCCATGAAACCAATAATAACATTATCAACACAAATAATCGAAATTTCTTCAATATTATATAATAGTGGGTTCTAAACGTAAATTAATGTATTTATCTGCCGAAGAAATATCGATGAGTTTGAACAAACTTATTCAAATTGTGCAACATGAAGAATTCAACGGCGCATCCTAAGAGATCTGAATATATTTTTAGACAAAAACGAAATTGTTCTTGTGGGTGGATACACGGTCATGCTGGTCAACAAGCCCTGTTTTCAAAATTTCTAGAATCATATTGGTCCATAAGGCCAAAAGATGTTGTAAGAAAAATAACCAGGAATTGTGTCACCTGCTTCGAGTAGTTTATGGGTGATTATCTAAATCACTGTATGAGTATATCTTTCATTCAGTAACAGCGAAGGGGACTATGCTGGCCTCTTCAAATAAAGCATGGCACCCAAAGTAGTACAAATATTTCAAGGAGAAGCAATTGCGAAAATTGGTATTCCAACAACCAATTTAGTCGGAGCTAAATCAGAATTGGACAGTTTATATAAATTAGTTGCATCCAATTCACTTCAACAAGATGTCACCAAAATGGGCTCAGCTAAGCATATTGAGTTTCATTTCATACCACCGAAGGCGCCACATATGGGTGGTTTATGTGAGGTTTCAGTTAATTTAGTCAAATATAACTTAATCTTCATTGTGGGCAAAGTGCACATGACTTTCGAGAAACTTACGAAGGTTCTCCCAAAGTAGAAGCAATTCTAAATTCAAGGCCCTTTGTATATTGAATCTAAGGATCTATAGCGGTGTTATTGGGGTTTTCACTATTAAATAATTTAACACTCACTATATTTTTGTTATATAAACTATTTATTTATTGTTTATTCCTTTAACACAGAGTTTCTTAATAGGTTCACACTTTCGATGGCGGACGATTGTTCGCGGAACTTTTCACTTTTATTATTATTTGTATATGAGACGGTGTCTCCTTTAATTTCTAAAACGCGACTCGTGTTCTTTTTCGTTTCTCATTCCGTATCAAGAAATTGAATTCTCGATATTTATCGATTATCGCGAATGTAGGTGGCGAAATATCTTTGTTCAGCAAATCGAGCAATGTCTCGTAATTAAGCGGCGCGGTGTATAAATAGTTTTGCTACGAGGAGTGCCACGAAGTGAAAAGGTTTTTGAGCCGCTACAGATCCGGAGGGCATTACCGCGATATTGCTCCAGGTTATTTCTTAATTGGACGGCCATTGGTAGCGCTAATTGAAACCAACTATTCCGATATCTAAATTAATCGAATCAAAATGTGGTAATTATTTCAAAAGATCACTCAGCATTTTTGGATAAGCAGTCATCCTATTATTTAACAAATTTCCAACACCGTACCTATCTGAATCAACAGATAGTTGAACGATTTCAAAATAAAATACTCAGATGGATTATACACGCTCCTTGGTACACCCACCCGTCATAGTGACCTTTATATAGAGATCTCGGAATGGACACATAAAAAATGGCGGAGATAGAGGGATTTTTGTAAAATTTCAAAATTCCATATACCGAGTTTCTTTACTTCGAATGTCAATCAATTTGCCAATTTGAGGAACACTTAGAAAATTTTTGTGTAAAAAGATAGTTCTAGAATAACAAAAAATATCCTTTTCGTTTCATTTAAAGTTTTTTTTTTGCTTTTTTATACAAAATATTATTTACAATTACATTCCCAAGAATTGCGCTTATTGAAGTCTGCAAAAAACAAAGAGGTCATCTACTATATATCTACCACAAAAAGTAGAAAATTGCCTCCCCACACTTTTAACACCCCATTTTAATTTATTTTATAAAAATATCCTTACAAAACACGAGAACCTCCTCAAGAACTTTCTACCAGTTTGGTTTCGGACTGATAAGAAAAAGTTGAGGAGGTTCTCATTTTTGTAAGGGTTGCGTGTATTTTTATACAATGATCCCGGAGTTTAAATTGTGTGGGGTGGGGGAGGGGATGGGGAGGGGTCCAACTGTGCGGTCCAACTGTTATTAAAAATTTGGCATTACGAACCAGCCAACAGAATATACGTAATGTTAATATTTGTGGTACTAATACTTACCAGTTTTTCATATTAAAACGGTTGCATCGCAATTGTGGCTTCATTTATCCAAATTTGATACTCAAACAACTGAGGATGATATTTTGGCTCTGGCCAACAGATGTTTAGGTACGAATTTGTACAAAGTGGTTAGACTGATTCTAAAAATAAAAGATATTCACGAGTTGGAATACGTTTGTTTTAAATTGGGGATTAATGTTGAGGGTCATAATAAGGCTCTAAATTCGGAAACGTGGCCAACCGGTGTATTTATTAGACCATTTCATAACCGAAATTTTTTGACAGGAGCCTCAAATGTCAAATTCCGGATACCGGCTGTAGCAGTGAACTCTTCCGAAATTTAAGTAATGCAGATTCTATGGGGATGTTTCGGCTCAAAAGCTTCGAACATCCAGGCTTGGCGTTCTTGACAATGACTACGATGTGATTATTATTTCTGAAACATGGCTTACTAAAAGTTTTCATTTGGAGGAATATCCAAACAGAAAAGATCGATATGATTTTTGTACCAACCTTAAGGTGTGCTGATTATTGTTAAGAGTTCAAATGAGCTTGTTGCTTGTCATCCACTTTATAATGCAATTGCTGTTCGGTTTAATGTTGCCGGGTCATTTATCCTCGTGGTTGCACCATATGTTCCCTGCGAATCTGCTTTGAAATATTATAATGGAATCATTAATTTCATCAGTTCTGCTGTTACGCTGTTAGTTCGTGATAATGAACAACTAGTGATTTCAGGCGATTTCAATCTTTCTGATATTACTTGGTTTGATGTTCGAGCTTTTATCATACTCCAATTATCAAAGTATGTTATTTCAAATACAAACAGACCTTGGTTTTTTCGTAAGCCGTGGTACAACAAGCCACTGCTTCGCCTTGAAAAAACCGGAATAAGTTCCATTATTTATGTAAGTTACATGGCGTTAAGTTTTATTTTAGTTTCAACATACCTCGTAAGGAGTTCAAAACTTTAAATTGGTTCCTTTATAATAAATTACATTTTGCAAATAGAAGATGATCTGACTTATAATCCAAGGAATTTCTGGAACTTCATAAATGTTAAAAAGAAGGTTATTGGGTGTCCTACTCCAATGACTTTTCAGAAACTTATCTCAACTTGATGGTAATAAGGGGGCTTGACATGATGGGTTTCCACCTATCCTTATTAAGAATTGTGCAGCGAGTTTAGCCCACCCACTGACTCTAATCTTTAACAAGAGCCTACGTACTGGGGTTTTTCCTGATCACTGCAAACTTTCTTTCATTTTAAATCTGGCAAAAGAAGTTATATCAGCAATTATCGTGGGATTCTTTCTGCCATACCAACACTTTTCGAATCCAGGGTGCAGAAATTCTTGTTGTTTCATGTGAAAACTTTAATTTCTCCTGCTCGACACGGATTTTACCCGGTTAGGTCTACCGTTACTAATCTAGTTTTTTTTGTGGACACTTATATGGCAGATTAGAACAAAGACAACAAGTGGATGCAGTATACACCGATTTTTCAAAAGCTTTCGATAAAATTGATCACTCGATCCTTATCGATAAACTAAAGCAGGATAAACTAAATTGTCATTTCATCCCTATTAGGTGGTTGCATTCGTACCTTTCTGATCGCTACCAATTTGTTAACATTAATGAATTCCTCAAGGTAGCAACATTGGTCCTCCTTTATTTTCTTTATTTGTCAATGATGTTGTTGATTATTTTAGATTCACACAATGTTTGCTTTACACAGATTGTATGAATGGTATTTGCTCCAATTACTATGGTATCTCTGATTGTGTTAAACTGCAAGGCCACTTGTAGGGTAAATGTAGGGTTTTGTCATTCTCTCGGATGCACTCATCGGTTATTCAGCAATATTTTCTTTATAATACTGCTGTTGAAATAGTTGAGCTCACCGACTTAGGTATATCCTTTTCTTATGATCTTCCATTTAACAAACACATTGATTCTGTCATGTCAAAAGCTTACATTATGCTAGGCTTCATTAAGCGCAATTGTAAGACTTCGGCGACCCACTCACATTGAAAGTTCTGTTTGTGTCCTTTGTCCGTTCCACTGTCCTCCACTGAATCAGGATTCTTTAAAGTGAACAATTTTGGGTCGTCATATGGAAAATTTGTTTCTATCATTTTTAAAATTGTTTCCAACCGAGAATTTTTGCTTTGAATATCTTTTTTTAAGGTTGATATTAGCGTATTCCACGTAACGTAATTCTCTATGGAATTACTTAGTTCACCACACTCAGCCATATTTATTTGAACTATTTATTAAATATTAAGTTTCTTATTAATATTAATTTTAAGTTTAAGTATTTTTTTATTAAGTTTTTAAAAATTCAGAACACAAATACAAAAATACAGTTTTTTTATTTACGTAATCTCGTTTTCAACTGACTAATTTCCGCTATCCTATACAGCATATGTTAAGACGTAAACACACTTCGAGATTGTAATCAATTATTTTAAGGGAGTATTCATTTATATTTAGTGACCTTTGGGATGTCATGGCCTTAAAAAAAGGTTATAATCCTATTCACCTATATAGTAAAAAGAGGACATGGGGCACAATTTTAATTACATTCTTACGATACTCGTCTTCATTTGCTTATAGAAGATTTAATTCGTATTCATTTAATTAAACGCCTTAACAAAGTGTACATAATCGTATTGCGTAAAGATACAACGGTTCTGTTTGTGTAGCAAAAATTTAATTAAACATTTCCCAACATTAAAAAACATTTTTTTAACGTTTCGTTTATTTTATGTTAAAATCAATATTAAAATCGGATGAATAGATAGATAAGACTCTATATATGATAGGAATATAAAGCTCTGAAAAGAATTGAATTTTTTTCTAAAGAATCATTTTCGTCTTATAGGTATTACACAGCTATATAAAAGTATTTTTTTGTTGTAGGTTAAATAAAATTAAATTATCTGTTTACCAAAGTAGAAAAAATGGATGTTAAATTATTTTTTGTAGTTTTCTTTCTTTTTTTTAAAAAAATAAAGAAAATGTGGAAAATTTATATCTGTATTTTCTTCAATATTTGTGTTAAAATATTTTCACGCCCAACTAAATCTCAAACCACCAATTTAAAATTATATTAAAATGATTTATTAGGTGAGAGATATATGTATGTATGTTGTATGTGCAGACTAAGTTTTTGTAATCAAGATTGTAACTCTTGGTTAAATTTTTATTATTTAGTTTTTTTTGCACAAATCTAAGAATTCCTGCCAAATTAAATTTTATAACTTATTTGGGAACGAGGAAATAAATTAAAAAATATTAGAAAGGGTTTTAATTCTACTAAAATTTATAGTGTTGTGGTCTTGTGGAAATGTGAAATAATACTAAAGAATTATGTAACTCATCGTAAACATCATAATGTTCTGAATTGGTATATGGTATAATTACTCGTTAAGCTCTCTTTTTTATTTTTTGGTCACATAAATTATATTTATGGTGGTGCGAGTCTTCTTACGAAATGTTATTTAACGCTGTGCAAAAACAGTTTGTAGTTATTGCAAATGGTTTCTGCAGCTTGTGAAAAAGTGAATATAGAATGTTGTGTACAAGATTGGTGTCCCAGCCGTAAAAATATTGTATAGCCGAAGGATATAATATCTCTATGACGTGTGGGTTTGTAACATTAAAACTGCTGTACCGATTTTGATAAAAATTAATGTATATGTTATATGGGTCATGATAATGATTTTTAGCTGTAAATAGTCCACCGGGAGTTGCATATATATATATATATATATATATATATATATATATATATATATATATATATATATATATATATATATATATATATATATATATATATATATATATATATATATATCGCACTATCCATTCAAGAAGACTCTAAGTACTAGTTGGTGTCTTTTTGAATTATTGCATTTTAAAAATCTCCAGACCAATCTCTTTCGATGGCTCAAATTAGATTTGTTCCACGTGACCTCCCTGTATAAGATAATTGGGTTTCAAAATTAAATTTACTATGAGCTTCCACTAGATTTTTCAGAGAAAAAGTGATTTCCTGAAAAATCAAGTTTTAGAGTTAGAGTTATTTTGAATGGATAGTGCGATATATATATATATATATATATATATATATATATATATATATATATATATATATATATATATATATATATATATATATATATATATATATATATATATATATATATATATATATATATATATATATATATATATATATATATATATATATATATATATCGCACTATCCATTCAAAATAACTCTAACTCTAAAACTTGATTTTTCAGGAAATCACTTTTTCTCTGAAAAATCTAGTGGAAGCTCATAGTAAATTTAATTTTGAAACCCAATTATCTTATACAGGGAGGTCACGTGGAACAAATCTAATTTGAGCCATCGAAAGAGATTGGTCTGGAGATTTTTAAAATGCAATAATTCAAAAAGACACCAACTAGTACTTAGAGTCTTCTTGAATGGATAGTGCGATATATATATATATATATATATATATATATATATATATATATATATATATATATATATATATATATATATATATATATATATATATATATATATATATATATATATATATATATATATATATATATATATATATATATGCAACTCCCGGTGGACTATTTACAGCTAAAAATCATTATCATGACCCATATAACATATACATTAATTTTTATCAAAATCGGTACAGCAGTTTTAATGTTACAAACCCACACGTCATAGAGATATTATATCCTTCGGCTATACAATATTTTTACGGCTGGGACACCAATCTTGTACACAACATTCTATATTCACTTTTTCACAAGCTGCAGAAACCATTTGCAATAACTACAAACTGTTTTTGCACAGCGTTAAATAACATTTCGTAAGAAGACTCGCACCACCATAAATATAATTTATGTGACCAAAAAATAAAAAAGAGAGCTTAACGAGTAATTATACCATATACCAATTCAGAACATTATGATGTTTACGATGAGTTACATAATTCTTTAGTATTATTTCACATTTCCACAAGACCACAACACTATAAATTTTAGTAGAATTAAAACCCTTTCTAATATTTTTTAATTTATTTCCTCGTTCCCAAATAAGTTATAAAATTTAATTTGGCAGGAATTCTTAGATTTGTGCAAAAAAAACTAAATAATAAAAATTTAACCAAGAGTTACAATCTTGATTACAAAAACTTAGTCTGCACATACAACATACATACATATATCTCTCACCTAATAAATCATTTTAATATAATTTTAAATTGGTGGTTTGAGATTTAGTTGGGCGTGAAAATATTTTAACACAAATATTGAAGAAAATACAGATATAAATTTTCCACATTTTCTTTATTTTTTTAAAAAAAAGAAAGAAAACTACAAAAAATAATTTAACATCCATTTTTTGTACTTTGGTAAACAGATAATTTAATTTTATTTAACCTACAACAAAAAAATACTTTTATATAGCTGTGTAATACCTATAAGACGAAAATGATTCTTTAGAAAAAAATTCAATTCTTTTCAGAGCTTTATATTCCTATCATATATAGAGTCTTATCTATCTATTCATCCGATTTTAATATTGATTTTAACATAAAATAAACGAAACGTTAAAAAAATGTTTTTTAATGTTGGGAAATGTTTAATTAAATTTTTGCTACACAAACAGAACCGTTGTATCTTTACGCAATACGATTATGTACACTTTGTTAAGGCGTTTAATTAAATGAATACGAATTAAATCTTCTATAAGCAAATGAAGACGAGTATCGTAAGAATGTAATTAAAATTGTGCCCCATGTCCTCTTTTTACTATATAGGTGAATAGGATTATAACCTTTTTTTAAGGCCATGACATCCCAAAGGTCACTAAATATAAATGAATACTCCCTTAAAATAATTGATTACAATCTCGAAGTGTGTTTACGTCTTAACATATGCTGTATAGGATAGCGGAAATTAGTCAGTTGAAAACGAGATTACGTAAATAAAAAAACTGTATTTTTGTATTTGTGTTCTGAATTTTTAAAAACTTAATAAAAAAATACTTAAACTTAAAATTAATATTAATAAGAAACTTAATATTTAATAAATAGTTCAAATAAATATGGCTGAGTGTGGTGAACTAAGTAATTCCATAGAGAATTACGTTACGTGGAATACGCTAATATCAACCTTAAAAAAAGATATTCAAAGCAAAAATTCTCGGTTGGAAACAATTTTAAAAATGATAGAAACAAATTTTCCATATGACGACCCAAAATTGTTCACTTTAAAGAATCCTGATTCAGTGGAGGACAGTGGAACGGACAAAGGACACAAACAGAACTTTCAATGTGAGTGGGTCGCCGAAGTCTTACAATTGCGCTTAATGAAGCCTAGCATAATGTAAGCTTTTGACATGACAGAATCAATGTGTTTGTTAAATGGAAGATCATAAGAAAAGGATATACCTAAGTCGGTGAGCTCAACTATTTCAACAGCAGTATTATAAAGAAAATATTGCTGAATAACCGATGAGTGCATCCGAGAGAATGACAAAACCCTACATTTACCCTACAAGTGGCCTTGCAGTTTAACACAATCAGAGATACCATAGTAATTGGAGCAAATACCATTCATACAATCTGTGTAAAGCAAACATTGTGTGAATCTAAAATAATCAACAACATCATTGACAAATAAAGAAAATAAAGGAGGACCAATGTTGCTACCTTGAGGAATTCATTAATGTTAACAAATTGGTAGCGATCAGAAAGGTACGAATGCAACCACCTAATAGGGATGAAATGACAATTTAGTTTATCCTGCTTTAGTTTATCGATAAGGATCGAGTGATCAATTTTATCGAAAGCTTTTGAAAAATCGGTGTATACTGCATCCACTTGTTGTCTTTGTTCTAATCTGCCATATAAGTGTCCACAAAAAAAACTAGATTAGTAACGGTAGACCTAACCGGGTAAAATCCGTGTCGAGCAGGAGAAATTAAAGTTTTCACATGAAACAACAAGAATTTCTGCACCCTGGATTCGAAAAGTGTTGGTATGGCAGAAAGAATCCCACGATAATTGCTGATATAACTTCTTTTGCCAGATTTAAAATGAAAGAAAGTTTGCAGTGATCAGGAAAAACCCCAGTACGTAGGCTCTTGTTAAAGATTAGAGTCAGTGGGTGGGCTAAACTCGCTGCACAATTCTTAATAAGGATAGGTGGAAACCCATCATGTCAAGCCCCCTTATTACCATCAAGTTGAGATAAGTTTCTGAAAAGTCATTGGAGTAGGACACCCAATAACCTTCTTTTTAACATTTATGAAGTTTCAGAAATTCCTTGGATTATAAGTCAGATCATCTTCTATTTGCAAAATGTAATTTATTATAAAGGAACCAATTTAAAGTTTTGAACTCCTTACGAGGTATGTTGAAACTAAAATAAAACTTAACGCCATGTAACTTACATAAATAATGGAACTTATTCCGGTTTTTTCAAGGCGAAGCAGTGGCTTGTTGTACCACGGCTTACGAAAAAACCAAGGTCTGTTTGTATTTGAAATAACATACTTTGATAATTGGAGTATGATAAAAGCTCGAACATCAAACCAAGTAATATCAGAAAGATTGAAATCGCCTGAAATCACTAGTTGTTCATTATTACGAACTAACAGCGTAACAGCAGAACTGATGAAATTAATGATTCCATTATAATATTTCAAAGCAGATTCGCAGGGAACATATGGTGCAACCACGAGGATAAATGACCCGGCAACATTAAACCGAACAGCAATTGCATTATAAAGTGGATGACAAGCAACAAGCTCATTTGAACTCTTAACAATAATCAACACACCTTAAGGTTGGTACAAAAATCATATCGATCTTTTCTGTTTGGATATTCCTCCAAATGAAAACTTTTAGTAAGCCCTGTTTCAGAAATAATAATCACATCGTAGTCATTGTCAAGAACGCCAAGCCCGGATGTTCGAAGCTTTTGAGCCGAAACATCCCCATAGAATCTGCATTACTTAAATTTCGGAAGAAATTTAACTGCTACAGCCGGTATCCGGAATTTGACATTTGAGGCTCCTGTCAAAAAATTTTGCTTATGAAATGGTGTAATAAATACACCGGTTGGCCACGTTTCCGAATTTAGAGCCTTATTATGAAGCTCAACATAAATCCACAATTTAAATCAAACGCATTCCAACTCGTGGATATCTTTTGTTTTTAGAATCAGTCTAACCACTTTGTACAAACTCGCACCTAAACATCTGTTGGGCAGAGCCAAAATATTATCCTCAGTTGTTTGAGTATCAAATTTGGATAAATAAAGCCACAATTTCGATGCAACCGTTTTAATATGACAATCTGGTAAATATAAGTACACAAATATTAATATTACGTATGTTCTGTTGGCTGTTTCGTAATGCTGGCACCAATTTTTTAATAACAGTTGGACCGCACAGTTGGACCCCCCCCCCCCCCCACCCAATTTAAACCCTCGGGATCATTGTGTAAAAATAAACACAACCCTTACAAAAATGAGAACCTCCTCAACTTTTTCTTATCAGTCCGAAACCAAACTGGTAGAAAGTTCTTGAGGAGGTTCTCGTTTTTTGTAAGGGTATTTTTATAAAATAAATTAAAATGGGGTGTTAAAAGTGGGGGGAGGCAATTTTCTACTTTTTGTGGTAGATATATAGTAGATGACCTCTTTGTTTTTTGCAGACTTCAATAAGCGCAATTATTGGGAATGTAATTGTAAATAATATTTTGTATAAAAAAGCAAAAAAAAAAACTTTAAATGAAACGAAAAGGATATTTTTTGTTATTCTAGAACTCTCTTTTTACACAAAAATGTTCTAAGTGTTCCTCAAATTGGCAAATTGATTGACCTTCGAAGTAAAGAAACTCGGTATATAGAATTTTGAAATTTTACAATAATCCATCTATCTCTGTCATTTTTTTATGTGTCCATTCCGAGACCTCTATGAAGGTTACTATGACGGGTGTACCAAGGAGCGTGTACAATCCATCTGAGTATTTTATTTTGAAATCGTTCAACTATCTGTTGATTCAGATAGGTACGGTGTTGCAAATTTGTTAAAAAATAGGATGATTTGATCTTATGAAGTAATTACCATATTTTGATTCGATTAATTTAGATATCGGAATAGTTGGTTTCAATTAGCGCTACCAATGGCCGTCCAATTAAGAAATAACCTGGAGCAATATCGCGGTAATGCCCTCCGGATCCTTAGATTCTATATACAAATGGGCTTGAATTAATAATTGCTTCTACTTTGGAAGAACGTTCGTGAGTTCCTCGAAAGTCATGTGCACTTTACCCACAATGCAGATTAAGTTATATTTGACTAAATTAACTGAAACCTCACATAAACCGCCCATATGTGGCGGCTTCGGTGGTATGAAATGAAACTCAATATGCTTAGCTGAGACCATTTTGATGACATCTTGTTGAAGTAATTCACTTCATGCAACTAATTTATATAAACTGTCCAATTCTGACTTAGTTCCGACTAAATTGGTTGTTGGAATACCAATTTTCGCAATTGCTTCTCCTTGAAATATTTGTACTACTTTGGGTGCCATGCTTTATTTGAAGAGGCCAGCATAGTCCCCTTCACTGTTTATGAATGAAAGATATACTCACTCAGTGATTTGGATAATCACCCATAAACTACTCGAAGCAGGTGACACACTTCCTGGTTATTTTTCTTACAACATCTTTTGGCCTTATGGACCAATATGAATCTAGAAATTTTGAAAACAGGGCTTGTTGACCAGCATGACTGTGTATCCACCCACAAGAATAATTTCGTTTTTGTCTAAAAATATATTCAGATCACTTAGCATGCGCCGATGAATTCTTCATGTTGCACAATTTGAATAAGTTTGTTCAAACTCATCGATATTTCTTCGGCAGATAAATGCGTTAATTTACGTTTAGAACTCACTATTATATAGTATTGAAAAAATTTCGATTATTTGTGTTGATAATGTTGTTATTGGTTTCATGGCCGGCAACGCATGTTCTCATTAATGTGAGCTTCAAAATTTTGAAATTTGGACATAAATACTATGAAAATATTTTTCCTAATTCCCTATTCCCATGGAAAGCCAGAATAAGATCACATGAAGGAGTTTACTCCAGCATAGACGAAGCTAGTGCCATAATAGTGCCATTGTTTCACTTTAAAATAGTTTGATTTCAGAGACTTTAAAAATTCGCAATACTCAAATGGTAGAGTTTTCTGTATGATTCTGTAAGAAATTCTGGAATATGGCCACCTAGAACGGAACTCGATAATTTCTTAAGCGGTTATGATGAAATTGGATATGGTGGATGGGAATGGGATTCTTTAATGATTTTTAGAATAAGTTATAGAATATGGCCACATGGGACGGAATTTGGTCATTTCTTAACCGATATTAATGGGATTTTGTAAAATACTACAAGACTTTGGGAGCAAAATACTACAAGAAGACGTCAAAGTACTATTGCTTATAATTATTTTAACTGCGGTTTATATGACCGAGTTCTGTCAAAAATGGCCATATTCTAGAACATTTTACAAAAAACATTTTCATCTAACTTACAAAATCCGTCCCAGTAGTCCTATTCGAATTGGGAATTGGGAAAAATATTTTCATAGCATTTTTGTCTTAATTATATTTTTTTGGCCTACTGAGGGAATTGGTTTGGTGTAAGTATTTTAGAAACAAAGTTAAATGGGATAATTGAGAACTATAAATGTCCGGGGTAGTGACATCTAGCGCATTAAAAATAAGCTGATTGGGTCTTTTTTATATGAAATTTTAGCACGGCATACTTTATGAAAATAAAAATTAACATACAAAAATAGTCCCAATCAGGTTAATTTTTTTGCCGTCAGATCTACAAACAGTTCTCTATATTGTTCCCTATAAATATTTTGTGGAACAAAAGTTTCCCAATTAACTTTGTTTTAAAATTTTTTGCATTAAACTCATTCTTTTAGTAAGCCAGAAAAATTTAATTTAGACAAAAATACTATGAAAATATTTTCCCTAATTCCCTATTCCCAGTGAAAGCCAGAATAGTGCCACTGGTGGCCTAATTCCAGAACTCCTTACAAAAATCATTTAAGAATCCCATTTCCATCCACCATATCCAATTTCATCATAATGTGTTAAGAAAACACCGAGTTCCATTCGAGGTGTTCATATTCCAGAACCCCTTCGAAAAACGGTTTTCCCATTTTCATCTAACATTCAAAATCCCATCAATATAGGCTAATAAATGACCGAACAAATGGCACAGTGGTTAAAACTTTGGCATTTGGATCGGGAGGTACCGTGTTCGATAG
The DNA here is from genome assembly GCA_932526605.1 of Nephrotoma flavescens. Lineage (NCBI taxonomy): Eukaryota > Metazoa > Arthropoda > Insecta > Diptera > Tipulidae > Nephrotoma > Nephrotoma flavescens. The sequence goes on from OW052221.1 coordinate 97,390,522, forward strand.
GGCCAGGATGCAAAAATGAAATTTCATCACAGATTACGATCTGTGATGAAATGTAACACATCTATAATCTCCTGTCTGAGTGCAAAACTCATGGGCCGACCCATCTTCCATGTCAGTATAGGCTGGCATGGTGCTTGCAATGTGCAGATGGTCTTAAAATCGGTCCTATAGCCGTACGTCCTGGGATTGGCTGTTTGGCGTAAAAGTGAGGACGGAATAAGCAAACCACGAAAGAGCAGGGAGAGTCTTGAACAGGCTTCAGAACAGATTGCAGGGATAAATACAAAAAAAAACGACCGAGTCTGTCCCAGGTGGCCATATACCAGAACTTCACTCAAAAATCATTTAAAATTCTCGTTTCTATCCGACATACTCAATCCCATCATAATTATTTAAGAAATGTCCGAATTCTTATACGAATTACATATTGAATTTTTTTTATGTGTTTAGAGAGTTTCAAATCCATGATAAATTGTGTTAAACGATAAACTGTCCTCCCGATAAACCGTTCTCACGATAAACTGTTATACGATAAATTAACATAACTGTTATACGATATGGACTAGATCGATTGTGGAGTGTTTCTCTCTAAATCCAAACTAATGGAAAGGAACAGCTCCTCCAAATATATATGATACATTTTTAGTTCTTGATAGGATGTTTAATGCTTGGTGTAACCTCAAATTTGTGGATACTTTTGTTGAGGCTGAGTTAATTTTTGGTCTGTTACTTATTGAAGGTCCCTTGTTTCGTTACGGTTTTTTGCAGCTCTTTTATAACAATGCAACCTCGCAGTTTGCTGGATGAGCGTTTCTCGACAGTTCACATATTTTGCTGCACATGTCACGTGATGCAACGCAGCCGGACTGGCTGAAGTGGGTTTTCAAGCATGTTTATTCTTGTTAGGTCATTGCTACTTTTCATTAATTCATATTGATCATATCGCTCATTGCAAAGTAAGCTATATAGCCTTTGCTCCTTGTCAGTGGTTCGTTTGTATTGTTCTGGTTCATTATGATTCAGTTTGCCTTTGTTTTTTTGCCAGACATTAAAGAAGGACTTCTTTGCCTTGGGGAACCTAACGCCTTTATTACGATTTATGCTTTTGATATTGAGGCTTGAAGGATGTGCAGTCCAGTTTCTTACTGCGATTACTGCCATTATCAAATACCCCGGGTATTTGATTTTCCCGGTAGCTGCCATATATGCCGGGCTTTCCCCGGTCCACCACTTAGGGAGGCACTGATGGGTGAACTAGCAAGAACAACTATTGGATAGGGATTCTAAAGTGAGATTTAGACAAACTTCTAAGATCTGGACAAAACTTCGCCATTTCATTACAAAGTGATATGAAATTATTTTCTCTAGATTGATTTTGGATTGAAACAAAAATTTTATGTGACGTCGTGGTATCCATTCTACATGACTGAAATGGATTCTATTTGGCTATATGCTGGGGAAAACGCGGATAATTTTCTATCAATAATTGTGAAATTTGCTTCGTAGGCCTATATTGTAATTCTACTGTGTAATTTGAACAAGTCAAGTAAATATCAAAATAGTTGTGCAGAGTTGCAATTGAATTTTGGATTAGAAACTTGCGAATCTAACTGTAAAATTATGGGAGATTATCGTTTAGAATCCTCTAAGTACGTTTTTTATATTTTTGCGGCCGAATAATTATGTTTCACATTATGGGCACAATCTCAAAAATACCCAAAGGTAACCTGTATATTCCGTTAGTTTTCTAGTAGCAAACGTCATAATTGTTCTACGTGGTAAATGTGGAGAAGATTTATCGTTTAGAATTCGCTCTTTAATTTTCAGAGATTTTGGTGCCGTATAAATTTCTTTCGGTTTCTGGACCATATTTCAAAAACTTTCACAGGTAACCCAATATGTGCAATGGTTTTTCTAATTGATAAGATCATAGTGAGGCTACATCGAGAATTTGGGGAGAAATTGTTTTAATTTATCAATTAATGTCATAATATAATATTTTGGAATTTAATTTGAATTATAGATGGAAGATCTGCAAGAATCGCAACAATCAGTTTCGAACTTAATGAGATTATTGATTTGAAAAAATCAGTCATCTCATCAGGCCGCGGCGACTGACGTTGATATTTTTACATAGGAATATTGTCTATATATAGAAAAATACCATGTAGTTGTACTACTAGCGAATTACTGTATAGCGTACGAAATTCGATTCTTTCATATTCTCCATCTATACTTCATTTTTACCAATTAACTTTTCATTGTGTACGAATTACTTTTATATTTTTACGTTGTTGTTGTTTTATTGTAATGGTTTTGTTGTGAATGTACGGAACAATCACAACAAAACCATTACAATAAAAAACAACAACAACGTAAAAATATAAAAGTAATTCGTACACAACGAAAAGTTAATTGGTAAAAATGAAGTATAGATGGAGAATATGCAGTAATTCGCTAGTAGTACAACTACATGGTATTATATATAGACAATATTCCTATGTAAAAATATCAACGTCAGTCGCCGCGGCCTGATGAGATGACTGATTTTTTCAAATCAATAATCTTATTAAGTTCGAAACTGATTGTTGCGATTCTTGCAGATCTTCCATCTATAATTTAAATTAAATTCTAATTTATCCGCGATCCAGCGTTAAAGGAAAGAAAAAGTATGGAGTGGTTGGGAAGCTCATTGTGTATAAGTAAGTATGAATTATCATAGTCGTTATCATACAGATTTGACGCAAAATGGAAGAATTTCCTACGAATTGAAATTTAATTCGAGATATACTGAAATAGACCAATGTACGGAACAATCACAACAAAACCATTACAATAAAACAACAACGTAAAAAAAAAAAAAAAAAAATTATAATATTTTGACTAAAATTCAAAACCGTCGACGGTCTTATGCTGGTCGATGTACGCTGGTTACACTAATGCCCAAGGACGACATTCACAGTTTGGACTTCATTCACAAAATTCGTCGTTGACGGAACTGTAACCACGGTGGAATTCTGTAAACCATCGATAAACACAGGTCCTTCATGGTGCTTTATCGTTAAAATTCGAATTAAGTGCATCAATGTACTGTTGATGTGCTAGTCCACGTCGAAAATTGCAAAAAGTCACAAGAAAATGTTTACGATATAGTTCCATTTTTGTCCTAAACTGAAAATTTGAAATCACGCTGCGAGCTAATATACCGTTTAAAATGTCAGACTTTACGATAGAGGTGTCAGTTTCCAGTTGGCGGTGTTGCACAACTCCTCACCCTCGCAAACTCGGTGACGAATTTATTGGAAAGGACATAAAAATATCCTGATATGTATTATCGTTGTATAATTAATTGTAGTGATTTGATACGGGGTGGGCCAAATATTGGTTAGTTTTTAAAATCATGGGCTATGGCAACACTTTTTAGAACGACAGCTCGAAACAATCATGTTTCCACTTGAGGGGGTTTCGAAATATTGAAAACTTATTTTCAAAGACAGTGCGAAACCAAGCGAATTTTGAAAAGAAATATGAGCCATGAAAGAGCGTCAAGCGGAACCGCTGTGGTGAGATTGGCGAAGAAAGTTTGTGAAAAAGGCTTGCTAAAGGATGACAGAATTGGTCCCGAGCTCGGACTCGGGCGATCATAGCAGCTGGCCATTAGAAGCATCAGCCTGAGAAGAATACTGTACAAAGACCTCGAATTATTCGCCTACAGATGACTGAGCAGTTGAAAGTATTTATTCGTTCGCCTTGATATCAGTTCGCTACGTAGGCCATATACCAGCTTCATAATGACGTCGATTTTGGTCTAAAAATCATCTTTTCAGCAGGCATATTTCCATCTCGGCGACTATGTAAACAAGCAGAACTGCCGGGTTTGGGGTTCGGAACAGCCACACGTAATCGTAGAGAAACTAATGCATCCACCAAGAGTGACTGTTTGTTGTAAGTTTTGGAATAGTGTTGTTAATTTAGATCAAATCTCCAATTTATAAGAACCGATTTGATTTCGAGCGAGTTTCCAGCGAACGGTAAAAAAATTATTAGAGCTTCAGTAATTAGCGTAGGTTTTTGACACCAAGACGGTTGGTTAAACACTGCATATATTTATGTGGCTCGATAAATCGTATGAAATGGCGTCTGCTTCATTTTGCCACACAAATCGGATACATGTACTGAATGTGTGGTACCCATGTAACTTAGATTTCCATTTAGCGCAATTTTGCAAAACTTCACCATTCAATCGCTTCGAGGTTACAACAAACGGACGATAAACCGCAGATTTATTAAAGTAAATAATTTTATAAATTCGGTAAATTTGTTGAGAGTATCAGGATTTTGGTAAACGGTGGGAAATTATATGTTGTAAAAATTGTTCGGTAAACTCGTAAAAAATTTCGAATAATTTGCACATGAGTATGGGAATAAATTTCGTTGAATTTGTAGCGATTATGGATGCCAAATTTGCAAAAGTTCATCGGCTTCACGGACCGGTCCCAGGTTTATTTGAAAATTTAGTAAATTATAACAAGTTTGTACATTCCTTTATGTACATTCACAAAATAATACTTGCAATGTTGCAAGTCTACTGAGAAAGATTAAGACTGGCTTCGTCTTTAGACGAATTCATAATCCGAAAAACATCGTCCTTCGATAAAACGAAAATGACAATTCTCCGAAAAGTGTGATTTACCGAAAACGAGTATTTGCTAAAATAGAACATTCAGTAAAAAATGACAATTCATCGGAAATAAAAATATACCGAAAATGGCAATTCGTCCAAAATGTTGTACAAACGCAGTTACGAAGTAAAATTAAGTAACCAATTTACCGAAACACGGTTTTTATAATGAAAGTAGAATTTCTATGTCAGATAGATCTGATGCAGTTCGGCAGAATTGCGTCCGGAACTTATATTGGAATTCTATTTTTCAAATATCATCTGAATTCTACACTTCTCCTTTGTAAAATAGCTTAGTTCTTATCATAAGGGACATCTGCTAAAACTCACAATCCGAATATCATGTATGGATTTCCATTTTCGTTAGACAAACCGAGTGCTACTCGAGCGCTTGAAAAATGCCTAGTTTCATTCAAATTGATCAACTTTCAGAACCACATTAGAAAAATCTTTGTGAAGCTAGTCAAGAATATCATTATAAAAAATATAAAAAAATTGGCAACACCTAAACTACAAAGTCATCCTAACCCAGAATATAATTTCTCTTTCTCTCTCTCTCTTTCTCTCTTTTTCTAGCTTTCACATCCTATGAAGATATTTTGCCGCCCGCACTATAGTCCTCCATCCGTCTCGGCCCATCGCTCTCGTCCAGCGCAATCGAAGTCTTCATTATTGGTCATCCGTTGTTGTGGGGACCTTATAACGTGGCCGATTAGATTTGATGAATCCGATAATATCGCAACCTTCAAGAAGTTGCTTTACCTCGTGGTTCATACGAATCAGAATTTCATTAGTAATCCCAAATTTAGTGTCTGTAAAAAATTTACTCTACCCCAAAATATTTGAAAATTTTACTCAGTAGGTCTAAAATTCTAATAAATTTTGATATAAAAATTTAAAAAATAATAAAATTTAGTGAGCGGGCGCTTTATTTAATGTCATTTTAATTGCATGGTCGGTTTGAATTTCAAGGGCTTAAAGTTATCTATATATATAAAAATGAATCTCTATTTTCCTTGGTCACGCAATAACTTGAGAACGACTTTACCGATTTCATCCATCTTTTTTTTTAAGTTTCCTAATACTTTGTAGAAGGTTTTTACGGAATGAAAAATTAAGAAAATTGCACAGATAAATGGAAAATTTAAGAAAACGAGTACAAATTAAGTAGCCTGAGGTTTGCAATTTATTATGTATGAAAGCGCAGCAACTGTAAAAAACAGTTAGTTTTTTGCTTACTTCAAAAAATTTTATTATGTTTAATTTTTTTCCTGTGAAATCATAAAATGTTTAGAATCTGGCCCATTTCCGCAAACCAATGAATGTCGTGGCTCTTGTGTCGGTATCAATGGCGAAAGGCCCATGAGTCATAGCGTATATGATGTCGGCCAAAATTATATATTGGTATATTAGTGAAAAAAAATTTAAATTATTTTCTTCATTAAATCGTTGCAACGCGTAGAAAAACTTTAAATGTTTAAAATATTCTGTTTTATTATTCACGGCATGGAAAAATTTACCATCCCAATCTAATTTTTTTTTGAGGATATCTAATAATTTTTGATTTGATGTTTTGACACTTTTTTCATTAAATAAAAAATCGAGTGTCCTATACTTTGTCAAATTGGCGTAAAAATCTTCTAATCCTTGAATCCCTCCAATCACGATAAAAATCTTCTAATCCTTGAATATGCAATGAAATATTGTAGTATATTGCGATGCAGCCGAAACAAAAAGGTTTGATTTATATATGATAATTTTAATCCATTTTACACATAATATCTCGATATTCTTGATCCAATTCATATTTATCTCAACTCCCATCAAGTAGGTGATACTTATTGGCCCATTTTTTCATTAACAAAAAATGGATGTATCGTGATGACTCAACGATTAAATTCGATAGTTCTTCCACATATTTTTGAATATTTTCAAATACCGCTTGACTTTTACACACTTTACATTAACTATTTTTCTAGGGGTATCACTATTCCGTTCAACTTTTCTTTTGGCATTTCGGTCAAGAATGATAAAACTAAATAAAGGGTCCACCTTTTATAGATAATATAATATTACACCATTATATTCTATATGGTCGAAATTAGTATGAAAAGATACCAAAATGGCTAGGTTTTCGTAATATTTTCGAAGGGGTCGCCAAGCAATTTTTTTTTAAATTTTGTTTCTTTTTTGATTTTTTCTTGGGAATAAGTTTAAATAAATGTTTAAATGAAATTAATTGTATTCTCGGACCCAAAGGGTCGGACCCTTGGATCTATAATCTTTTTTTGTTTATGTATATTTTTTTATATAAAGCTACACACCTTGGCCGATTTAAATCAAACTTTACAAAAACATTGTTAAATACTTAAGGAAGGTCACTGAGCATTTCTCACGCCTCCTCCTCCCACATGGAGAGGAAGAGGAGGTGAGGAAGGGCATGATAAAGGGTTCGAAAGTTAATCTAGAGAAATATCTAAAACTTCACGGAATGATGTCTGAAAAATAAATCATGGTCATACTTTGAAGGTATGATGCTCTGATGGTGATGGTAAGGATGATGATGATTGGACGGTGGATGATGGATGTTGGATGGTGCATATTGGATGGTCGATTACAAAACTTGGATAGTACAAATTATTGAAAAATGTATTTAACCAAATTACTATGTTTTCCGAGCAACGCCACGTAATTCAGCTATTTATTTATAAATCAAATCCATCTTCGCCTGCCAAATTGTCTGCCAATTCTCTCCGTCCTATGCATAAATTAATAAAACAATTATAAATATTCCATATTGTAATAATATATTTTTTAATTATATTAGAAAATCGTTTTCAACAACTATATTACAAGTTATAATTTAAAATATAAAGTGGCAAAAGGTAACAGTAATACTAAAAAAAAGAGAAAAAAGAAAGTGGATTTAAACCATAACAGCAAAAAATATTTATACACAATGAATATGACTAAGGTGACCAATGCTAGAACGAATAAAGCACCCAAGCCCCAATAAATTAGATGGCGTGTTAAATCTTTAATAGCTGTCTTCGGATTCACAAAATTATTGTGATCCACAAGCAAATCCGAATTTTTTTCTACTGAAATACAAACGTGATGATTGATCGCTATAAATTCATTGTAACATTTGCAAGTATTTGGTGCGACACATGTCCCATTAATGCAACCCACTATCGAACCAAATTCACAGATTGGATCACAATCATTTGGAATCAATTCACTATCGTAATATCCATCATTGCAAATACAAACGTCACCGACACAGTTACCATTAACACATTGCGTGTTGCATGTATTCGCCTCCTCTGCCCAAGTACCTTTTTCCGTCGGTTCGAGTGTTGTTTGGTATGAGTTAAACCATTCGATAGTAAAAAATTTCAGAATCACATTCGGTAGACCATCGGATCGTATTTCTGCCGTCCGCTCGATTTCATCAAATCGAGTTTCGATTATTAGTTTTGGTTCACTATTCACTGTTTCGTCGGATTCATCATCGACCGTTGATAAAGTGTCGTAGCCAGATCTGAATAAAATTTGTAACTCGATTGGTTCGGCCGACGTTGTAACCGTAGTCTCGCATCGTGACTCATTCCATGCATTCCGCACCAACCGATAATTTTCGTTGCATTCACAAATCCCGGGATCGATGCACACACCATTTTCACATGAATTACAAATTGGTTCGCATTGCTTTGTTTCATTGAGTCGATAATTTCGGGCACACAAGCATACGTCAGGTTTGAGGCATACACCACCTTTGCCACACGATAAATTACACACTGGCGTACATATGTTTTTGTACGATTTATAGGGCTGATAACCCTCGTGGCATGAGCACGTATCCGGCGATGTACAACCCGAATTTATACATTGCGCTTTGCATACGGGGACGCATGTGCCATTTTTATGCCGTGCATAATTCATAAAACAATTGCATACATTGGGTAAGATACAAACTCCGTGATTGCAATTGGTGCATATCGGGACACATAGATAATCCGAAATTTTGCGATAACCTGGGCAGCAAAATTGAACGAGTTTTGTTTTGACACCTGACTAAAATAGATTAAGTGTAATTAGATACGTAGGATAGAAACAATTCAAGATATTTGAACACACTTTAGAGACACGCTTTGTACCCACCTGCGTGTGGAGTTGTCTATCACTGCAAATATTTTTGTTTTAATATTTGGTAAAATCATTAGAAATCTAATCGCACGATATTTAGATTACTTACAAAATAGTCTTAGTACATACGCCACTTTGTATGCGTAGCGGTCGAATTGTTGCAGTCCTTGTGATTTTCGCATCTAGAACCGCAAAAGTACTTGCACTAATTACAAACACTAGCACTGGACCTACGTTCATCGTGTTTAAACAGCACACTTGATACTAACTTTGAGCATTTCAATTATGATCGACGGCGCTCAAAATTATGAAAACGAAAAATCTTTATTGCAATTCATTTTCAAAACTATACTGCTAAAGATTAAAAGCGGAACTTGAGTTACATATCTGGTGCTCGTCTTATTGTTTGTACACATAATTCTAAAAAAAAACAAGGGAGGTGGATACATAATTTAAGAAGTGTGATAAGAACTGTATATTACTCTGCTTTTGCATAAATTAATCAAGCGTCGTGTGTCATCCACCATATATAGAGTTTTCCAATAAGAGTGATTTGATTTCTTTAAAAAAACACAATAATTGTCTTTTTAAATTGAAATGTTTTTTATTTAATGTGAATTCGATACAATTAAGTTCTGAATAAAACGTCATTCAAATGGCCTCCACGACTTCTTCTGCAGGAACGAATTCGATGAACCCAATTTTCGAGCACTTTTTCCACTAAATTAAGTCGTATGTCATGAATAGCAAGTTCAATATTGACTTGTAAAGCTTGAAGAGAGTTTGGTTTATTACTAAAGACCAATGACTTCAAATAACCCCACAAGAAATAGTCTAATGGTGTTAAATCACAACTTCTTGCACTGAGAGAAAAGTAAACTCACATTAAGCGGTAACGGAACGATTCAAAGAAATTTCGTGTTTGAATGTGTGCTAAGCATATATTTTCTTAAATTAAGATGAGTGTTACTAAATTCATTGAAATCGAGCAATCTGTTTTTGAGAAATACATGTATACTTTTAATAAAGATAATTTCTTCGATTGATTTTTATATTCTATTTTTGTAAAATATTTATTCTTCGTTCGAGGCATTAGTATCATATTTTGAAGAATAAGCTTCTCAATTTCAGTATTTCACATTTACAAAAATATAAAATAGGATCTCACTTCGAGATGAATTTCTGTTCCAAAACAGAACATTCACTTTTCATTTAAGATTTAATTTTCTTAAAACAAGATCGTTAAATCAGAAACTGAGAATACCTAACATCGATTTAAGAAAACAATACTTGATGATCTTGATGGATTTGCTTAAATCAAATATTTTTATTCTAAATTGAAGAAAGTTTATTCCACATTTAAGAGTGAATCTATTCTTGGATGGAGATTTGTATAATTTTAGCTTATACTCTATATTTTTGAATAAAATCGATTTTTATAAATTTTTGAAATTGTTTTATTAAAAAATAAATGTTAAAATTGTTTACAAAAATTTTATAATACTAGAAATTTGGCGTAAATTGACCCATCTTCCAATATCCTTATTGAAATTCGTTTTACATATATTTTACTATTCAGATTTATAAATTGGTAATAATTATAAATAACTAGTTCTTAACGTTAAAAGTTCAGTAAATTTTTTGTGAAATTAAAATTATATTTTTTTTTTGGTTGAAATATATTTAATTTTGAATAACGTTGGTCTTAATTGTACATTAGTTTCTATAAAATATGCATGATTTTCGATTAAAGTATGTTGGTATGTAATAAATACTTGAAACTGAAACCATTTTTGAATAATAATCTAATTTATAAAAAACAAAACAGATGCTTAAATTTTGTTTAATTTCACTCAAAGAAATTTTATTATTTTAACAGTGCTATCTATAAACACTTTTTATGTAATAGAAAGTATACAAATTTAATATGTAATAAGCTCTTTGCTATTGAAACTGGCAAATTAACTCTAGAAAATGTTACATTAGAATATTTTTTAATATCTATGGCTTTAGATTCGTAACGCATACACCAAATCATGCGTAACGGGCCAGATTTTTTCGGCATATTTTTATCGCATATTTTGCAATGATTGTTGTAATAAAGCAATACTTGAAAGTTCTAAAAAGTACGAGGACAATGAATTTTCAATCGATGGCTTCCAAATTTTTATTTTTTTTTGTATTTTGTGTTTGATATCCGTCCGGTTGGTTGGTGGCAAGCAATAGTGGAGCTCGAGTTTTTGTAAATCTGAAAAAATACATACATAATTATTATGCAACTAATAATGTACCATTAAATTTAAAATATAATATTGAACAACCGAATATATCTTACACATAAATATGTATAAGCAAAACACTTTTTAACACCATAATTCAAGCCCAGGGCTCACATACTAGTTTTTAAAATTGGTCCCAAATTTACTCTACGATGAATTAATTATATAGGGTGTCGGTCTAAAGACGAAATCGTGGGGGGTTCGGAGGACGGTGATCGATCTTGAGGACGCAATTATTAATAAACAAATTCTAAAACTTTTAAAGGGGAGTAATAAACTTAAACAAACTAATTTCAGAATTCGTTTAGGCTTAAGATGCTGAACTTAATTCAATAATTCCAATAAAAAAATAATAATAAAACAATTATCATAACGTATAATGGATCAAACCATCCAGTGTTGTACGGCGTAAATTGCGCGTCGTATTCTATAATATTATCTATGAATGCCTAGCCATACAGATAATTATAAAAAATTTATATTAAGCCTTATGTTTACAACCAGCATACCCGGGTATGTCGATATAATTCCATAGATTAAGTATTGAAAATACGTCATAATTTTATTTTAAACTGATACGTAAAGTTTGGCAAAATCTAATTTAAAACTTAATTTGTTAAGATACTAAAGATTTCAAGCTAATAAGTCACCTAAATCCATCCTAAATCCTAAAATCTTGCTCAATAAAACAGGAAAACTTATCCGGGTATGCTGGTTGTAAACATAAGGGTTAACAGTGTGGATTATGAAAACAATTTTGAAAATAATAAAAAATAGTAATTTATGCACGCATATAGATGTACAACACTGCTATTAGGTATTCAACTATTTGGATGTCTAAATATTAGGAAATACATAGCTTACCAAGTTCAAGCTCTCCGAGGTTCCCTAATCGTTCTAATGCATTAACATCCATAATGTTTCCGTTTAAAATTTTAACGAACACGTCTTGGATCCTAGGCCAATTCGATAGAAATGAAGTACATATTTATATTTGGATAACGAATATCACCAATATCAATCTATAAGTGAAAAATGTAAATGAAAGATTAATAAAGTAACATAATTAAGATAAAAAATAAATATATTTTGTAAATAAAACTTACAAGTCGATATCCATTTGCAGTTGAGAATAAGGGCCATTCTGACTAAGACTATATCTAAGCTGGTTGCATTTTACCTGATTTCTAAAGTTTCACATGGCTCATGGAAATAGTATAACCATGTTTTGTCCTGCTTAAAATCAGGATTTTCGATTGCCTCAGTTTCGGATGCTTCAGCCAATATACCTGATGACTTCGATTTTGAACGTATTCCTGCCGTATTATTCCTTGTTTTTCAAACGGTGTAAACAGTTTTTAAACTTATGATATACAATCTTCCTTAGGGATTTTGCTGATTTGGTTGCAGAGGGTTATAATAGTACTCCTGTGTAAATCAAAATATAGCCAACACAATTATTTTATTTTACAATTTTATGTATATATATGTATACGCATACCCACATACACTATTAACTCACAACCATACACAAACTCTAAACATTATTTTCATGCAACTAAATGTATGTAAAAGTATACAAACCTATCGGCTTTACATAGGGGTTGGACTTCTCTTTGACGCTTGCAATATCGTGTTGCTTTTGTCACATACATTTTATTTTTATTCACTTTTACATTAAACACTTTAACTTTCTAATTTCTTAATTTCTAAGTTTTATTTTTATTACACACTTGCAACCACCAAAATATTGCTGAAACTTTTTCTTCCTTATAAAAGTAAAGAAATATTATTTTAAGTCACATCACACTATTTTATATAAAATTATTTTAACGCATGTCCACTGCCTATGTAATTTTCGATTACACCAACCATTTAAGATGAGAAAAAATTAACGATATTTCATTAATGGTTCTACTGCTGGAAAGAAGTTAATTCTTAATTCTAGAATGGAAATTCCGCTTAATATTATTAAATTACTCCGCGTTTGAGATTACATCAACAAATCTATTGTTTTATTCTAAAAATGAGAATAATTTTCTAATAAACGGAATAAAATTGTATTTTTATATTCTAAAATAGAGATTTTTTAATCTTAAATATATTATTTTTAATCTCGTTTCAAATTTATTCACTACCATACATTTAAGAATAACCATTTTATAATTGAACATAAAATTAAAGAAAAGGACGCTTAATTTTTTTTAATGAAAAAGGTTTTAATTTTAGAGGATTCTAAAACCTGTCCCTTATCAAGAGTTCTTCTAAACAAGGTTAAATTAGAACGACGACAACACGTACGATCCTTTACGATATATGGAATACGTAATTAGCGTATTTCGTACGGTCCATTTTCTGGTAAATTCTTAGAACTTGAACTGTTATATTAAAATTTTGACATAACCTACGTATCATAAGTTGCACTGATATTTTAATAGATTCTCAAAGGGGTGCGATTTAATCAACTAATTACAGATTTAAAAGGAAATTGACTATACGGATACCTATTATTATACTGTTATACACATTTGGATAACTAGTGGTACCGGTCGTTACAGGTACGTAGGTTATGAATAGACAAATCGAAAATAGTTTATAGAGCATCTGTGTTTCTGTCTATTTAAGTAGATAAAATGTTGTTAAAAATATCGCAGTTTTATAATTCTAGAATTGAAGTATCATTACTAGCCCTGCGCTGCTGTACTTAACTCGGGGTACCCAATAGTTTTATCAGGAAGGTAATTCGTTGTATTAAAATTGACCTTTGAGGGTATGGACTGTTGTAATAAATTAGGGAGTACCATTTTCTTGTGCAAGAAGGTATTTCGATTCCACTTATTGTATGTGAATTGAGCTACCAATTTTGATTAATCGATCCTTGAGTGTGTGTGCTAGCCGGTAACTTTATTATGCTGGATAATAATTCGATGGATTATTGCTCATTTTTGAGAGTATGTGATGTTTGAATATATTCTGGGGTATTTTTTTGTAGTGATAATTATTTTCGAATCCTGAGATGTGTGGGCAGATCGAAATTTCCATTTTGTTGTAAAAAATGTAATGCAATCCATTAATTATAGATCTAAATTATAGAATGTTGTAATAAATTTTCGGATAAAAAATTCTTGAACACTTATGTAATTCGATGCACTGTAAGCACTGTTTTAAATATTTAAATTAAGCTCAATACTCATATATAATAAAAGTTATTTTATTAAATGGTGGAAATGTATGGATTGTTTTATTTATGTAGTAAGGCACGATCCTGCTGTTTAACTTTTAAAAATTAAATAACGTTTCTGCATAATTTGACTTTGTTTTCAATATTTAGTTTTGTAAATAGTCGTTCTAAAATAATTCTCAACACGAGAAAAACGGATCGACTATCGTGATCCGTTTTTCTCGTGTTGAGAATTATTTTATCAAATTTAGAGGACAAAACAAATATGATTTCAAGAAACAAACATTCTTTATTCAATCGTTAAATATATTGATTACTTATAGGTTTTATGATACACTGGAGAATAGATACTGATTAATTTCATAAACAAAATAAAAATTTAAAATAGAGTCTAAAATTATCAAAAGAAATGTAGTGTTTCTCAAAATTAGTAAATGCTATTGAATTAAAGAATTATTTTTGTTTCTTAAACTAAGAAACTTAAGTTTAAATCTATATTGCATTTTATTAATAAAATTAAGCGTAAGTGGCTTCATTTATTCAAATTATTCTTCCTTCAGCTAATTAATTCTTGAATTTTACTAAAAGTAGAATTTATTGAATCATTAATCGAATTTTCTTAAAATTAGAATACGATTTTTCTCAGTGTGGAGGCCATTCAATATCACAATTTCTTGAAATAATCGAATCTCCAAACTTTTCTCGCGATAATTCAATTGTTGCACTTGCTGTGTGGCTCGTAGGACCGTCTTGTTGGAACCAAATGTTGTCAAAATCAACTTCTTACAATTTCGGCCATAAAAAGTTGGTTATCATCGATCTATACCGATCTCCATTGACAGTAATGGTGTTACCAGCTTCATTTCGAAAAAAAATATGGACCGATGATTCCACCAGACTAAAAACTACACCAAACTGTCAATTTAGGTGAATGTAATGGTTTTTCATGAATAATTTGTGGATTTTCTTCGCACCAGTATCGACAGTTTTGTTTATTTACCGCACCACTCAGATGAAAGTGAACCTCATCGGAGATGATTTTCTTAAAAAAATCGTTACCGTTTTCAAGTTGTTCCAAGGCAAAATCAGCAAATTCACGACGTTTACGGTGGTCCAATGGCTTCATTTCTTGAGTGAGAACAATTTTATAAGGATACGCAAACCAAAATCCTTTCTCAAAATCCGCCAGGTTGTGGTTTGAGACAGTCCCAATTCTTGAGAACGTCTTGGAATCGACAAATTGCGGTCTTCAGCAACACTTGCCTGAACGGCAGCAATATTTGCATTACTTCGAGCGTTTCTTTATTTTATTGGCACTTGAACATTATGTAAAGAAAATGTACGTTCAAAACTTTCAACAATTCGACGAATAACGAGCACACTTGGACGATTATTACGACTTTAAAATTGCAAAAGCGCAAGAAAAGTTGCAATGGGAGAACGATAATAAAACTGTATAATTTGTAAACGTTGTTCTTGCGTATATCTCATCATGATGAAATTGTAAACATTACTGAATACAATGAAACAAAAAATGACAGATCATGACATATTACAAATGGCCGAAACGTCACTTAAAAATCATATCATTCCTATTGGAAAACCCTATATATGAACTACATAAAATTTTAAGTACTGAACATAATTCGCAACATTTTTATTTAGTTCGTAAGAAAAACCATGCTAAATTTACAGTGATGATAACACTGTTTGGCATAAAAGATTAAAGAAATATTTGGGTGAACGCACAATGGCGAGGTGATAATAAAAGTTTTATCTCAACCAAAATACAAAAATTTGTTGAAGAGCGTGATACAATTAAAGGACAGTTAGTAGGATGAGCGAAGCGTGATGACACTGCCTTAAAGTATTTTCTCGTTATAGGAAAACACAAATTTAAGATACTACTTTTAATTCTACATAATATTTATACAGGGGGTCCCGGTTTTGGTAGATAATCCGCCCTTTAGTAAACTAAGTCGAGTGGGAGGCACGTGTTATTAAATTGTTTACAAGAACCTTCTAAAATCTAAAGGCACAAGTCGATGAGATCTTAATGAAGCCTATTCGATTGCCACTCCTGCCTCCTCCTAATGTACCTATCCCTCTATAAACACACAATTGCGTTTTTTCAAACTTTGGTCAAAAAAGTAAACTCTCCTGACCCATTGAGGCTGAAACAGCGTTAGAATCAATTAGAAAGCACATCGTCAGGACGAACGTTTCGACCGTTGCATGTGGAGGCATACTGAGAACGATTAGCTTTCTTTTCAACAATAATCAAACAAACGGGGGAAAAATATCCAAACTTTGATTTTGAGCTTCTAGCCATTTTTGTAGGAATAAAAGTATTCCGACATTTCGTTAAAGGCCGTGAATTTCTCGTTTATACGGATCATAAGCACAGCAATTCATTCAAAAACCAAGTGAAGTCTGATGCAGTCGCGTGATTTGCGATATATTTACATCAAACTTTTCGCCTAAGTAGGCCAGGAAAAAATATTTATTCAGAAATTACATATAAATTCTTTCCCCAGTTCCCTATTGCCCGGAAATTACCAGAATAATGATACTGAGTGGCCAAAAAAATCTAGTGGCCTATAGCTCAATCACAGGATTCAGACTCTGAATTGAAAGAATACCTAAATGCATCGAAAGCATTAAACCAAGAATTGAAGTTAGAACAAGTGACACAGGTTGGTAACCCAGTATCAGTGTTGTGTCTACGCGTATTCTGGAATTTTTGACATATTGGTGTCGAGAATTCGTAGACAATGTAGAATATTGATTTTTATTGTTGTTTTTTCTATTGTTTTTCAGTTGAACTTTACGACCTCACAGTTTTCTAGTTTAAATTGAGACTTTCTAATATTGTGTAAAGTTATAATTCCATTTTTACACAACAAATAGCTGATAACAGTATATGCTTAAAATATTTCAAGATATTTTCCAATTTTTGATTTTCAAAGCCGTCAGTTTTTTCATTATCAAACTCTAGCACCGTATTTTGCATGCATTACTGTCAAATGGGTAACTGATAATGTCAATTTTTACTTCTAGTGATTTGTTTACGAAAATATAATAATTTGAAACATCAATCGAAATGAACTGAGCAAGTACATATATAAAGTTTATTTTGAAATTGTCAAAGAGTCAACTTCCACAAACAAAAAGCAGAAATACTGGCAGATAAACCGCTTCCGGTATTTTAAATTAAAAATCTAGTTTAAAAATGTTTATGTTAAAGTTTAATGGAATGTTCGGCATAGAACTGTATAAGCCAGCTGCTCTAAGCTGCAAGCTGCTATAAGGCTTGTGACCATTTTAATCGTAGCGAAAACCATTATGATATTCTACAAATAGAAATTGGAAAAAAAATGTTAACACGAAAAACGATTGATGAAAGCGAATGATGTCTTGTTTGGAGTTAGCTGAGACATTTTAGGCAGAAACAGTGTAAAAATATGTGAGCCCAATCTATCATATCCAAGGTCAATTTCAACCCCAAATTCATTTGTTACTTATACGACAATGCCAACATTCAAATTGTCAATGCTGAACATTTTTCCAATTATAGTGGTGGACAACGTGGATTTTAGACAACATCTTATAAAATTAAAATTAGAAAATTAAAATTTTTAATTAATGGACTAAAATAAAAATTTTATATTATAATTTGATCATCATAATTTTTACATTGATACCAAAGCATCACATATGTCTCTATGATTATTTTACAGATGAAATGAGGAGATATAACCGTATTGAGGTCTTCATAGCTTTGTCCTGTTGCAAAAAATCGTAATGTTTTGGAAAACCGTTCAGCTGGTGATATCACAGCTCTTAAATCTGTATCTTGTTTTACTACTATCGGGGTAAATGCTCTGAAATGCACATGATATTATGAATCATGTGCAGCAAATTCTGATAATCCCCAGAACAGTTTCTCCTTCAGGAGATTTTCATGAGAAAACATAGTACGTGTGTTTTACGCCATTCGTTCATCCAAATTTTGCTTGGTTTTTGTTTTTTTTTTTGGCGACTGCATAAAAATTTTTTTTCGAAGTTTTACACGTTGATCTTGACGTTGTCATATAGAAATAAGGTTTGCACTAAAGGATTGTGTAGTGTGTGGATACTTATCAAGTATGCTTGCCAAGCACGCTTGTGAAACATGCTGGCAAGTGAATGGGTTGGTAGGTACCTTAAGAAAATAATTTTTTTGTATTAAGTAGGTATGATTAGCTACCTACTATGACTTGTACTTGCGAGTACTTTGCTTTCACGTTACACCAATGAAACCCAAGTATTGTATGAAATTTTCTAAAGTGTACTAAAATTTGTTTCTGCCCATTGACAGTGCATCTGCAACAAACTCAAATGAGCATCGCTGTTGGCCCAAACTTCTAGCCCAAAATATTTTAGTTTTTGCAGCTGGCAATACCGTAATCTTATTTGATAACTATCATGACAGAAAACATTGAATTTCACATAAATTCGAAGATTCAATATGAATTTGAATGTAATGAATACAAATAATACAATTCTTTTGTGTTTTAAATTTTTAAAATTTTACTAAAAATAAAATAAAAAATTTACAGATTTAATGCAAACATATTCTTACTAATTGGTTTTACAATATTCTGTTTTCGCCATCATGATGGTGCTGGGTTAAATGAAAGTGATAAAGTACATTTATCAAAATTATAATAATTTTTTAACACAAAAACTAAAATTTCTGTCATGTATGAACTGTCATCCCAAAAAAATCGTATATCACGACATTTTTTTCATGGTAGCCCAAAATAACAAAAATATTTCGTTCGTTATAGGAACCATATTGTAATTGAGCAAGAACCATATTGTAATCGTGTTTAATAAATGTAATACAGCCAAGAAGAAATTCTTATTATTTTAACTTGGAATAAAAATATAATTTTTAAAGAACAATAATATGTGGCCTCAAGTTTCAAAGACGGACATAAACCTAAATTACAGTTTTTCGAATTTAAATTGAAATTCCTACTTCTGTTTACTAACTTTTGAAATATTTAAACTTCTATTAAGAAGTTTCCGGTATTTTCCGGAAAATGTCTTTAAACTAAAAAAAATTTTTCCGGAAACTAAAAAATATATGACGCCTTTATTAATAATTGCCTCATATTTAAATACGATAAGTCGATCTGATCATTAACAGTTTTATTTTAATATACATATAGTACAATAAATCCTCATACTGAGAATAACCTATATTCGGCCGCTTTACGAACAACCATAATATTTAATGGAAGTTGAGATTTTCGATGTTGGTCAACGGTCTGATGAATACAAATAATACAATTGTCTCACACTCACGGTCTCACTATGATTTTCGGACAGACCTGGTTCTTTACGAGTAGGAAGTTTCAGGAGGTTGTGGTGGGGTCTTCATACCGAGAATGGCCTATATTCGGCCGCATTACGAACAACCATAATAGTTAATGGAAGTTGAGACTTTCGGTGTTGATCATCGGTCTCACTATAATTTTCGGACAGAACTGGTCCTAGCCTTTACGAGTAAGAAGTTTCAGGAGGTTGCAGTGGGTTCCTCATACAGAGAATGGCCTAAATTCAGTCGCTTTACGAACAATCATAATATTAAGTGGCTGAATTTAGGCCATTCGCGGTATGAGGTCTTCCTATACTCTTAAAGGCTAGAACTAGTTCTGTCCGAAAATGATAATGAGACCGATGATCAACACTGAAAATCTCAACTTCCATTAAATATTATGGTTGTTCGTAAATCGGCATCACAACCTCCTTACAATTATTTATTTTAGTTATATATTGAATTTTTAGAAGTAGAAATTTTTTAGTTTTTTGGGTTGACATCATTAAAATGTCGTAACATACAATTATTTGGGCTGACAGTTCATACATGACACAAATTATAGTTTTCGTGTTGCCACTGCGTTTTCTTGGGACGACATTTGGGCCAACTTCACATACATTGTACGTAGCGGCACAAAAAAATAATCCCACGTTTCAGTTTTCTCTTGAAATTTCACTATAATATTTTTTCAACCATAGAATTGTTGTAGTGTGCGAAAAATATTTCTCATCGCATACTATTTCTTGAAGGTATGTTAAAAATGTTGCCATAAAAAGTATTGAGTTTCATACTTTTTATCGCAACATTTTCCCCACTTACTCTATTATTTTGCCAGTAAATTTTACTGAAAAAAATTGTTTCACTATGGAATTCACGCATAACGTTTTCATAGCATTTCTGTCCAAATTGAATTTTTCTGGAATGAGTTGAAACTGAAGGAATAAGTTTAGTACAAAAATTTTCCAAACATAAATTGGGAAACTTCTGTTCCACGAAATTCTTAAAGGGCAAACTATTTTCCCATTTAACTTTGCTTCGAAAATATTTACACCAAACTTATTCCCTCAGTAGCACAGAAAACAATTTAGACTAAAATGCTATGAAAATATTTTTCCCAATTCCCTATTCCCAGGAAAAGCCAGAATAGTGCCACTGGTGTTTTAAGATTTTACTGCTTAGCGATGATTTTGCACATTGAAGAACCGTCGCTCAAAGTAGTTTATTTTGACAGCTTGTATTTAGTTGTTTTGTTACGACTGTGTGGTCGCAACTATCATTCTGTGTTTTTTGTATTTCCTATTTATTGATCGGTGTCTTTACTGCAATATTTTATATTCACCTCGGTTGTTGTCTTCGCTTTCGTAGTTGTTTGTTAATTGTGCGCTGAACGCACTCGCGACGTTATGTTTGGTACCTCATCGTGAGGTGGCGTAGGGGTGAGAAGAATGACGAGAGAGCGAGACCAATGCGCATCGTGTGTGTGTAAAGCAAAACATTCCATAAGAATGTTTTTCTTATATGCCTCTCGTTTACATCAATGCGAATTGATGTAAACGAGAAACAGAGAAGAAAGACATTCTTCTGGAATGTTTTGCGCGTCGTTTGTGCGGCGTAAGAGTTTTTTTTTAATTATTTCATTCGAGTTGTGATTTTTGAAAAAATAAGTCGAGTTTTGGTTGCGAGAGAGTTTTTTTTTGAAAAATTAAAGTAAAGAGTCTTGATTGGAAGTTGTTAAGAAAACTGTCTCGTTTTGGAGATGCCAAAAAAGTCTCGTGATAAATATGTTATTATTAAATATTTTATTAAAATATGTGATTAAATAAAAAGACATCAAATTAAAAATTAAATTTTTCTAAATTTTGGACATACAAATTAAAATCAGATAGTGTAATGTTTTTATGAGCTATCAATTTAATACCGTTATTGTATACTTATTTTCAAAAAGTCGGTAGTTTTGGTCAATATAATATGTGATATTTTTGGTCATTGTCGTCACGATTTATGTATCAAAGGAAAAATAAATTAAAGTTATTTATGTGTATGTAATTTCTTTTATTCATCCAAAGAAAATAAAAATTGAGTGAAGTGAATAAAGGTATAAAAAATGAAGCGCCGTTATTGAATTGGTTGGCGGTGTTGAAAGTATATAAAGCACAAAGTACAGGGTGGCCGACCACGAGGCCATTCATCTTGTATTGTGCACAACGACGGTAGTTTGTTGGTGGTGTGATAACGGGTGGACAGTTGAGGCCACTTATTTACGGTTGGCGGGGCAACGCCCAACCTATTTGGCAGCCAGTCAAGGCCAAGTTTATGTTATTTGAGTGAGGCCAACCGGCTATTCATTGTTTTTGGTTTTGGTATCGGGGAGAGGCCCCGCAACGGTACGGGTAGCCAACCGGCTATTCGTTGTTTTTGGTTTTGGTACCGAGGAGAGGCCCCACAACGAACCGGTTGCCCGACTTTTGGTATCGGGGAAAGGCCCCGCAACGGTCCGGGTGGGGCAAGGTCACCTGTGGCATGACGGCCACGCAAGGCCGCAACAGATTTTTTTTTCTTCTAAAATAATTAAGGTACAATTTTTGTTCTTTTTTTTATTTTTTTGATAATTTTTTTATTTAAATTTTGTTTTTTCAAATTTTATATATATAATTACCTTTTTGTAATCGAGCGCCGCACAGCGGGTGCGCGCTCGGTGCGTATTGCTCTCTCTCTCTCTCTCGTTCTCTCTTACCGTGGTGCGGTGGAGGGGGAAGTTGTTTCCTTTCGTTTTCTTTGTTTTCGATAAATAAAATGAATTATTAATATTTCCGGGTTGGGTATGATGAGGGGGGAATTCCCATCCTGTGTCGGTGTAGGGTAAGTGGTCCCTTGGTGCCCGCATCCGGATTCGAAACCGCCGTGCGAGTTCGGGCGGATGCGCGCACCAGGGCACTCTCTACCGTTATGATTTTTTTTATTTAAAATTTTCTGCTGTTCGTTCCTCAGGTTCCGGCCAACGAATTTCGGCGGAACTTCGGGTATTATTATTATTTGCGTTTTTTTTCTCCTTTTTTATAATTATCTGTATGATCACGGTGTAGGCCAGGAGCCATGCATGCCTCAAACCCCACGACCCTTCGCACTTCTCGCTGAGAACGTAGAGGGCAAAATATCACCGTGGAGGCCTGTGCATGGGCTTAGTGACAACTGCAGGTTGGCAGTAGCCAGCCTGTAACAAACTGTATATGAAATTCTACTTGTTAACATATACGAGTAAATATTCATTTTTCCTATCATTCCGTTTTCCGAGCATAGCGTCACATATTATATACATATGTAATACGTCATTGCCATATAATAACTTGTGTTCAATTTTTTTGACATTGCGCCTAAATTTCATAATTTTCGACATTGCCTAAATTCTCTACATTCTCAACGTCAAATTTTTAATAGTCTACACACATTATCTACACAAGTAGAATATTAAATATCTACGCGGTGTAGATAATATAGCGCATGTAGATAATATAAAGTGTCGCAATAGCAGTACTGGCAACCTACTTTGATAGATTCAGTGTTTCATTGGAATTTACCAGTGGTCAAGGTCCTCAATCTATGATGTTTCCAGAGCTTGTAAAATGATTAGGCATACATAAGAGATTAGTGATTTAATCGTTAAAAGAGGTCCTAGTAGCTCGCGGAAACATAATTAATTGGAGTGAAAAACTTCCACTCGTGTTATTAGGAATTCGTACTGCAATCCAGGCTGACTTAAAACAGAATGCTGTGGGTAAGGACAAAACATCAGATTTTCTGAAGAATTTTGTTTCCACAAATAACCCACACGTCGTAAGTCGCACAACACTAGAGTTATTGGTAAAATGTAATCCTCCAAGATACACGAATACAAACACCAAATAATATTTACGTACCGAAAGACCTCCAATCGTGTGATTAAGTATTGCCAAGCTTAATACCACGTTATAATGGTTTCTAGAAAGTGATAAGACGTTTACGAAAATGCTTTATAGTCGATATAAAAAGGAATAACATTTTGATATCAAAAACCGTTTAAGGCAAATATAGGACATTAAAAACATCGACACCAAACCAATAACAAGTCAACAACATATCAATTCAAAACTGAAAAACCATCAAGAAGCCATAAGAACTGAGTTTAAATAAAAATCCACCAACTGTCATTCCAAATATTAACCGAAGTGGCTGCTACGACTCACTGGTCATAACATTAATCTCTTTTATTTTTTCATTTTCAAATTTTTAATTTCCCATTGATTATTTGAAAATGCATTTTACTTATGGCATTGCCATCTGCGTACAAATAGCAATTTTAGAGAATGGGTACAAAGAGCCGAATGTCGAAGGGCCGAATGCCGAAGGGCCGAATGTGTCGAAGGGCCGAATGGGTCGAAGAGGCGATTTTTTTTTGTTTTTAGAAATACAATTTTTTAAGAAGGAAAATTTTGTCATGCGCCACCAATAGGTATATCCCTTTTCCTGTGCTGGTTGTACTTCCACACAAGCGAAATTTTTGGCGTAATTGTAGATGACGTATACACCGCCGAAATCGGGTAAGATGAAAATTTCAAAAAAAAAATTCTTGATAGAATTGTATACCTATCATTTTTAGGAGGTGCAAGCCAAAAAATTCGGAAAAATCACCATATTTTCCTGGAAAATTTTCAGTTTTTCAAAAATAGTTTTTTCATCCAAAAATTAAAAATCTGCCGTTTTTATTTATCAAATCTTAATTTTAACGATAAAAATTCGAATTACACTGACATTAAACGGGTAACAAATTACATTTTTGCGTTATTTTAATAAAAAAATTTGATTTTCCAGAAAATTTTTCCCTTTTTTATTTTTTCAATATTTTTTTTTAGTTTTATTTATTTTTATTAATAATAATTGCTTCGTCAACATTGCAGACACAGATCAAAGGGTTTTTATCGCTCTTATCGCTTCTTCTGATAGTGCCACAAATGTTAAAAAAATCAACTTTTGTAAATATAAAACTTTCTTTTAATGTAATTTTAATTCGTTGTACACCTTAGAGGATGGGGCTGCCGCCCCGAAACACCCGCTTTTCCAGAATTTATACAATTCTTCAAGTGGCAAATTTTATTTATAATTTTAAACTAAGTAAAACAAATAATAAAATTTTCCTATAAAAATTGCAAAATTTTCCCGGAAAAATTACTTGTACTATCAAAAACTGTTAAAATGCAATGTTAATATCAAAATTTAAAAAAAAAACATTTGTACTATTTTGAATAAAATAAAACGCAATTTGCCACCAAAACAAATGAAAAAGTCAAAATTTTCCCGGAAAATGTGATAATTTTCTCGAAATATTTGGCTTGCACTTCCTAAAAACGATAGATGCACAATCCTACAAAGAAATTTTTTTAAAAAAACTTCATATTACCCAAATTTTTTATCAAAAACGCCATTACATACTATGATTTTTTACCCACACATTTGTGTGGTTTGAACTTATTTTGTGCGAATTTTTTCTTTTTGTTTTAAAAAGGGATATGTAAAAAAAATAAAAAAATAATTAAATTAATTAAAAAAATAAAAAAAATATATTTCTAAAAACAAAAACAAAATAAAATCGGCCTTTCGACACATTCGGCCATTCGACACATTCGGCCCTTTGAAATTCGGCCCTTCGACATTCGGCCCTTTGATATCATACCATTTTCTATACTAGAGGTTGATTCTAAGGGAATTAGTCGTGATATTTTTGTATTATGTCTTCTTAACCACTATTCGCTTTTTAACGCAAAGTGGCTAACATCTGATGGAATATTTTGGAACTAGAGCAGATGGTGATCGACTTCTCAAACAACTAGTTTTAATGTAATATAAACTTCATAGATGCCTATAATTCGACTGTATATTATGTAATATGTTCAATTAGTTTACAATTAATGTAACAAATGATAAAACAATAATAAAATGGAATGAGGCTTTTTTTCGCTGTTTTTCCAATAGTAATATATAAACGCCGAGTAATTCAAGAGCGAGACCAATGTGCAACTTGCGTGTGTGTGCGAAGCGGTGAGATATAGGAGAGTTTTTTTTTTGTATGTTTACTTGTTCGAATCAATAAAATTGATGTGGAAAAAACAAAGGAAAAATGATGCTTCTAGAATCTTTTTCGTTTGGTGCGAGAATTTGTTTTTTTTTGTTCAGTTTAGTTTTGGTTATTAAAAAATTAGGTCAAGTTGGTGATAAACATACAGTCGACTAAGTTTTTTTCTAAAGGAGTCTTTTTTTTATTTTTGGTAGTTTAAGTGAGATAAAATATTTTGTACACAAGTTTAATACCCTTGACAGACTAGAGATTAGCTAAACACGTTTAATCATTTTTTCGAGTTTATCTCTTAATGTGTCAACTTCGAGATTAACTAAACGGGTTTTGTTTTAGGTTTAATCAGGGTTAACCCTTGCCAGACTAGGGTTTAGCTAAACGCGTTTAGTTAAACTACTTTAGTCAATCTACTACAAAACCAATTAGGTTGACATACTATGAAGTTTAGCAAACCCTTTTTCAATAATAAAATACGGTAGCGCTATATTTGAGCGGAATCGGTATTAAACAAATGTCATTGTAAAGTTTGTTTTTATGTCAGTGGATTCGTGATTTTCGGCTTTAATATGTAGTGCAAAATTTGATTTCGGTTGTTTGTGTTATGTCGTTGATACGTTCTTTGTACCTTTCTGGAAAGCTTCTACCTGTTTGTCCGATGTAAAATTTTAGGCAGTCGTCACATGTTAATTTGTATACTGCCACGTCTATTTTTTTTTTGGGGGTGTTTTAAATTTTAGTTTCTGTTCTAATTTATTACTGTTTTTCGGCGGTTGTGTTTTCGAAAGAGGTTCATATTTGTTTATTGTTTTCTGTTTCTAAGGAAAATTTTATAGTGGGTTGTAAGTTATTTATGGGGGTTGAGAGTTATCTTTACATTTGTTGCTTTTGCTATTACTGTGTCGTTTTTCAAATGGGTCATATATATTTCTGCTAATGTACCTGATAGTGGACTTACCCCCAAGACAAAAAGTAGTGAGTTATGTACATAGGCATAGATTAAAAAAAATACGAATTCAAAATACAATACCATGGTATATTATCCGGCACTAGAAGTCAAATATAGTAGCAGTGGTACTTTATTTACTTTATAATGGTATTATAATACGCACTATACGGTAAGTGAAATGCACAAATGTGTATGTCGGTCCAAAATATACCCAAAAATAAATTTTTGACATGATTCGTCATCCACACAATTGTGATGGCAGGCAGGAATAGGGATAGAACCCTTTCCCGGCCCGTATACACAATTGTGTATGTAAATTCCGATTACGAGGAACGAATGTGTGAAACATAGAATTATGTGTAAATTGTAGACTAAAATACACATTTGTGCATATCACTTAATTTTGTTTCCGTCAGGAAAACAACACTAACTATAATAATAATAAAATAATTGATATGTTATCAAACACAAATAATTAATATGTTAAACTATTATGTTTTTTTTTCGAAAATTCCCATTTAACTAAGATCCGTTAAAATACGGAAGATATTACAACGGGCATTATTTACATACACATTTGTGTATGTTGAACTTATATAGAAGCAAAAATATTTATTTGAACTTGAAAGGGATAACTCAAAAAGTAAGCGGCATCTATCATTGTATCAAAGCACTAAATGGCATTGTCCTATTTATACATTTTAATCTTCATTGTTAGATGGCGCTCTCGCTAAACCCATTTTTATGCGATAAACTTCAAAACATTGAGAGATTTGTGCACTAAACCCGTTTAGTTACTAGTTATATGTATAAACTACATATTTTTTTTGGTTGTCAATAAAAAAATCAGTGAATATATAAGTTGTTATTTTTAATGGAGCTGTTATGTACTGGAACGGTATAAAGGGAATTCGAACGATGCAGTTTATTCTATATGATTTTTAATGGTGATTTGGTGAAAGCAAAAAATGAAATAAAAGCAATTTAAGTTGATTGACAGATTAGTATTTCAAGTTGTGGTCGTGTATATTGTATAGCGGCAAGTGAAAAACGCCGCAACACCACCCAGTCGCTCAACAGTAAATTATTTACATTTGACCAGTTGAGGCCACCTCATAAATTCAAAGGTTTTCTCGAACAAGTACATCGACTATTGCGGATTTTGGCGAGAAGAAGCCAAACAGTTATCTTCGGCTTAGGCGGAGGACTCACAAAATTGTTTTACGGCTAAGGCGAGCCAACGCCCAACAAATTACTTGCAAAGGAGAGTTGAGGCCACTTGAAATTTGCAGTTTCGGCGAAAGTACGTCCAACGGTATCATTGAAAACACCGCAACCTATGGGTGGCTAACATCCCTACTCTCCTTTGCTGCTTCGTTTTGGCTGGGCATCGGCCTTTCGGAGTCGATGGGTCATTCGGGGGTCTCTTCAGCAGACTGGGTACTTCTCATTCGGGGTGATCTGGTCACCACCGGATGTACACATCCGGTTATGAATAATTTATATCACGTTCCTCAAGTTTCGTTCGACAAATTCTGGTCGACTTAACATAAATTCAATTTCCACGATGTAGGCCAGGAGCACGCAAGCCTCTAATTCCCCACGAACCATGCCATTACTCTGAAATCTAGTCGGCGAAACATCACCGTGAGAGAGTCCTCTGCGTGCTTAGTTGAAGACTGCGGGTTGGCTGTTAATACGAAAACTTTTAAAAAGAAAGTTCAACAAATACGTAGCCAGTGCCACCAGTAGCAACCAGCAGTTAGACGAAGTATTAAAATATTTAAATTAGAAACAACAGAAAATAAATAAATACATTTTTATTTCTCTCAAAGGGGGAGTGATATAGAAGCCCGAACGACTAGGGACATCTAAAATATTCTTTAATCCCGTTCTCCTTAACGTTATTCATTCTCGGTAATAAAATCACTATTTAAATTCAAAAAAAACTAAAGCAAACGCGGCTTTCAGCTTGCACACAATTTTATCATTATTGAGTTTTTAAACTAAAATGGAGGTGTTAAAAATAATCAGAATAAATTAATATCTGACGGTTTTGCCTTATGTAAGATTTTGCTTTTAAACTCGAAGAATTTTCTAATACCTCTGTTGACTCAAAAAATTGCAGGTCCAGTACGTAAATTGTTTGTCAATATTGTTGATCAAACACTATATTAAATTTAATTGTTTTATTAGATGTAACTAATTAGATTGAATATCCAAATATAACCAATCGACGTCCATCTGCCTTTGACCATAACTATGAAATAACTTTATTTTCCTAGAATATGATGAAATGTAATTTCTAAGATATATCGCTTATGTTAATTATATGGAGAAATCAGAATATTTTTAGTCATCCGAGTAGTTTTCGTCAAATAAAATTGTATTTATTCGAATGCCCTTGACTTGGAAAAAAAGATTCATTGCAATTTCAAATAATAATAAATTATTTGAAGTTATTAAATCGTGCGAATTTTGAAATATTTAAAATAAAACGCACATGTGTCATCTGTAAATTTTAAATTACCGTACGTAATTTCTTACCGGTACACTAAAATAATCTCAAAAATAGTATTCTAGACCCTAGATTATTTTTATATTCTTGTGTACCTAAATTAAAACCAGATTTAGCAAAATTATTTTTAAAAACAATAACAATATAAAGTAAACAAATATAAAAATCTACAAATCTCAAGGTGTTTGTACGGTGATGCATGATAAAAGTACGTCACGTGCTAAAGAAACTGTAATGTCTATAAATCTATTTTTAATGTACCTATACGTTCAGTTATTGTTATACATTTTATTTAAGTTATCGTATATAGTTGTTTATAAAAAACAACAATGATTTTTTAATTTTAAGTCAGTGTTTATATCTCAAACTATACACCCAGATGTAAGAATAAAAAAAAAAAATGATTTTGCTGCAATAAACTTGAAAATAATGGCTAGTTAAAATTTAACATTGAATATGACGTCGACAAATTTAGCGGTCCCATATAAATTTAATGAAAATCGTTTACTCGAATTTGAACATAGAGGTGCTGCTGACTACTTAGTCAGCATTCACTCGTGCCTAGTTTACCCTTATCATTACCAACTCAGAAGAAAAAGAACCATTTCCGGCCTAGAAAGTTCTTAAAAGATATTAAATTTTATTTAACTTCACCTGCGATTTTGGAAGTTGGCCGTTTACTCAAATATAAACATACGGTTGAAGCATTACTACTGCAAAACCACTTACAGTATTTCAATTTATTTGTTTTACATAATCAACAAATAACGAAAAAATCTGGGATGGGATATTTTGTTATTGTGCTTATTGCAGAAATCGTCTTATAGAGGTATAAAATGAAAAACTGATGAAATATTAAAAACAAAAATTCTGGGATGAAAACTAGGATAACTTCATATGTTTTGGAAATACTAAAACCAAAATTTAGTTTCGAACAACATTATCAGAAGTAAGGCATCATAAGAAGTTAATATATGGTGCTGCAAAAGGCATCTAGGCTCTATGCCCTAAATTTAGTAAAGCGTTTAGTTAATTTAACACAAAAATAAATTCATAGAGCCCTTTTAAACATATACGTTGTCGGATATCTGGATTGTCATTAAATCACCCGATTGGATTGTCGAACGGCAACTCCACATGTTTTAGAGAGCATCGGAGAGGAACCATTCAACAGTAAAATAAAAATTATAGTAACATGCACTATATTTCATCCACCTTCGTTGTTGGTTTGGTTTTCAAATATGTTATGGAAGATGAACTCCTTACGCATGCTGTAAGATCGATGTTGTTTTTTTTTTACACAAAATTGTCGTGATATTTGTGGTAATCTTTTGTCAATCTTGATAATACCTCTCTTTAAACGGGCTACACTGTAAGATGCTTTCGAATTTTTCTCCACAACATAAAACTATTTAAGCTATAAAATTCTCATAAAATACATCGTTCATAAATCCGATAGTTTATTTACAAAATCTATTCGAAAAACGTTTTACTACATCAACCGAAAGTAGAAAACCATAAAATTAACCCAGTTGGGAATTTGTAATACACGAGATGATTTTTTTACGAAAGACATACGTTTCTACTTCTTACCTTTTTTCTAAATGTGAATTAAAAAAATATCGGGTTCTTGATGGTATGTTGACTTAACGATTATTGTATGACAAGACACCTTAGTTTCTCACTCGTCCAATGACTGTCCAGTTTCGACGACAAGTGTTAGATACGCCACATATACATTTCTAGTTTCAGCACAATGTCTTAAGCGAAATGTTTGACTGCAACACCAGCATATGTGTTGAAAAGATAATATTGCAGTATTTTTAAGACCTATTAGCTTTTCTGCTTTTAAAAATAAATTAGAATTACGTATTCATCATTTAAATAAAATATTTTGGTAACATGTGTCCCACATAAATTTATCTCCGACATATTATATACGATACATTTCAGATATATCATCTACAATTCATCTCGGACATGTCACTTACGATTCCACAGTGGCTTCTATCTCATCGTCAATGACTTTCTGCCGAGTAATTGCTTTTCTAAACGACATAAAAACGAGATTTAAGATTTAGTCTAAGGCAGTAAAAAATTTAATGTAATTTGGTTTTGCATGAGAAACACCTTTCGGTACCCATAATTCACATTTTTGTGTTTTTACCATTCTTTGGCATTCTAGCATGGGGGAGGGATGATTTCACTTTCTTCCCTATCCCTACCCCTATCCTATCCTCTTGATTATGATTACTTTTCTCATAATAGATGCAAAAACTCAAAAATAGTCATTTATTTAAAAATTCTGTTTTATTGTTTTACAATTTCTACCTTAAGTGACCCAATGAAGAATATTAAAAATAGTCAACGGCCTCCCAAATGCGGGGTTGTAATGGGGTTTGACCATAGTTAGGCTTACTCAACATTGCCACTATTAGTGACAATATTAAGGCAATATCAGAGATGAAAGTGTCGCCCCATTATTGTGGCAGCATACCGGATGGTACGGAGATCATCTACAATACGCTAAATCACCACCAACTGAATTAATTTAAATTTATAAGAAAAATTCTTTTGTTAAACAAAATTTTTATTTTGTATAGTTAACAACAATTGTCAAGTGTTCTATGCCTGTATTTGCCGAAAGGGATTTGAAAACTTTGATATGAGTCATGCTTTCGAAAAGTTAATAAATTTCAATCGCGTATTAGGTTGTTACAGGTTGGCCACTGCCAACCTGCAGATATCACTAAGCGCACGCAGAGGCCTCCACGGTGATTTTTGCCGGCTACATTCTTAGGGAGAAGTGCCGAAGGGTCGTGAGGATTGAGGCATGCGTGGCTCCTGGCTTACACCGTGATTACAGATATTTTATTAGAAAAAAACCGCAAATAATAATAATTGTAAACCGAGTTCCGCCGAAATTTGTTGGCCGGAACCTGAGGAACGAACCAAAAATAAAATAAAAATTATAGCGGAGGAGAGGTGTCCCGGTGCGCGCATCTGTCCGAACTCAAACGGTGATAAACACCGGTTTCGAATCGAATGCGGGCACCAAGGAACCACACCCCCTATGTCGACACTAAGAGAGAAGTCCTCGCCCTCCTCATCACACTAAATCCCGAAATTTAATAATTCATTTTTTTTTTAATTAAGAACACCCACAAAAAGATAAACTCAACTTCCCATGAGAAACAAAAGAAGAAAGAGAAAGAACGAGAGAGGGAGAGAGCAATGCGCACCGAGCGCGCGACCGTTATCCGGCGCTCGATTACAATAGGTTATATATAATTCAAAATTAAAAAAAAAAAATTTTAAATAAAAAATTTGGAAAAATAAAAAAAATCGTACCTTAATAACAAAAAAATAACCTGTTGCGGCCTTGCGAGGCCGTTACCGTGGCGGGGCCTCTCCCCGATACAAAAATGGGTTGCGGCCTTAGTGCTGTTATGTTGCGGGGCCTTTCCCCGACACCAATACAAATGAAAACGGGGTGCCGGTTGGCCACCCGTCTCGATGCGGGGCCTTACAACGATACCAATACAAATGAAAACGGGGTGCCGGTTGGCCACCCGTCTCGATGCGGGGCCTTTCCCCGATACCAATACAAAATAGATAAAACGAACGGCCGGATGGCCACCCGTAAATAATTGGTTGGGCGTTGCTTCAAAAAAAATGTTGGCCTTGATCGGCCGTCA
This sequence comes from Nephrotoma flavescens, assembly GCA_932526605.1. NCBI lineage: Eukaryota > Metazoa > Arthropoda > Insecta > Diptera > Tipulidae > Nephrotoma > Nephrotoma flavescens. The sequence continues at coordinate 97,423,448 of OW052221.1, forward strand.
AATAAAAATATCACGGCTGGCCTCAACTGGCTGCCGGATCCGTAGAGAGTGGAGCGGCCTCAACTGGCCACCCGTTAACCGTCCAACTATGCGGCACTATGCGGTCTTGGTTAACCATCCGGATGTTGCGGTATCTTACCGATCGATCAAAAAAAAAAACTCCACGTTGCTGGCCCCTCGTACGTTGCGGTTCTTTCACCGTTTATATAATAAAAAAAAAATCAGCGAGCACCCGTAATAATGCGGCACCCGTAATTAATGTGGCACCCGTTAATAATGCAGCACCCGTTATACCGCGAACGCCTCGATTCTCAGCTGCCCGTATTTAACTTGGCAGAATAGCCTCGATAAGTAGAAACGAAAATTGTCTTTATTTCAAGGATACTACTGTATTTTAAAGGTTTTCTTGTATTTTGATATAAAAACCAGAAATGTCTTCCACAACTAAACTGTGCACATAATTTTGATTATTTAGTTTAGATTGCGAACCATAATTTGCCACCCCATACATTGAGTTTTCATATTTTTCACCATGAACTCACTTCAAATTTCAACACCAAAAAGTTCTTTTTATTAACAATTTGTATTTATTTATTAATTAAATAATTATATTTAAGCAACCACATAAATGAATTATATACAATTTCACTATGACTAAACTTAAATTATCAAATTAGTTTTAATTTATAGGTGGATTTACAACGCAAAAACTTAATTGCATAAAAAAAATCTAAACTCGAGCACAAAATTATTACTTGATTTTTCTGTTTCCAAAACGAGACTTTTTTATCAAGATTCCTTACCAGACTACCATTACCAAAAAAAAAAAAAAACTCTCACACTGAATACGAAGCGCAAAACGTTCTAGAAGAATTGTCTTTCTTCTCTGTTTTTCGTTTACATCAATTCGCGTTGATATAAACGAGAAGCATATATAAGAAAAACATTTTTCTAAAACGTTTTACTTTGCACACACTCGGTGCGCATTGGTCTTGCTCTCTCGTCATTCTTCTTGCCCTCGTGCCACCATAAGATGAGAAGCAAAACAACAAATGTCGCTAGTGTGTTCAGTGCAGAAAAACCAAACAACTCCGAAGCGAAGACACCAACCGAGGGGAATATAAAAATATAGAAGTAAAGACACCGACCGAGGGGAATATAAAAATATAGAAGTAAAGACACCGACCGAGGGGAAATATAAAAAAAATATAAAAATTGTGGTTGCGACCGCACAGTCGTAACAAGGTATAACGGGGCCATGTCCACAATTTCAACTGCATGTTCGCCCATATTGAACACAAATACGTAGGTTGTGAAATCTTGTCATCGGTCATAATAGAATTCACTCAAAAATCAAGAAAATCTGATAAATGTGAAATTTACTCAAATAATCTAACTGAGCAAGTCCATTTGAAACGGTAAATACGTCGTTTGATAAATTAGACATACAATAGGCTATATTAAAATGACGCTTATGCCGTTTGATAGGTTAGACCCATCACCCCCTCACTGTGGTCTGTTGTTATTGAGCGTAATGGAATTCACTAATATAAAAAGGAGCGGATGACAGTTTTAAGCAAAAAATCGTACTGGGCACATACGTCGTGTAATAGACTAGACCCAGAGGAGTTATCTCAATTTGGCGGAATTTAGGCACAATCGATGAAATTTCTTGTTATATTCTTGTTATAAGCTTAAATCATCTCACCATTTAACTAAAGTGATACGAACTCGATAAGTCCCTATTGATTCGCAATGTTGGTAACGGCCATAATTACAAGCCCATTCGACTCACCCAGTTTTACAGCCTAGATTTTCTAATAAACCTTTATGTTTCGGATAACTGGATTCCTGTACTATTGGAGAATTACATTTCCAGTTGTAGCGATATTTTCATTTTTTGAAAATCAATAAATACCAACCGTCTACGTGCTTTAATCCTGCAAGTTGTGAACAGCTTTGGGTTTGAATCAAATTTCTCGTCGATCATAAAGTTGTAGTTATTACGCGATCTTAGTTGTACCTTCTCTATTAAATCGTCACAAATTTTCAATATATTTTTGGTATTACGATTTTCACCTAAACGAGCTGAACTGTCAAAATGATTCGCCATCTTTTTGTAGGCGAATCACATAAAATTGGTTTTCTGTTTTCATTCACAGTCAAAATCAAACAATGGTGGTTCACGTGTAAGTAATTATATTTTTGTAACACGAAAAAACAACAAATGTCAGGCAATTTACCAAATTAACGTAAGAGATGGAGAAAAATCCTGATATTTTCGCATCCGTGCCATGTTAATATTTTCATATGGTTTTATCAGAAAAAGATAGATTGACACTAGACAACATGATTTTTAACTGATTTCAGATTAATTGAAAAAAAAAACCGTAATTTATAAACAAAAAATCTGAATAATATATGATTACAACAACAACATTATTGACAAAAAACCACAAATGTAAAGTTATAAAAATTATTATCCGGCTAGTATTACTAGATGTGCACTCGCCAAAATAAAGGCGAAAACCATAATACGAAAACCCAACTCCCACGGATTTAAGATTCACCGTGAATCGTTTCCAAAATCGATACATGAATTAGCAACAAAATGTAGTCTTCGAGACGATCAAAGCAAAATTAGAGGTGAAAGTGATGTCACATTATTGTGGCCGCATATCGGATGGCACGACTGTAGTATACCAGACGCCAAATCACATAAAATGAAAAATTCCACTGTTAGAAGAATGTCTTTCTGGATTATTTAAAATGTACAAGAAAACTTTTGTTAAACAAAATGTGTATTTGGTATGGTTACTAATAATTATCAAGTGTTCCCTGCCTGTATTTGCTGAAAGGGCTTTGAACGAGCTTTGGTTAGGTTTTTGTTTCCAGTTTTGATTTGCATATTGCTAGTTATGCCTAGTACGCAGCTGACGTGAAATGACAATTTTCATACAAAAATGACACAGGCGAAAACGAAAACGAAAATTCCGCTGCTAAATTTTATTTTTCGATACGCAGTTTTAAGAGGGTGGTGAAATTATTATGTTTCGTATTAAAATATAGATGTCTCTGTTTAACTATACACATTTTTCACTGCGTTTTTATCTGCAAGTACGATAAAAGTAAGCTAAATTTTTGACGTTTCATAATTATTTGTATTAGTTGTGTATCAAGTGTTTTTTGTTTTTAAATATGGTGAATGAAAATTTTGTTAATTTCAAATACATATTTAGAATGTGTGTTAAAATTTTACGAAATTCTACAAACTAATTTTTCACTTAATATTTAACTGCTTAATTTTGGAGACCAGCGAAAATTTCGTTTTACGTCAGCTGCATACTAGCGTTTACGGGGTATTCAGATTTAAAAAATTTGATATCACGCATATGAAAGAGATTTATGCCCCTATCATGGTTCTCACATTTGAGTCACCCGGCGACTCTGCTCACTTTTTTTATTTTGTTGTATCATGGCTCTCCCAATGAGTGAGTCTAATCTCAAATATGCTCACCGAAATTTTTTCGGTGAGTTCGTAGAAATTTTTTTATTTCTCTGTCATCAACAAAACAAGATGGACGGCAAAAACACACAGTTCGTATTTATTTTAAATTTTATTAAATTTTATTTTAAAACTTATTAATTTTATGCTACTTATTTTTAGGCAAAAAATTAAAATTACCAATTTCAACCAATTTTCAAAATTGGTTGAAAAAATAGAACAAAACCCGGATATAGCGAGAGGTTTTCCAAACCTAGGTAAAACCAAATCGTCAGTTAACGATTTTTGGAAAGAGGCAGCCGTAATTTTAAATTGCCTAGGACCCCCTATAAAGAACCCACAGAATGGAGAAAAGCAAGTTGTTATAAAAGTAATGTGTTATTATTGGTATTAATTCAATATATATATTTACAGGTTTGGAATGATTACAAAAGAAATGTTAAGCATAAAATTGCAAAAAATAAAGAGTAAGTTCGTGCAACTGGAGGTGGGTCAAATTCCCTTAATTCGTTAACGCCGCTCGAACAACAAGTCGATGCCCTAATTAATTTAAACCAATCTGGCGCCCGAGCGGAAACACGTATGGAATGGGTAGTGGTTCCTCAAGCATAAATTCTGTGACGCTTGAAACTAATATCGCTTCATCATCTGCTTCAATACCGGTGTTACGGTCTATTGAAAATATTTCAGATGAAAATTATAATGTTGGAGAACTCAGCAATGAAGGTGATTTAAATTCCGTCCACAATAATGTTACCACACCGAAGCCAAAACCGACTACCATTGATGCAAACAAACAGCGATTGCAACACTGGCCACCAAACAGAAACACTTACAATTTTAAAAAAAATAGAAAAAAATACAAATAATTTACAATATTATTCCAAAAAAAATTATGAACTAAAAGAAAAAAAGTTTCAGTTCCTACAAAACCAATTTGTACAACAACAAAGAAATGAGCAGTACAAACAAAACCAAATATGTAGTACAAAAATTAAAACTTAAAAAACGAAAGTTAGAACTAGAGGAGAGAAAATTAGTATAACCCGTCGTGACTCCTGCTCGTCTAGCGATTCTGAGGAATGAATCATTTAATAATGGGCAAAATTTGTGATTTTTTATAATTACTATTTATTTACGAAACAAAGATGAAATCTGAATTTTAAATGACTGAATTTATTACCTAAATTGAATTTTTTTATGTTTATTTTATTAATAAAGATAATCTATATACTATAAACTATTCATAATTTCATTGCGTATTCTTTGTCCCTCTTGCAACAAATTGACATTCGCCATAGATGGTTCTGAATCCACTTCAATTTCGGAGTTACCACTACCTTCTGTTTCGTCTTCTGGGAAACTTACATTGTAAAATCTACACATATTGTGTAGCGCGCAGCAAGCGTTGATGATTTGCTTTGCTTTATTAGGCTTATAATGTAGCTCTCTGGCGCCAAGCAAGCAACGAAACCTAAATTTCAAGACACCTATAGTTCTTTCCACGGCATTTCTTGCAGAAGAATGCAATTTATTAAATTTTGCTTCACGACTTCCTGTAGTAGCTTGTTTATATGGCGTTATTAAAAATGGCAGTAATGGATATCCCGAATCACCTATAAATAATTAAAATTAGTGGTTTATACTATATATGCAAATAAATTTTATATTAAAATACTATATACTTAGCAAGAAGCCAGTTATTGCAATTCCTATTTTCATAATCTTGAGCCATACTTCTATTTGCCGCACTGTGGTTCCACACAAAGGAGTCATGATTTGCCCCAGGATGTCGAGAATCAACGCACCGTATGATCAGCTTGTGGTCACATATCTAAGAAATAAGCAAACAAATGAAATATATTGAAAAATATTTTCCAAGTTATTATATGGTTATCCGATTTCTTACAATCATTACCTTCAAACTATAATATCCTTTTCTATTATAGAATAAGTGTCGTTCGTCTTTACCGGGTGCGATAATCCTGGCATGCGTACCATCAACGCACCCCACTACTCCAGGTATTTTATGTTTGGTCATGAAATACATTTTACAATCCAATTTCTGTGTAACATTCATTCCCAAAATCCGTGATAAGTGGATTATATATGTTGCTCTATCAGATTTACCACTTCTTTGATCACCGTAGAAGTTGTTGATTGTGCCATACCGATATGAAAATCTTTACCAATATTCTGTTGATAACTCCCGGTTGAAAAAATCTAAGAGCAGCATTTGAAGATGGGTGGTATAGATGATGTGCGAACCGCAGGTTCAAATTTGTTACTCAGGTCGTCGAGTAAGTGTTGGATTGCATATTTGTTTAACCGGAAATTTTTGATAAATCTAGAATTTTAACAAATTCATATATATTTAATACAATATAATGTAAAACGTTCTTATTCACAAGAAACTTACTTGTCTTCTGGTAGCGCAAACGGATTGGAATTATCTCTCAAACATCTTCTAACATGAGCAACATTATCGTTTTCCTCTTCAATGTCATCGGAGAAAAATAAATCTACCCTGCTTAACATGATTAGCAATAGCAATATGCTAACTTTTTTATTTCAAACTAATAAATATATTTTTAATAAATCACAAAATTTTTAATAATCACATAAAATCCAAAATTAAACTGATAATTGTCAAAATAATTCAATTTAACAGTGCTGCCAACTTAACAATTATGTAATGGGAAATGTCATAATACACAAAACAACGCACAACACCTGCGCACAGCTCTCGCCAAAATATAGGCGAGAACTATAATACCAAAAGACTAGTCACACGACGCGTTAAGTCACGGCGAGATGTGGGTGAGGTGAGAACCATGATAGGGGTATTACTCAAAAAAAATCGTGCTGACCATGTTCGTTCATATTGAACACATACACGTAGTTAAAATATGGTAGTATTTTGTTGCAATCGCTGTGAATTCTTATTATTGGCCATAATAGAATTCACCTGAAACACAAAAGAAGCCAATAAATGAGAAATTTATTCAAAAAATCCTGCTGAGCAAGACCATTTGAGTTATCCATATAGTGTGATTTTTTGGCGCAATCTCTGTCTTGTTCTGTTATTTACCAAAATGAGTTCACTCAGATATCTAAAACCCATAGGTGGTGGCATTTTGACGCAACCTTTGTGATCTTTTGTAATTGATAAAATAGTACTGCATCAATACTGCATTGGAATGACGCTTACGTAAGTTTCATGTAAATCTGTCAACTCATTCTTATATTAATAGCTGTTCAAAGTTGATGTGTCACAGTATTTTTTTACAATGGAAAAATTGAGTATCGTGCAGTGATAAAATTCTTATTTTTTGAAGGTGACCAAAATAAATTCATGAACGATTGTTTAAAGTGTATAAGGACTTCAATTAGAACAGTAGAAAGATGGGTTGCTGAATTTAAACGTGGTTGTACAAGCCTTGAAGATGATGCACGTGAAGGATATCCAAAAATTGCATCCACGCCAGAAATCGTAGCAAAAATACAGGCAGTAGGCAGTGTGAGGGTTGGTTGGTGTTTTGGGTTTCAGAAAACTGTGAGGACAATAGTTGCCACATTCGCTAACAATGGAACAAAAACACATACGAATGCAGCTTTATCAGCAACATTTGGAGCATTTTAGAAAGGACAAAAAGGACGTTGTGCATCGTTCCATCACTATGGAAAAGACTTGGGATCACCAGGATCCTGAACCACAACAAGAGGCTAAGGAGTGGTGCGAACCCAGTACTTCTAGCTGCATGTAAAAATTCGTGAGAAAAAATCTGGTTTACAGAAGAAAAAAATAATTTTTCATCAAAACAACGAACTCTCTCACACATTTGCCAGATTTAGCTCCCTGACTTCTGGCTGTTCTCACATCTAAAAAAAATTCATGCGTGGAAAATGATTTTCATCGAATGTATGGGTAATAGCAGCCGTGGTAGCGTGTTTCGACGGTCTTCCGGATTCTCACTTCATCGATGGAATTCATAAATTAGAAGATCACTGGAACAAGTGTATTGAAGTTATGGTGAAAAAACCATAAAATCGTGTTTTCCTTATCGAACGACAAAACTTACGACACTTTTTTAATTTTTTTTCGTAGATTATAAACTATAAGTTGCTAAGCGATCTTACTTGTACATGCCATAAAGATAGTAAACTAAAAATGATTGCCTAAAACTCAGGACACATGATGTTGGCTCATCGATCTAACAGAAAATTGTAGTGACACTGTGTGCTGATTGGTAAAATATTTTTTTAAGATCATACATTTGTAGATACTACGCGATCTTAGTTATTCATGCCATAAGGGTAGCAAAATCCAAAGATTATCCCAAAACCCAGCACCAGGATGTCGACTCAATGGACTAACAGAAAATCGTAGTGAGATTGTGGGCTGATTTGCAACATCTTAGCGACCTTTTAGTTATTACGCGATCATCACAAATTTTTAATTTATTACTTTCTTTTACTTAGCAAAATAAAGTAATGTAAAAAATGAAAAATTTTGACCTAGACATTTTTGCATATTGCTATATCTCTTTTTCAACCAAAAAAATGGCTTAATTTAAGTCCTAACCACACAAATGTGTGAGTAAAAAATCATAGTATGTAATGGCGTTTTTGATAAAAAATTTCGCTTGATTTGAAGTACAACCAACACAATTGTAAGTAAAGTGTTTTATAGTGTTTTTTTTCGGACGAAAATAAGTTTGAAAGAAAAACACAAATGTGTAAGTTTGTTGAAAACACATACAAAAATAAATTTTTGACATGGTACTTTTGCCGTACCCAGACAATTTTGTTACTGCGCACATTTTGTTACTGGATATCTATCGCAAAAATCAAACAAAGGACTTTTTAAAAAATCGCTGTGTGTGCGTGTGTACGTGAAGACTAAATGTCTGTGTCCTGCCCACAGCCGAAACGGTTTGTCTGATCGGAGTGAAACTTTATACATAAGCTTTTTCATGCATTAGGAAATCCCAGTGATTTTTAGCCGAAATCGGTCCACCGGAAGTGGTTGCTGCAAATAGCGCTTTTTGGAAATATTTTGGAACGTATATCATTTACAAGAAAAACAATTATGACCTAAACAATTCTAAATTAATTTAGCAACAATACTGTTCCAGATTTGTTCCTAAAATTTAAACGGTAATTACGATTTTTCACAAAAAAATATTTTTTATAGACTGATTGATCGGGATGAAACTCCATACCATACCTTTTCCACAAATTGGGATATCCCAGTGAATTTGAGCCAGAATCGACTACCGAAAATGACAGATTCCACAGGAGCTTTCTCGTTTTTCCACCGGAAGTGACAGTTTCAATAGGAAACCGGAAAACTAATTTTGCAACTATACCGGTCCAGATCAGTTTTCAAAAATTTAAGCGGATATTACAATTTTGGGCAAAAAATGTTTTGGAAACCGGAACTGTCACCGGAAATGACAGTTGCCATAGGACCTTTTTCGGTTTTCACAAAATATTTTCAAAGGTACGTAAACAAATTCAGCCCCTACACAGCCCAGACGGATTGGCTGATCGGGATAAAACTTCATACTTTAGCTTTTTTTTCATAAATTTGAAGACCCCAGTCATATTTGGTCAAAATTGGTATACCAGAAGTGGGACCTTTCATAGAAGTCGGTTCGTTTTTTGGAAATACTTTGAAATGGATTTCAATTGTGAGAAAATCGAATATGAAGTAAAATGTTCTAAAATAAATTTGTAACAATATCGGTAATCAATTTTTAGAAATTTAAGCGGAATTTGACAGCGGTTTTATAACAGAAAAACTGTTTTTTTGTATAGTAATGATGAACATTTTTGGCCTCATTTTGATTTTTTGGCTAACTGTCTGTGACCCGCCTACTTTTACGAGAATTATAGTTTTTTCAAATTTTTTGAAACGTACATGAATTTACGAGAAACCGATTAAAGCAAAACGATTGTAAATTAATTTTCAAACAAAATTATTAATGATCATTTTTTAAATTGTAACCAGTCACAAGTGGTAGCCTCCATAGAAACTTTTTTAATTTTTGTTATAAAGATTATACTTTTAACAATGGTTGACCTTGTTTGTTTTCTGAAATTTGAGCAGAAATAATGATTTTTGATTATACAAAACAATTTTTACCACAAATTCGGTAGGGTCAATTTTCCGCCTTAGAAATTGAGTGTGTTGTCTTCGAGATCTATGTACATTTGTCGCAAAAGAAAATTGGGTGTTGGCCACAATAATTACACCCCTCCATGTTTTATTTATTCAAGTTATCTTCTTGTCATCATCTTTACTCATATTTGAGCTTAATTGATGGTATTTTATTGCTTATTAAACTTGGGCACTTTCGCCAGATTTAGTAAAAAGTACAATCGCTTAATAAGGTTAAACTAGTTGATGCACCAAGCTTCGATTCAACAGAACCATCCATAACAAGCAATGTTGATATGCATCATTTAACTGAGAGTGCGGATAAGTTGATGATAAGTTGTATCAGATGAAATTGTATCTGGTAAAATATAGCACTTCAGTAAATCAAGCATACTCAAAACACCTGTAAGGGATATAATAGAAATGCGTATGAATAAATTGTTACAAACTATCGATGTTAGATAGATTTAGTTAGTTAGATTTTAAACTGATAATTTTTTAATTTTTTATTTTCAGAAAAATTTGGATTACTGCAAAACTGAAATTGTTAAGGCCGTCTATGCACCACGAAGTCCTAATGGTATGTATGCGTAAATGGGATTTATACGTAAATTATCAGTCGTTACTGGTCAAAACATTTTAACCATCTATGTTGTACATTAAAAGTCTTCCTATAGGTATATTCATAATCTTTGTATTGAAATTCTAATCCAAACACGAAGAAAAAGATCCCATAGGTGAACAAGTAAGAAAAACAGTTTTTTCAAACTAATCACTCTTGGGAGTTTTACAAAATTCTAATTTTATTTTCAAAATATTTTCCGATTTTATCTTGTTAGATTAAATCCTAACCCATACTGACATCAAACTATATCCCATAAGTTATTATCGTTTTGAAAAATTATAGCACACCACAAAAAAATAATTCTTTCTTTTCCTGTTTTGTTAAACCAAAAGAACGTGTTATCTTTTATATGACCTTAGATTGATAAAATTCTAGTAGAAACACAAAAAGACAATACGTTAGCAACAATTATTACTGAAACGTGTTGCCGTTGTGATCAAAATCATAAACTTAAATTACAAAATAGAATTTGTTGGTTAGACTACCTTTGCTATCTATTTGATGTATGTGTGCGGGGACGATTGGGACAATTTCACGACATAAACTAATTTTCTTTAGTTTTTTCAATTTATTTTATGTTTTTTTTTGTAAAATTATAGCGCCGAGTGATTGATGCCTGTCACTTTGCGGCGTATACAAAAAAAGTTTCGTTTTATAAAACTTAAAGTAATAACTCGACCCTAACTAATCTCATTTTACTTAATCAGCCGAACAGAGAATGTTAAATAAAAATTTACACACATACACGACTAAGTACGAAATCAAATTAAGTTGTGGGATTTTCAAAATTTAAGAGCAAGCTGAAAAACTAAAATTAAATTCATAACAACAAATGTATCGCATTTTACAGTGGGTTTCAAAATTAGTAACTATGAGCATTTTTTTACGATATACGTTCAACAACGAAATGATATTTCAAAATCAGTAACCACCTTTTAGGGCCATTATAATAAATTAGGTACCACTCCACACAAAATACTTATCCTACATTGGTGCGAATGGAATGTTCAAATGTATTAGCAAAATTTTATGATTTTCACAAGAACGCTAATTTTTAAAACCTGTTTCTTACGAACTATTTAACAAATTTTATTAAATGGGAATTTAATTAAAGAAAGGACCCCGCACAAATCTTATGGAAATTGGGTCCCGGTCAAATTCGCTGAATTTTTGATATGTGATAGAGTACATCATACTAGTCAATTGCCTCAATGGCCACAAAGCTCAAAAATGGATAGTTTGGCCGGTACAGAGCTTTAAAGATCCGAGTATCCTCTACGGATTTATGTATATGCGCAATGTGTATAGACTTTTGAAATAGCCTATTTCATTTTTTTATTATCTAGGTTTATATTTTTGAGGTTGCTGAATTCAGATCTGTCGTTAGATTTTCAAAATTGACAGTTGGCAGCTGTCAAATAGCTGTCAATGTGCTATAATAAAGCCAAAAACTTGTTTTTTATGTTTTACCTTTCTTTTTTTTTACTTCGATAAGTTCAAAGATTATATCAAATCAATAACAATGACTATCGGCAGCTGTCATTTAGCTGTCAACAAGTCCGGTAATAAAGTCAAAAAATTGTTTTTTGTTTATAACTTCAAGTTTTTAGATAAGTGAATATAAATATGATATAAAATTTTGTAGTCATCAGCTTACAGCTGTCAACAAGCTGTCAACTAACTGTCAAAATGCAATAATAGAGCAAGTAACTTATTTTTTGTGCTTAACTTTGTAGATAAGAAATCAAACATGATATAAGTTTATAACATCACTTTTGAACTCAGTGATCTAAGCAACTTAAAATTTTTTTAAAAAGTAACTTTTAACATGGAACATGTTCATAAAGAGGGGGTACGTCACGAAGGCCTCCACTTAGGAGGGGGTGAAAATGGTCAGTTTTAGGAGGGAGGGGGTGAAACGGGACTTAGTAGAATTTCGATTTAGGGACTTATAATAATTTCGTTAAAGGGACTTAGGGTAATTCGGCTTTAGGGACTTAGAATAATTAAACTTTTTATTAAACTTGGTTATTGGTTATCCGTAAACATGTGCTATGCCCGTCAATTGTGTTTACACAACTCGGTTTTGACAGTTAGTTGATTGATAGGTGACAGCTGTAAGCCGAGAATATCCTCGAATGTTGCCACATGCAAATAATAATATATAGGTAAAGGTCGGTTTATTATGTTATTAACTTGTTCATATTGAAAAATAGATTTATACTTTCTTTCTCATTAACCCTTTCCGGGGCACCGGTAAATATTTGTACCGGCTAGATTTTTTGCTTGTAACCCCCGTATCTGCTACAATTCGGACTTTGGATGGTTGACTATGGGTATGTCATGTCGCTAAGAGGTTCCTGAAACTAGACCTAGTGATTTTTTCACATAATTGTTTATTGTTATTAAATTATAAACAATTAAGCTTTAAGTTGCTTAGATCACTGAGTTCAAACGTGATGTCATAAACTTATATCATCTTTCATTTCTTATCCACAAAGTTAAGCACAAAAAATAAGTTACTTGCTCTATTATTGCATTTTGACAGTTATTTGACAGCTTGTTGATAGCTGTAAGCTGATGACTACATAATTTTATATCATATTTATATTCACTTATCTAAAAACTTGAAGTTATAAACAAAAAACAATTTTTTGACTTTATTACCGGACTTGTTGACAGCTAAATGACAGCTGCCGATAGTCATTGTTATTGATTTGATATAATCTTTGAACTTATCGAAGTAAAAAAAAAGAAAGGTAAAACATAAAAAACAAGTTTTTGGCTTTATTATAGCACATTGACAGCTATTTGACAGCTGCCAACTGTCAATTTTGAAAATCTAACGACAGATCTGAATTCAGCAACCTCAAAAATATAAACCTAGATAATAAAAAAATGAAATAGGCTATTTCAAAAGTCTATACACACTGCGCATATACATAAATCCGTAGAGGATACTCGGAGCTTTAAAGCTCTGTACCGGCCAAACTATCCATTTTTGAGCTTTGTGGCCATTGAGGCAATTGACTAGTATGATGTACTCTATCACATATCAAAAATTCAGCGAATTTGACCGGGACCCAATTTCCATAAAATTTGTGCGGTTGTAGAAATGTTGTAGAAATGTTTATTATTCGCTTTTTCTATTAATTGTTTTTTGTGAAAAAGCTGATGATATTTTTTTTTGTGAAAAATTTAAAATACGAATAACCGAAATTGTTTAAGCTCTACAAAGCAGGGGTTATCCCATAACTAAATAGAGCTTTTTACATTATTTGCCTTAGGCTCTTGGCGAAACACAATTACACTTAATATACATGTAAATACAGAAGTGATGATGACCTGTTAACAAGTCGAAATCGACCGAGTGATTTTTTAAACTTTTTGAACAAATTTTTTAATTAAAATATTCAAAAATCTAATTTTTGCGAAACAAAAAACAAGTGTTTAATAAAATGTGTTTATTAAGTGTAAGTGTGTTTCACCAAGTGCCTACGGCAAATAGTGTAAAAAGTATTATGTAGAGGAATTTGGTTGACTCTGCATTAACCTTGTGTAATGTATTGTTAACTCCTCCCCCTTGTAAGATCCACGGTCCGTGGATTATGTATTGAGAGTGACTCTAGAAACAAAGATGAGAGTAAACTAAAAAGATATAGTTTAGTGGAATTGAAATTGAAATTAAACTTGGACTTGAGATTGAAATTGAAAATTGAGATTGAAATTAAACTTGCTTTAGGGTAAATTACAGGGTGTTTTTATTTTTATTACTGCCTAAGGTACCTGAGCTATTAACAATATATTTAATCCTTTGAACCATAGATGGATCTGCTGTTAGTATGTCTTTCCTAATCCAAATTTAATCACGCTTTTAAATATATATCCAACGCATTGAGATTTATTAAAAATATTGTTACTAATGAATATTTATGTAATACATAACGCATTAAATTATTGTAGCAGCACCATTAATTAGCAAATGTCAGGCTCACAAAATAATCTATAGTATATAGATTTATAATTTTTAATATATGTAGCTGCTTATGGATAATATCACTACTAGAAAATAATGTATTTTAAATTATTTTACTAATTTAAGTATTTTCATGCAGATGTCGCTAATTAATTACATTTTTTAGATTTACTACAATTGTTTACCGTAATTAATTATTATTTACATTATTTACGTACAAATGTAAACAATTATTTTTTACGCGTAATTGCACAACACTACATGCCAGCACTATACGCTGTCATGAAGCTATGTAATGCGTAGATGGTTTTATGAAAATCGGACCTATTCGCGATTTCCAACAAAGTAGCTAACATCTGGTGAACAAAATGTGAATCATAGTTTGCTATGAAGCAACTGGGATTAAAACTGTCATAACAATGGATTTGGCAGTTCTCGTCCCCCTTGTAGACGTAAAAACCAACGCTGTCTACAGCCGATGAAAATCGCCAATAGCCGTACGTCCTCGAATTGGCTTGGAAACGGTGAAAAAATAAGCGAGCCGCAAAAAAGTTGGGAGTACCTAGGCCCCGAGAGTCGATTTTGTACCAAAAATTAGAGCGCGAGCTGGCGAGGTGAATAATTATTTTGTGTACATATACACTGTGTAATATACAGTTTTATATATGTATTGTATTTTTTCTTTCATGTGTCTGTGCATTTTGTTCGTCAATTAACCAAAGGCAAGTAGCAAAATAAAAAATTCCGGTTGAACCGGTTGAATATTTATGATGAAGACGTATACCTCACCTCTTCTATTCACTTGTTTTTGAACAGTGGAACCTATTGTTTGCTATGTGATTTGATTTTTCATTTCCAAATATTTGAGCAACATACGAAACCACATTTCACACACATCAATTAAAAAAATATATAAACAAAATGACGCGCATACGCTCAATCAAACCAATATTAATAAAATAACCACTACTATGTTTTTCCGGTTTGCTCACCTCGCGTTGTCATTTTTGGTACAAAATCGACAGTCAGAACAAATTAAATAAAGATAAATAAAATAAATAAAAAAAAGAAAGATAAATTACTAGAAGATTTATAAATAAGTTGTAATAAAGAAATATAATTTAAAAATCTAATTTTCAGCCATAAAGTCACGGCCTTTGCCTCTGACATTTTAATATTTTTATGCTTTAAAAATTGACCGAATGCTATCTAATGCCGTCGAAATACCTACAAATTTGCAATGAATGCAATTTACGAGTAAATTTTGCAGACTCGCAGTATCAAAGCGAACAATGAGAAGTAGTAATGCCATATATTTCGCCAAAGCGTTTGAGAAACAATGTATGTACATAAATTGAAAGTTGAAGGCAGCTATAATCAACGCATATGGTATAATCCTGCTTCTTCGTTAATACGATCGTACTAGTGAAACTTCATTTACTCGGAAATATACGTTATCTTCATGAAGACATTAGTCAATTACGTTTTTTACAAAATTTAACAATATCCAATTCAAGAGACGAGAATCGTCGCCATCGCTTGAACAGTTGTTTATTCGCAAAGAACACATTGAACGCAAAAAATTGCATCTTCTAGCGAAGTTCCAAAATATTACAAATTTAGGCAAGCGTGTTGAGTTAAAGAAGCGAAACGTTTCTGATAACATAAAATGTTGTAACAAATTTCGGGAGAACACTAAGATTTGTAAAGAGATTCAAACTCACTAAATGTTGTTTTGATTTTTCACTTTTCTACTGTTTAGTTAACACGACACTTAACACGTTTATTTTATAACCAATTTTATCTCTCCTAGTCGTTCGGTTATTTGGGATTATTATTATTAGTCGTTAACTCTTTCGTTTCCTCTATTTTTGATTTTTTTACGGTTTGTAATTGCTCCCTAAATCACGGCTGCCTGAATTAAAAAAAGGCTGAAATTAAAATAGTGGACTTAAGAAATGTGTTTTTATATGAAAAAATGGGACCTTTTTTAAGTCACACTTTTAACAAATTTTCCGACTTATTTAAGTATTAGGTAGTAAAAAGGTATTTTACAAAAACAAATTTAATTTCAAAATGACACAGGAAATGCATATTTTATGTCATTTTAAAAATATATTTTTTAATTCATTTTCAAAATGAAATAAAAAATGCATATTTTGTTTCACATTATAAAAATAAAATTTACATTTGTTTTTAATACACATAGAAATGCATGCGAAAAGTTGCCTTTGACTTTCATGTCGTGACACGTGTTTTTTTATATTTTAGAAATTTTATTTTATTTTCAATATTAATAAAATTACAACTAATATAAATTATTGGAAGCTGGAAAAAAAAGGAAAGGAACGAGGTGCAGCTTATAGGTGTCCATATCAGATTGTGAGACATAAAGCCATCCAAATAGATTGGTAGAACGCGATAATGATGATCCTCTTTCGTTATGCATTCTTTTGAGTTGATGTGCGGCCTCTGGTAGTCGCTGTTGTAAATTCATACATACGAATATCTCGAAGAAGCGCAGAGAAAACAATTTAACACGGAAAACACAATAGAAGCTGAGAGCAATTTTTTTTGTTGGAATCCATGGACTAAGCACCACCATATAAATGAGCTTAAGGCTCACACTGGGGTGTGTAGTCTAAAAATTGTTGAACGAAACTAAATAAAATAAATAAATAAATAAATGTGCAATTTCACGTTTTTAAGAAAATGGTTTCTTGTTTTTCCTGTTACAGTTTTTTGTCGTATTGTAGAGAAAGCTAAAAAACGAAGAAATGCATTTTCATAAATTTCAATTGTGGATTATTATTTGTTTATTATGAATTAAAATATGCATTTTTTAATTCATTTTGAAATTTGCAATTGTTTTTTGCACAGTTTCATAATGTAAGCATTAGTTGAAAATTTGGAATGGCTTTAATTTTTAAATTACAGTTTATCCCGATTATCCGGCATCCAATTAACCGTAACACTGAGTTAACCGGAAATTTACTTTTTATGTATATTTTTTGCTTTTTTCTCATTCTTTTCATGCATTTTTTTTAATTCATATTGAAATTTACAATTGTTTTTTGAATTTTTGAGCTTTTTGACATTTCCATTAATGAATGCATTAGTTGAAAATTTTGGATTGCTTTAATTGTGATATTACAGTAAAATCCCAATTATCCGGCATCCAATTAATCGGAAAACTCAGTTAACCGGAATTTAATTTTTTGGGGATTTTTTTTTGCTTGTCTTCTCTTTGAGACGGGAAATTATTTTTTTTATTATTCGGGGATTCATAGAAAATATACCTTCCTTTATTTTTTTCTGTTTTATGCAGTATTCTATTTGAATTGAATCTGTAAAGTTGTACCCCAACTAGGGTTAGGGAAATATTGTATTATTAAATTTAGTTTACTCGTATGGGTGTACTCGTATACATAATATGTATGTATTTATTATTTGCAATAAATTCAATAACTTGTGATGTATAAAAAATGTTTTTTGGTACATAATTTGACCGAAATAAACGAGAATCCTAAAAAATAATGAAATCAAGCGAAATTCTTGTAAAATTTTTAGTTTTAATGAAACATTCAGTTATCCGGAATTTTTGATTATCCGGAATGCTTTCAATTTCCAAGCATTCCAGATCCGGAAACCCCTGTTATCCGGAATCCTTGGAGATGAGAGCATTCCGGATAATCGGAAATTCCGGATAATTAAATGTTTTATTAAAACTAGAAATTTTACGAGAATTTCTTTATTTACTAGGATTCTCGTTAATTTATTTTGAAATTATGTACCAAAAACTAATTTTTTTATACATCAGTTCATTGAGTTTATTGCAAATAACAAATACATACGTATTATGTATACGAGTACACCCATACGAGTATCCAAAATTTAATAATACATACATATACATATTCAATATTTCACTAAAATAGCTATGTGATAGTAAAGTCGTACTCAATTCAAATAGAATAATGCATAAAACAGCAAAAACGTTAAGGAAAGTATACTTTCTATGAATCCCCGAATAATAAAAAAAAATCCCTTGTGAACGAAAAAACAAAAATCCTAAAAGCGAAAATTCCGGTTGAGTGTCCCGGTTAATTTGATGCCGGATAATCGGGCTTTTACTGTAATATCACAATTAAAGCCATTCCAAATTTTCAATAATGCTTTCATTAATGAAAATGTACAAAAACAATTGTAAATTTCAAAATGAATTAAAAAATGCATGTGAAAGAGAAAAAAGAGAAAAGGCAAAAAAAAATCATAAAAATTAAAATTCACGTTAACTGAGTGTTCCGGTTAATTGGATGGCGGATAATCGATCGGGCTTCTACTGTAATATGAGAATTAATGTCATTCCAAATTTTCAACTAATGCTTTCATTAATGAAAATGAGCAAAAACAATTGCAAATTTCAAAATGCATATGAAAGGGAAAAAAGCAAAAAAAATCCTACAAATTAAAGTTCCGGTTAACTGACTGTTCCGGTTAATTGAATGCCGGATAATCGGGTTTTCACTGTAATAAGAAAATTAAAGCCATTCCAAATTTTCAACTAATGCTTTCATTAATGAAATCGTGCAAAAAACAATTGCAAATTTCAAAATGAATTAAAAAATGCATATGAAAGAGAAAAAGCAAAAAAAAATCTTAAAAATTAAAATTCCTGTTAACTGAGTGTTCTGGTTAGTTGGCTGCCGGATAATCGGGCTTTTACTGTTATACATTTTTACGTTTTATTTCGATCTTAATACACATTTAATTTCATTTTGAAAATGACTTAAAAATGCATATTTTAGGTCATTTATAAACACACTTCTTAAATCATTTTCAGCATGACTTATGATATGCATTAATAAAGTCAGCTTTTTTTATTTCATTTTCATTACAAATTTTAAGTCAATTTATATAAAATCTATAAAAACGCTGGTCAATTTATAAAAACGCTGGTTCTAAGTCCGAAAAAACGACATTTTTAAGTCTCTCTCTCTCTCTCTCTGGCACTATATCCTGTGATAGTGTTGAGTGATTAATTCATTGATCCTACACCAGTCGTGAAATTTTTTCCTTATCACCACCGGGAATCGAACCCGGGACCTCCGGTCGCTGGAGCAAGCATGCTGACCACTTTGCCACCGGGGCGGCATTTTTAAGTCAGCCTTTTTTAATTCAGAGAGCCCTAAATCAAGTATTATTCTCAATTTAAACGGCTCACGAAGAAATTATCTTTTCTAATATACCGATGGATTCGCCACTGTAGGATCAATAAAATTGGGTGGTGTTCACTTTAAATCAGCACGTAGTGAATATCTACAAATCAACGTACATTCCAAATAGCATCTGCATACGTGTGTATGTAGATAACTGACCTACTTCAAATAAATCTTTTGAAGTATTCTAGAAAAATTGTATTTCCATATTGTCAGCAAATATTCTTGTTACTTGTTATATCCGTTTTCCCTCGGGTTAACTTTGTATTCCCAATTTTATATCCAGTTTCTTCTTCTATTAAGATTCATATATTTTAATTAGAAATTACATTTTCTGTACCGCACTAGTGAATATACAAAGAATTGTGTTTATGTTATGCAAATGGGATCCAAGAATACATTTATGAAAACTTTGTGTACAATTTCTGTATTATGTGTACAGTCTGTACTCCCACTACGTTCTTGCAAAATGTGTAGCAAAGTTTTATTGCCCTCTCGTAAAATACAAGACAAATACGTTCCAATTAAGCAAATTGTGCAGGAATGTGATCTCAATATTAAC
The DNA here is from genome assembly GCA_932526605.1 of Nephrotoma flavescens. Lineage (NCBI taxonomy): Eukaryota > Metazoa > Arthropoda > Insecta > Diptera > Tipulidae > Nephrotoma > Nephrotoma flavescens. The sequence continues at coordinate 97,443,501 of OW052221.1, forward strand.
TAATTGTTTATCACCCAATTTATAAAATGATAAGACGTACGTAATTAAATTGGTATTCTCATTTCAATTTTACGATTTAAACCTTTCATTTTTAACTCATAATAAAAAAAACACTAGATTCATTTTATATGAGCCATAAAAATAAATTGATTGAAGACGGTGTGTATACATAACCGAAAATAATACTTTAAAATAAAACCCGAAATTAACATTTTGATAAAGCCATTGATGGTTTTAGAATTTAGTGGCTTATGTATTGGGGTTCGTTGTATACGAGTTTAATAATAGCGCTCACATTCTCGGTCGCGTAGGCGTATGACTTTAATCAAAGAGTATCTAATGTTATATAGAGTAACGAAACAATGGAAAAAAATTCGTTGAAAAATGCGTGGGTTATGCAATTTAAATGGGTTAAACAATACACTGACCACATGAAAAATAAATATAAACAGAAGTAAAGCTGCGCACAAAATTTTTACGCTTATTTTCATAGTAAAATATGGGGTCACGATCCGGCGAAAAATGACAAGCGCGAGGTGAACAAACCGGAAAAAAATACAATTTGGAATTGTGTTTGTATTAGTATGCAACAGTGCACTTATTTTGACATTTATTCTATGCGTAATAATTTTCATTTCATAATGAACATTTCTGAATTAAATTGCATGCGAATAGACGTCGGTATCATAAAAGTTTCGGAACCATTTATTTTGGTATCTACCGTCGTAAAATATAAATAGAATACACATACGACGTGTTCAGTCCGACCAAAATGATAAAAATCATCATGATATTTTTTGTGACCCATACTTCACTCCGTATAGTTTTATGTCAAACCCGAGTGAATAACCAAATCGAAAAAAATAATTATAAATTGATTATGTACGTCACAATATTGTTGACGCTGTCATAACAAAAATTTGCTATTTACTAATTCCTAAGTGTCTTTCACAATAGTTTAATACTTCTAAACAACTTAACAGTCAATGAAACAAATAATACAGGGTTTTCCAATAAGAGGTTTCATTTTGAATAGCCTGCTGTTTGGGCAGCTGTCAATTTTGAAGCTGTCATCTTTTGACATTTGACAAGTAAAAAATACGCCATTATTAAAAAATGGTACGATACACGCTTCAACAACGCATTGAAATTGTTAAAACCCACTAAAGAAAATGGTGAAAATTTTGCAGTCACAGTTCGCAAAACTAAACAACTTTTGGGTCGTCGTGAAGCACCTTTTCGGCCGGCAATAGTGAAACTCGTGGAAAAATTTGAGCTGTTGGGACAAAGTTAGTGATGTGAAGATTCGAAACCATGTGCATCGCTCAAGAACAACGGAGAATATTACTGCTGTAGCCCGTAGTGTTAACGAAAACCCGGTCTACTGTTTGTGGATTCCTCGTCGATCTTTGGAATTAGACACTTCACAAACGACATTACACCGTATTTTGCACAAAGACTTAGGTCTTAAGACTTTTAAAGTTCAGTTAACACAAGAACTCAAGCCGGCCGATCACCATAAACGTCGAATTGGGTCCTTCAAATGCATCAAAATGATCCGGATTTTCATTGAAAAATCATCTTCAGTGATGATGACCATTTTCACCTCGGAGGCTACGTAAAAAAGCAGAATTGTCGCATTTGGGGCTTACAAAATCCAAGAAAGGATTGTTGAAAAGCCTGTCCATCCTCAACGTGTCACTGTTTGGTGCGGGTTTTGGGCTGGTGGTGTGATTGGGCCTTACCTATTCGAAAACGAGCTATGATTAATGATATTTTATGGCCGGGATTGAAAGAAATTGATGTGGACGACGTTTATTTTCAGCAAGACGGCGCTGCGTGCCACACAAGCAACGAAACAATCGCAATTTTGCAAGAAGTGTTATTTCTCGAAGAGGTGATCACAATTGACCACAATTTTACTGGGCCCCAAGCAGAAATGCGCGAGATCGCCACCAACGGCAGTTGCACATCAGATGCTGAAGACCCCCATTCACGTGGGAGGAGGTCACCACTGCCCTTACTTGCTTTAAGCATAACAAGTCTCCTGGACTTGACAACTTGAAGGCTGAAATAATCCAACTGGCTTGGCACATCATAGGGACTACCATAGTAAAATTATTAAACAGCTGCCTGAAATTTTGCTACTTCCCTAAGGTGAGGAAAAAGGGTGAAATGATTATAATCAGGAAACCTGGGGATGGAGATCCACGTCATGGTTAAACTCCTATAAAGGTCACTAGCGGTTAGTATTTCTCCAAGAATCGAACAGAGCGGACTGTTCTCGGACACATACTTCGGCTTCCGACGTAGCATGTCTACTGAGGATGCGATAGTCCGCCTAACACTGTCAAAACCCAAAGTTCAAAATATGTTATGGCCATATTCCTGGACATTGCCGGAGCATTTCATAACTTAACGTAGCCTAGTGTCATCGCAAGTTTATCAGTCTATAATCTCCCCAAAACACTATCAATCAAAGACATATATGGTTCTGTATCAAAAGATCTCAAAAGGTCTCAACCCTATAGGTCCTCTAATCTAGAACATCGTATTTAACACGAGCATGATAGATAACATGGACGAAATAACATTCGCAGATGATAAAGGCATTCTGGTGCAGGGCAATTTGAGGCTTGAACTTCAGCGCCAGGGTCAAATCGCAATTAATAATATAGTACAATGGTGCGATACAAATAAATTGTCACTATCTGCAGAGAAAACAGTGATGCTGCAGCTTAAAGGCAAAGTTGACTCAAGTTGATCCTAGATATCTAGGAGTTGATATCGATGGACGTATGGTAGTAGCATCTCACGTCTTGAGACTCTGTGAAAGCGCCAAGAAACCATTCCACTCCTTGGCAAGAGTGTCAAGAGAGGGATGGGGACTTAACCATAACACTTGTATTAATTTACAAAGATGTGGCGGAGATGTCACGTATGCAGCGGCTAGGTGGTACGACGGATTAAACTGCCACCATATCAGATAATTGGAAAGTGCTCAGGGAAATATCCTGCTGAGTAACAAAGGCCTACCGAACAGTGTCTAAGGATGCTGTTGTGGTTCTGGCCGGTGTACCACCTAAGAACCCCAAAATAATATAGGTGCCAAGTACATGCTGCAGATAGTAGGCCTGATCAATTTACGATAAAAGTAATAATAAAAGAGAAATAGAGGAAATGGCTATTGACCTATGGCAAAGAAAGCAGAATGAATCACCAATGGAAGGCATACATTTGGCTTCATTCCAGATATAAAAATGCACGCATAAAAATGAAATTACAACTGACGAGCTCTATGAGCCAAGTAATATCTGGTCATGGTAAGTTTAAAGCCTACCTTCAGAGATTTAAGATAACAAACCAATGCCAATGTTTATGCGGTTCAGAAGTAGACGACGTCAATCACCTAATTTTCGAATGTAACGAGGTGACAGTGTTGTCACTAAAACAAAAGTGGCTGGGTAACATAAACTTACACGAGTTACCACTGCCTGCACTACTAAGCGACGAAGTTCTCCCACAGTTTCGGCCATAAAGTGCTGAACTGATCAATATCTTAAAAGAACGGAATAGTGCGCAATAGCAACCTAAGGTTACCTAGGTTAAACCTAAGTATAAGAACTGACGAACACTTTTCCCGGAATGTTGACTACGATTAATAATGATTTTTTTTTATTTAAAAAAATATGTTTTTACTAATATAAATAAAAAAAAAATTGGCCACTGAGATCTTGTGATTAAACACCTTTTGACTTTTTTCTTTGGGACCACGTGAAAGATAAGGCCTATGCCAATGCTCCACAATCGATTCAAGTCCTTAAAAATGGAGTTCGTTAAGTTATCGAGGACATACAGCCGCCAATGTGCGAATTGGTCATGAAAAATTTCATGAAAAGGATATGGTGCTGCAAGCGTAGCCGTGGCGGCCATGGCTTTACAATGAAATAAACATTCATTGATTTCTCTTAAAAATACTCGTTATATCAAAATGAAACCTCTTATTGGAAAACCCTTTATATTATACACTGTGTATATGTACACAAAACTTTTTCTCACCTCACCAACTCGCGCTGTCATTGTTCGTACAAAATCAAACAAAATTGGAAAAAACGAGATTTCATTTTAATTTCTTTACTTATTACTTCTGATTTTCAAATCATCTACGCTCGCGAGCAACTAAATCGACTCAAACCTCTGCGCATACACTAAGTCGCATTTTTTAAAAATGGCTTAACCGATTTTAGTGGCTAGGTAGCCCTCAGTACAGACATGAATCAAATTCAGCCTTTATACGACGAACTATAACGGAGGGTCCGAGCCAGAGATCCGGTACCATCTAGCATCAGTGACCTCAAGAAGTACTTGTCAAAACCTTAATAAGGTCAATGGGGAACCACATGCCAACCGTTGTAGACGCAAGGGGGAACAATACTAAGTATTAACAAGTAAATTTGTTTTGTTTTGCTTGAATTTTTTGTTGTAATTTAAATTTAACTTTACAGAACCAACTTTTAAATTGGTTAAGTAAAATTAAATTTAAAAGTACTGAACCAGTTCTTATGAAAATAGTATCATTTTAAAGTAAAAATATCAGGCCTTCAAAAAATGTCTTGTGAAAATCGGTTAAGCCATTTTAAAAAAATCATAAAGGTGAGCGCTGAAGGTTTGAGTCGATTTAGTTGCTTGCGAGTGTAGTAATTAATCTTTCATAAGTTATGTTATTTTTTGGAAGGTTGTAGCGCTTTGGCTAGTCCCTTTTACAATTTTAATATATTTTTAGTCGATCATGATTGGATCTAGTAGATAAATCAAGCGGTTTCTTCCTTCGCAGCCTTCTTATACTGAGTTTGACTCATCTAACATATGACGTAACTCACAATTTTGGGTAGACTAATACGTGGCATGTTTTTCTCGCGTATTTGCTTATTTCTTCAATGGCGAAATTCATCTTCAGATCTCCATGGAGGTTGTCATTTCTTACGTACCGAGGTGCATTTACTATTCCACGAAGGACTTTGCTTTAGAATAACTGAATGATATTGACATTGGTTTATTGACAGGTTTTAGAATTTGACGATATTCTAAATAGTAATAGTAATAATTGCCGCCCCGGTTGCAAAGTGGTTAGCATGCTTGCTCCAGCGACCGGAGGTCCCGGGTTCGATTCCCGGTAGTAACAAGGAAGAAATTTCACGGCTGGTTTAGGATTAATGAATTAATCACTCATTATCCGAAATGAAAATATGATTATGAAACCTCATTTGAGGCGGCCAAATCCCTCCATGGGATATAGTGCCAGAGAGAGAGAGAGAGAGAGAGAAAATAGTAATAATTTATTATGAAGAGTTAGCTCAGAATTTCTTCCTAATAGCCAATCCATCTCTGTATTTGATGTTTAACTCTTCTTTTTTACTTTTTCGTGTGCTCTTTCCATTTTAGTTTCGCGTTAGAGTCATGCCTAGATATTTTGCCGTGTTTTCATAGGGAATTTGCTGAGAGTTTAGTTCTACTGGTATCCAGTTGACCTTTTTGTTGGTAAAGTTTACGTGAACATATTTTTGGTTCATTAAGTTTTATTCGGCATCTCTTTGCCATTTGTTTGTAGATTTTTCTATGCTATCAGCGACTGCTAAAATGGCCCTATCATCCGCCAAACGTTGCTATATTAGTTTCTTGTATCGTTGGCAGGTCCGAGGTATATAGAATATATAAAGTTGGTCCCAGAACGCTACCTTGTGGTACTCCTGCTGATATTTTCTTTATTTCCGAGTATTCGCCATCCAATTTAACACGAAAGTGTCGGTTAGATATGTAAGATTTTAAAGTTTCATAAAACTGGTTGGTAAGTCTCTTTGTAATTTATATTTCAAGCCTTTATGAAGTACTTTACTTGCCCTCAAGCAGTAAAGCCACTTAGGTATTTGTTAATGGATTCGTTCTTGATTTCTTTAATTAGCAACTTTAGTTTATTGGACAAAAAATTTAGAGTTTTTTTGTATTCTGGCGTCCGACTTTTTTGCCAGATCTTTCTTGCTTTTGGTTTTGCTGCAACCAGTTCCCTAACTTCCAAAGGATAAATAGCAATTCGATGGATTCCTTTGAACTTAAGGGGGCACTACTTCACGCCTACTGCTGTTGAGTTGTTTTAGTTATTCATCTAGCTGTATCGGATTTTTAATTGGCACCTGAAGAATAATATTATCCTCAAAATTTCTGGAATTTCTTCCAGCTGCTTTTGTTATTAGTTAGCGAAGGTGGGCTAGTTTTCTTAACAATCGTTGCACTGATTGTCATAATAACAGGCGTGTGATCCGACATATTCAAGCCAATAAGTTGGTTGATATCCAGAATGAAAATCGCAACTGCATAGTCTTCCTGCTGCAAACAGCTCTCTTCCTTTTTTAGAGGTTACTCTTGATCCCCAGTAGGTAAACCGAAAAACAAGATGAAAAATCAAAGAAACACTACATGTATATTGGAAGAGTTGGACATTTTAAGTTTCTTATTTAAGTCGTAAAACGAATTTGTAATTTGGGCTTACAATAAAAAAAGTTTTTTCAAAATTTTGTATGCAGCTTTAACTCTGTTTTTATTACTTTTCTCGATGAATCTTTATTTACCGTAATTGTTATCGTTTCCTATAAATAGTCACGAGTGTGAAAATATTCGAAACAAATAAAATAAAAATTGTTGAGTAAGGCTCGGTCTTCACTCGCCTAATTTTGTCATAACACTAGAATGTTGTCCTGCATTGTTATATGCATTGAATCGGATTATGCGCATTATACCATGACAAAGAGAAAATTTATAAAATTTCATAATACTGTGACAAAATGAGTAGAAAATTTGTATTTTACTCTAAATTAAACAAAAAAGAGACCATAAAATGTTTTTACACACATTTGATAATAATTGTGCACTTAAAAAATACAATTTTGTCATGACACTGTTCGTCATGACAAATTTGGCGAGTGAACCTATTTAAACTGCATAACCCACGCATTTTTTGATTAAAATTTTTCCTCTTTTTCGCTACTCTTTATAAAAATACTTAAGGTCTCCGAGGCAGATAGTTTACATTTCGTTCCGACCTTTAAGTTGAATATGTCAAATTGTATGGAAAACCGATAACATTACTATATTGTTCAGTTAAAGGTGGAACCGAACCGAAAGAGCTGACCCTTGCTTTTCCTCCATAGTCGAACTCCATGGCAACCAAAACAATGTTTGTGTTATTATTGGTCGTTTTGTGTTGACTAACATAACAATATAATAAATTTAATCTACACAGACAAAAAAAAGAGTCCGGGAAAACTCAATTGAATATATCGCACATACAAAATATGAAAATTTCTAAAAATTGACCGTTTGAAGTGTCGTGGCTGAAAATAGATTCAAATGAAAGGTCTAAAAAAATTATTTTCCGAAATAAAATTGTTGTCTGCATTATCGACATTAGTCGGATCTCATATAATACCTTTTAATTTTAATCTGCATTATCGATTTTTCGGCTGGTATTTTTCTGCATTTTTTATCCATTTTATATGTTTTATTCAACCGAACTTCTGTAGACTCCCCACAAGAAAATTGACCTGAAGTTTCAGACGTAAACAATTAGTAAGACCTTTCATTTGAATCTATTTCCAACCATGACACTTTAAACGGTCAATTTTTAGAAATTTTAAAATGTTGCGTGTGCGATATATTTAATCGTGTTTTTCCGGACTTCCAACATAAAAATTGACCTGGTTAAAGCTTCGGCGCTTGGACCGGGAGGTACTGGGTTCGAATCCCACGAGAGGCAGGATGTAAAGTAAATTTTCTTCATCGATTACGATCGGTGATGATAATAAACACAACTTAGACCCTCTGTTGGAGTGCAGAATTCAGCGCCGACCCACCGTCCATGTCAGTGTGCAGGTTGACATGGAGCTTGCAACGTGCAGGTGGAATACTGTAATTGTGTGAGTAGGTGAATGGGTGGGTGTGTGCGTGAATGAAAAGGGGAGTATTAATTGACCTTAAAAGGACATTAAACCCATTGAATGATTAATACTTTCACTAGACAAAAAAAAAAAAAAAACATTTCATTCGAATCTATTTCCAACCATGATACTTTAAACGGTCAATTTTTAGAAATTTTCAAATTTTGTGTGGGCGATATATTTAATCGTGTTTTTCCGGACTTCCAACAAGGAAATTGACCTCAAATTTTTTGCAGGTGTGAGCATCAATTAGACCTTTCATTTGAATGTATTACCAGCCATGACACTTTAAACGATCAATTTTTGGAAATTTTCATATTTTGTGTGTGCGATACATTCAATCGAGTTTTCCCGGACACGCACCATGAAAATTGACCTGAAATTTTGAATCATATGCGTTGATGAACCGAAATAAACATTTTTGGTTTAAATAGAAATTAGTTAGCACTAAAATTATCTGTCTGCTTTATCGACATTTTTTGGCTGGCTAATGGCTATTTATACGAACCTGCCTTGCCGAGTTTTGCTTGCGAAAAATATAAGTTGTTTTTGAATCTGCATAATCGACGTTTTCGGCTGGTAAATTTTAGATATTACGGCGAATCTATATTGCCGACATTTTCGGCTGGTCCATTTTAGTTGTTACAGCCGACTCTGCATTATCGACATTTTTCGGCTGGAGCGAGTCTGCTAACTTTAACAGTATGTTGTATGTTAAACAACTCGAAAAATATAGAGGCGAAGCTATCAACGTGACTGTTGAAGGAAAACTTTTTGCAGTCACATTTGGGGACAGCAGTTTTCGGGTTAACAAGCATAATGCCTTCCAGAAAATTTGTTTACTTTTTCGAATATGTGAAAAATTACGTCTAAAATTATTAATTGCCTAATTATACGTTTGATCGATTTTATAATTTTACAAATTACAGCACATCTATTTGGAACGAGAGAGCATTAATTTCACGTGCCACACACATCCAACATCAAGAACATTTAAATTGAAATCAGTTACGTTACATATCTACAATAATTGCCAATTTGCTTTCATTCAGTTTGGCAAAATTTCAAATGTCGTCCAAAACGTGAAGTTTTTTAAATTTTTTTTTTGTATATTTTGATTGTAAATCAAAATTTTGTTTTACTATTCATTAGTCGTGATTACTCGTAACCTAGCTTTCAATACTATTTGACATATTATATTCCATTAATATTATTTAAAAATTAAATTCATTAATTAATTCGTATATTTTTGTGTTATATAATCGTTTAGCACACGGCTGTCTGTCGCTATGCTATCGCAAACTCGTTTTCAAGAAATTTGCAATAAAGAAAAAAATTTAATTTGTTGCAAAAATACGTGGCATCACCCTACACTATAAGATTATTTTTATAGATTATAAAAGTAGCATTCGTGGATCAATTTTTGTACAATGCCATTTCACAATGACACAACGTTATATTAGAGGAATATTATAAAACGAAATTGTAATCAAAGTGTATTTAGCGTTGTGAAATGTGTCATGGAATTTCAAAATCCAAAAAGATATATTTAAAAATCGCTGCATGCAATTTAAAGTATTATTTCAAAAATGTCAAAACCTTGGCTGTCGTGAAGACAACAAGAACATTATACCTTTAATATTATTATAGAAATAATATATTTTTAAGTCATGGAAATCATAGATGTTTCGTGCTGTCTATAGCTGAACTAAAAAATTTTATACCTGATACTTGGTGGCACCACTGTTTATTACAGACTTTATTACAATATGGTTCAAAACTCATAAAAAGCAATTAAACATCCCATTTAAGTTTGACTTTGTCATGTTTATTGCCATGCAATATAAAGTCTGAATCAATTCTTGCTAATCATCAGGCAAAGCTGTCTTATATGGATTTGATTTCAAACAATTTTTAGTTATGTTTAGTAAAAAGTAAAATTTTGTAGTCATGTGAAGTTATTCCCAGTTTTTCATCCCAGGAATTTTTGTATTATTATTTATACGAAACTATTATATTCCATACCCAGTTTTTCCTTTTTATACCTCTATAAGACGATTTGAATTCTAAACACAACAACAAAATATCACATCCCAGTTTTTTTCCGTTTATTTGTTGCTCGTTTAAAACAAATACTTAGAAATAATGTATTGTGTTTGGGCAATAGTAATTCCGTATATTTTATTTAAGTTCGAAATAATAATACGCCATATAATTTTACATGAAAACCGTCTATCAGTTCCAAAACCTTCCTGGTACGTAATTAAGTAATTGCTGACCAAGTGGCAAGCACCAGCCGTATGTTCAAACTTCATTTACCCACAAGTTTCAAAATTTCAGGTTAAGTTCCCCCAATGTTCCCCCTTGATCTAATCATGTCTGAAATAGGAAATAATTCATTTGGATCATTATTATGATTATTTATCGAAACTATTAACATTTTTAAATAAACTGTTACAAAAAAACTCCGTGACTTTCGAGTGATACAGTATAGGGTGATATTGAAGCAGGTAAATTGTGTGCACACTTACCTACGGGTGGCACTGTACCGCTCACCAATCTTTTGTTGTATCGAAAAACTCATGACACTTTCGCAATTTGCTTATCACGTTCTTGCTTAAACAGTGGCTACGTCAACGACGTACGGCTATAGATCTGATTTACGCAGAACTATCTGCACATTGCAGAGCGCCATCACTACTGCAAACTGATATAAAAAAGAACCCTGAATTTTGCATTACATCCTGCAATGAAAAAACATTAATCCTATCATAAGGCTTGCATTGAGGAGTTCACAATAGTTTGCCCAGAACATTACCAATTCAAAACATAAAGAATTATTTCCGGCCTAGGAAGTTCTCAAGATATACAAATTTTTATTTAACTTAACCTAAGATTTTGGAACTTGGCCATTTCCTCAAACTTGAACATATGGCTGGTGCTGGCCACTTGGTCAGCAATTACTTAATTACGTACCATCTCAAACATCATTCGTTATTTCCGGCCCAGGAAGGTTTCGGAAGTTATAGACGATATTCTTAAAAATTTATATGGAGCCATATCGAAGCTGGAAAATTGTGCCAATCCTAGCATATGGCACTGAGGAGCTCATTATAAGTTACGCTTAATATTTTCAACTGAATAATTTCTACCGTAAAACCATATTACAGCATTCCAATCTATTTGTTTTACATGAACAAAAAATAAACGAAAAAAAACTGGGATGTGTTATTTTGTTGTTATAAATTATTATAAAATATAATTTTTTATAGAGGTATAAAATGAAAAAACTGGGATGGACTATAATAGTTTCGTGTAAATAATAATAAAAAAATTCCTGTGATGAAAAACTGGGATAATTTCAAATGCTTAAATTTGGTTCGGTTGGTAACAATTTTGGTGCGAGTTATGGCTATACTTAATACGAGTATACACAACTTAGCGTCAATGTTTTTAGACATGTCAATTCAAAAAGAACAAACAACCCTTAAATGATGTATATGTATCTACCAGGGTCGATTTTATAAAGTCGTGAAGGTGCAATTTGACTCGACGATTATAATAATAACTGATGAAGGGTTGTTCTCCAAGGTGTCCCTTTCAAATATGTTTTTTTATGAACTAAAGTAGTATTAGCCGTATTTTGTTGAGAATTAAAATAGTAGAGGCCACTATTCGAATAAGCAGTGTTTGTATCCTAATTTGTAATAGTAAAAGAAATTTGTTCATAATAGTTGGCGTATTTATCAGTAGTAATAAAATTCGAGTTCGCTTGCATATAAATCCAAAAAAAATTGAAGGATTATACAAATCGAATTGTAATCATAACTACTAGTTGGCTTACACTATGATGAAAAATCTACCTTTGTTATGATAAATTCAGATACAAACACTTCTTATTCGAAACTTGACCTCTAATATTTTAATTCTCAACAAAATATGGCTATTATTTAAGTTGTAACCTGATTGTACAATTGTACAGCACGAATACAGTGGAAAATTAAAAAAAAACAGGTATTCGATCTCCTTGACGTATATCGGTCTCAAAAGCTATTCTCGAATTGTCATCGACACAGACAGATGCTGTATAAGATAGCATAAAATGCCCAGCAAAAAAATGTGGTTTTACTATTCACCGCTAGAGGCATCACAGTTCACATTAAAATGACTTCAGAAATGTATGGAGTGCTATCAACGTGGGCGATTTTTATATGTTGCCCTGTATTTGCATTTTAATGATTATGATAATTTAAGTATATTTTGAGACTAATTATACATACGCAAATCGTTTTTTAAAGTAAATTAACATTTTTCGTTTCAAAGCTTTTAAACATATTATTTTCTGTTCTTTTCATAAATTGTTTGATTTTTCATAAGACTTTCTGTTGAGAATTATTAATTTGTTTAAAAATTTCAAAAAAAATTCTGTGAAACCATTCAAAAAATGTCAGCCAAAGAAAATTAATTTTTGCGATAGTGATGTGAATAGCAAAAACACATTCTTTCTGCTGGAAATTTTCAGACGGCATATTTTTTTTGTATTTTTCACTCAAGAGCCTTCAAAAAATGAATAAAATTGAAATTGATTTTGAACCCAGGTTTTTTTTTGCCATCATTATGATTTCGTTAACATAGCCCTACGAACCTAAGTCGATATCGTTAAAGCACAATTAATGTTAATTAGTGGTAACGAGACAATAATTATAAGTGCCTAGGAGCGAAAAAATAAGATAAATTAAGAAATAAGATAAAATAAAATAAGATAAAAATACCCTAGACCAGGCGTGTCCACTAATTTTTTTTGACAGATCTACTCTTCCAAACAATATTTTTTCGCGATCCACTTACTACAGTCAATTAAGTTACACGAAATTTAAAAAAATCAACCAGTCGAACGAGATCGACCTTATGGACACCTCTGCTCTAGACAGACAGAAACTAGATAACCTCGTTTTTAGATTATTAAGTTATTTCTTCTAGATAAATGCAATCTATCCCGATAAATTAGACACACTCGCAAAAATCGGGTTTTTGTCTGTCACCACAATTTGTTTATCACGATTATTAAAATTTAATTTTCAATCTAGATAAATGGAAATCGCGATAAATTTTGTGTCTGTCTAAAGATGGATGCTAATCGTTCGTTTGTTTGTGAAACAGCTTAAGTCGGAAAACCGTTTATTAAACCATCTTTGTTGTTTAATGGAATTTTTCACCAGTTGGGATGGGACCGGACTTTTATGTTATATTTTTTGGTTTTTGTCAAACTCGGTTTATCATGGTATAATGAAAATCAGACATAAGTTTCCATGGTTCTCGAAAATGGCCGATTTATTTTAAGCTAAACCGTTTTACCGATGGGGGTGAACTTAGTATGACTCGTTTTGATTTTAATCAAATTCTTTTCGGAGGTCTACCATATGAATCAGAGTTTTTATATACAGGAAACCCTCCAAGAACAAGATAAATTCGTTCCGTGTTCTTGAAAACCGTGTTGTTCGAGACTACAAACAAAAAATAAAAAAAATGTTACGTTTTACTGTTTATTCTTTGTTATGATATGCAAAAAACAAACTGAAAGGGAATAACGAAAACCATGTTGTTTGAAACCGTGTAATTTGAGGAAATGGGTATGCGTGTTAAGTATTCGAAACCATGTTCTTCGAATGCCGTGTTCTTGGAGGGTTACCTGTATTTTCACTGAGTTTTTTATATTTTTTTAGTTGCCTTTGACTTTGGTGTAACACGACGTGTTTGTTTTATTCATCCTTAAAATATTTAAAGTTTTTAAAAATTAGATTTATTTGGTATCTGTGCATAAATAAATAGTAAAGGCATTGAGGGCTAAATGTCTTTGTGTATACGAAGTTCACAACAAGACTTGCATAACTTTTGAAGGCGATGAAGAGAAACATGGCGTTCTACATTTACTGTTCGACTAGGTAATAACCAAGGATTGCTACAAGATCACGGATCTTCTATCTATACAATAAATCTCACGAAGAAGTTATATCTATATATTTGTTCCACAAAAACTTTTGATCCATACTTTTCAGCAGCCGAGAAAAAACATAGAGGGTTAGTGATCAAAAAATGTTGTCTCTTCCCCATGCTCACCTGTAAGTAAGCAGGAATATGCAAACTTTTGAACCACTATAGCGTTTGCTTACAAATTTAGCACGAATACATTTTGGCAGCCGAAAAAACCGTGGCGGTGTGAACCATTTTTTTTATATGTATCAATATTTGTTGTATATCGACCGTAATTATAAAGAAATCATAATTAATTATATAAACTTGAATTTTGGCCAGTTGAACTGATTTATTTATTAAACTTAATTTTTTACAAATAACTTTTTACCATTCATATGTTATGCGGCAAACAAAAACGATAACACAAGTAATACATAGTGAGTGAACTAATGGGAGCCGCCGTATAAAAGTAGCTCCCGATAGCCGCTCCATATAAATATGTAGAGCCAAATATTTTTTGTATCAAGTTTTCACTGCGTTTCACTGAGTTTTGTTTGTTTTGTTAATTCAGTCGTGTTATGTAACTAAACCCGAATAAAATTAATATAGATTTTAATTAAATAACCAAATCATATAGATTATAAAATATTAATTTTGGATTTCTTGATTAAATAGTGACAATTTTGGAAAACATTTTACTACACAGGAAAATCTATGATACCAGGTAATTTAATCCTAAAAAAATGCATGTTTTTCATAAAATGGGAAATGTGAACAGAATATTTAAACACAATGCAGTAATTTTACGAGTGCATTTAATAGAAATTTATTTATTTATAGTTGTTTGTATCACGTTTCAAAATGCCTAAAGAAAAGAAATCTATTGGACAAATCAATCCAAAGGCTAAGAAAATGAGAGGTCAGCGAGCATCCCAGACTCGTTAAGAGCGAGAGTGTCGAAGGGAACAAGTGAATTGCAGCAGTCTGGTCTATCAGACCAGACTGGAAAAAATGCGAGTTGCAGATGCGGAGTCTAGGACTAAAGAAAATGAGAAGCAGCGGGAAATCCGGCTGAAACGGATACAAGTTGCAGTTACCACGTCTAGAGCTGCGGATAATGACGAACAGCGGGAGGATCGACTGGAGCAAATACGAGTTGTGGCAGTTGCGTCTAGGACTGCAAAAATCGAAGAGCAGCGGGAAATTCAACACGAAGACAACCGAATCCGTTTAGCCAGAGAAAGACGATCAGTTGGGCATTCCCAATTGGCGCTTGGCAAAATGAACAAGAAATGTGGTCATTGCTCTGCCAAAAAATATAAAGGTGAGCCATCCGGAATATGCTGCAATAATGGCAAGGTGAGGCTTCCATCATATATTACATGTCCATAACCAGCTGGTTAATACATTCAAACCGCCCTGGAACAATTGCCGACAGATGAATGTAAAATCGTCATTCGTGCTGACAAAAGACCGACTGGAGAGCATGAACGTTGCCTCAATCCCCTCAAATTAATGAAGTGGCTATCATTATGGTAGACGACCAATTCGAAAGGCGGGATATCATTACTCAGCGACGTACCCGTTGATGTTATGGCGAGGTGCGGATGTTTATCATTTCAACGTCATGCAAACCAACTCTGCTACAGGCCAACCAATCAACGAAAAAGTCTCTGCGATGGACTTCTACGCCTACAGAATAATGATACGTGAAAGGCAAACTAACCACATTCTCAACTTGCGCAAGCTCTTCCACCAGTTCATTGCCGATATGTACGCCAAAATTGAAAGGGAGCGTTTTTTGTATATTCGGCTGAATCAAGTGAAGCTTCACGCGGATGAATACACCAATTTCCGAGATGCCGTAGCCAACGAATGTGGCTGATATTGGCAAATTGGTAATTTTACCTGCCACTTTTACAAGGAGTCCGAGACATATGCAGGAATATGCCCAAGACGCCATGCCATATGTTCGAGCTTATGGGCGTCCGGACTTCTTTATAACATTCACTTGCAATCCCATACTTGGCCTGAGATTAAAGAACAGCTCTTATTCGGCCAGACATCTTCGTTTTAACGAAGAAAAATCATAACATATTTGGAGAAGCTCGCTGTTGGATGTACTCCGTCGAGTAGTAAAAGAGAGGACTGCCACATGCTCATATACTCCTGTGGTTGAATAACAAAATTCGTCCAACACAAATTGACAGTGTTATCTCAACTGAGTTTCCCAATGCAGAGCAAGACCCCATCCTGTATGAGGTGATCAAGAGGAACGGGATTCAAGGGCCGTGTGGACAGCCCAATCCGAACGCACCATGCATAAAGGATCGGAGATGCACGAAAAAATATCCCAGAGACTTGATTCACGAAACTCAGACTGGCGACTATAGATATCCACAGTATAAGAGGCGGGGACCGGACCATGGAAACTAAGAAATTGAAGTAGGCAACAAGTGGGTTGTACCATACTCGCCGCTTCTTTCAAAGATGTTCGAAGCTCATATCAACGGTGAGTACTGTAATTCGGTCAAACCCATCAAATACATTTGTAAATATGTGAACAAGGGCAGCGATATGGCTGTGTTTGGACTGAAAACAGGAAATAGTCTTGACGAGATGACAAGCTATCAAATGGGAAGATATTTCAGCAGCAATGAGGCGGTTTGGCGTAAACTTTTACATCCATGAACGCCACCTGACTGTTATACACCTAAGTGTACACTTGGAAAATGGGCAGCGGGTCTATTTCACTGCCAATACCACCCAACGAGTTGCCGCCACGCCTCCGAACAAACGTTAACGGCGTTTTTTCAACATTGTCAACAAAATCCTTTTGCAAGGACCAAGTTGACGTATCCAGAAGTTCCAAAGTATTTCATATACTTGGAATGCTTCGGGGAAAGTATTCTGTAAACGGAAACAAGGCATACCGGTTCCAAGGCATCCCAACAATGGTGAATGTTATTTTCTGAGAATGTTGCTTTGAGGACTGTTAATGGCGAAATTTGTGAAACATTCAGAAAAGCATGCTAAGAGCTGGGTTTACTCGAGAATGACCGACACTGGGAAATGACAGTTTCTGAAGTAGCTTTAACGTGTTTGCCAGTGCAAATTAGAAACCAGTTCGCCATTGTGTTAACAACATGCAACCCATCAAACCCGAATAGCCTGTGGGGAAATATAAGGAGAGCATGAGCGAAGATGTACTTCTCGAACTTGAATATTTTATCACAAATATTTAATGAGGTATTAATTCTTTTAGAAGACAAGTGCATAGCGATGAACAGTAGAACGCTGCTACACCTCGGCTTGCAAGCTCCAGAGAGAAGTGGCTCCGACATTCTTCTTCCCTCAAATCATGAGGAAGCGCAATTACAACGTCAAAGAGCTGGCGTCATCATGGAATGCGTAAGAACATCAAGCGGCGGTCTTTTCTCTTAAATGCACCTGGCGGTACAGGCAAAACATTCCTGATAAATCTCATACTGGTTGAGATACGTATGAAGCAGGAGGTGGCGCTTGCTATTGCACCATCTTGTACAGCGGCCACCCTAATGGTTGGAGGGCGAACAGCCCACTTTGCTTTGAAGTAACCTCTCAATATTACTACAGAAAATGAGAACCCTATCTCCAATATAACCATGAGTTCCGATCAAGCTCAAGTGTTAAAATTGTGCAAACTCATCGTATGGGACGAATGCAGGATGGCACAAAGAAGAAGCTCTTAATCGTACATAACAAGACCTAAAAGGGGGTAGTGAACTGATGGAATGAGTATTAGTGTTTCTGACTGGTGGTTTTCGCTAAACGCTGCCCGTAATTACGCGGTCAACACCGGCTGGTGAGTTTAACACCTGCCTGAAAGCTTCAGCTTCTTAAATTTATTTTGCATTCATTTATTGTTCTATAAAGCGGAACCAGTCAGGAATAAAAACTTAACTTAATAAAAAAATAAGAATGCGATAAATGGCATTTCAATGTTATTACCCAGTCAAACTTAATTTTCATATAATAAACCCAACTGTCACTTAATAAAAAAAAATAGTGCCCGCGATTTCTCGCCCAAAAATAAGAAAAACTTAAAAAATTGTGTCGCAAAATCCGATTTTTATTAAATAAAAAGGCGGAAATTATTTTATTTGTATAATTAATTACTAAATTAATATATAAAGTTATTTGAATAGTTTTACGTACATCTTTCACATATATATGATAAAATTATTGAATTTATGAAACCTAACCAAAAAATTAAGATTGAATTGTGCACGTTGTTAAAAATTAAATATTAGTCGTGGCTTTTCCATTATTAAATGTTTGTGTTAATAAATTAATCAAAATACATAAACATTGAATCATGTTTTATTCATAAAAAAATATAAATTGCCATCACGCTAGTTTTGTTATTACTAAAGAATTATAAGTTTTGGATGGCTGGAAAAAAATTCTTATTTTTTTATTAAGTTTTTATTCCTGACTGGTTGGGCCAATACTACACTAGGGTAAATTTTATCTGGTAACTTTTTCGTTTCTTTCCACTGTACCAATAAACCCGGTTTTATTTGCACCGCAATTTTTTGATTTTATTGGTAAAAGGGAAACAAAAGAAGAAGTTACCGGATACCAGTTACCCTAGTGTGGCATCAGCCAATAGAATCCAAAAAAAAATCAATAAAATATAAAAAAACAAAAAAGTTTGCGTACGATTAAGGAAATTTCTATCACAGTTTGGCTCATAAGATGTTGTTTTATTTTCTTTTGTTATTAAATGTGCTTAAAATCTCGATTTGAAGGCTGGCTGGCGGAAGAAAGTTTGTTATTTCCAGTGAAAATTTTTCATTATGGAGCCAAAAGAAAAGGAAATTGCCGTAAGCGAACTTAAAATAATTACAGATTTATGGAAAGAAGGCAAAAGTTTTCGGGAAATTAGAAAATTAGTGAAAAGAAACTATTCATCTATTCAGAGAGTAGTGAATAAAACCGAAGTTCTTGCAGCTAAACCGCGGTGTGGCCATCCATCGAAATTACCATGTCGCGAAAAATGTGATATAATAAGAACGGTTAAGAAAAATCCACGAACAACAGCTTTCCAAATTGCAAAGAATATTGAAATGAACTTCAATATAAAAATTTGTCCTGATACCGTGCAAAAAATTATTAAAAAGGAGAGGTGCCATAGCCATGTTGCGCGAAAAAAAACCATTTATATAAGAAATCAATCGGTTAAAAAGAATTAAATTTGCAAATGAGCATATTACTACGCCAAACCAGTTCTGGGAAAATTAATTTTCTCAGATGAGAGCAAGTTTTACATTTTCGGTATAAAAGGACGAAATATTATATGGAGAAAAACAGGTACAGCAGTAAATAAAAAAAATTTGATACCAACGGTAAAACATGATGATGGCGGAATAATATTTTGTGTGTGTATGGCGAGTAGACGTGTGGGACATCTACAATTTATTGAATCTACTATGACTAAAGAGGGCTAAGATTGTGGATTTTATATAACGTACGAAAAGAAGAACTGTACACACATCCACAATCACGCAATTTAAATCACATGGAACGTCTATGGGATTTATTAGAACGTAAAATTCGCCAACATAACACAACGTCCAAAAATATGTTGAGGCATATGTACTATAAAAAGAGTGGCCCAAAATCAGTGAGGCGGAAACCTCGAATCTTGTCTTTTCGATGAGTAAACGATTAAAAGAAGTTCTTCTGAGAAAAGCATACACTAGTAGTTATTAATTTACTTTTTGAAGCTGTTAAATAAACTATTTATACCTTGATTTGTTGTACGCAGACTTTTTCCGTCTAATTTTTGTTAATTATGGGCCTATTCCATGGAAATAAACTGCTGTCAGCAAAAATAAAAGCGAGAAAAAAATATAGATTTTATTGGTTGTGTACGAAACAAAACATGTTGTCAGTAAAATTTTACTGAGAAAATAATTGTGATAGGGGAAGTTTACTGCCATAATGGGGAAGTTTACTGCCATAAAAAATGTAAATTAGAGTATTTTTTATGGCAGTATGTTTCACACATCTACAAAAAATGTATGTAAAGATAAGAAATTTTTCTCACGCTCATACAAAATAAGTTATTCGCCATTTTTATAGTCAAATGACGATTTAATTTTTTTTTTTTTTTCGTGTTGAATTTTGTGAACGTTAGTGGTTTTTTGTGGTTCATATATAAAAACTAAAACATATAAACGAAAATCGAATTGTACGAAAATGTACAAATTAAAAATTTTATGCAATTTTTAGGTTATGCCAAAATGTAAAACCATAAAATTTTTCTATAAAATAAAATAAAAAATATTTCTTTTCTTTGTCACTCTTATGAAAAATTTTTTTTGCATATTATCAGCAAAACAATTGCTGTCAGCAAATTTTATCCATGGAATTAAAGCATTACTTAGTTAGTTTTTTTTTTGTGTATTTATTTTTTGTTATATCGATATATTTTGAAATAGAATAGGTAAAAGATACGTTGTTTGTTTATTTTTGTAAGAACATTTTTTAATGGCCGATGTACACGGACTTTTTCTTGCTAGTGTAAGTTCCGACTGTTCTCCAAAATGGCCAATTTATTTTAAACTAAACCGTCTCGCCGATGGAGATGAACTTATAGTATTATTATCGTTTTTCATATTTTTTCATTGGGCCACACTTTTAAAATATTTTCTTGCATCGACAATTTTAATAATTAATAACTGGTGCAAGATTGTTCTCCAAGATGTTTCTTTTAAATTTTTTTGACTCAAACGGTCATTTTCAATCCTATGGTGATGAAGGTTTTGTTGTCTTACAGGTCTCCGCCATCCTCTCTCTAAAATCTTATTTCGTATTTGAAATCACAACGTGTAGTAGAAAGGAAGGCTCTGTTTTACAATTTGCACTAATACCACCAGATAGACGGGCTGTTAAATTATTTGTCAATTTTCTGCAACACTTTTTTTTTGTATGTAACGATCGTACAATAATTTTTAATAGATTATTGAGCACAAGCTTCACAAAAAAAAGAAAAATTTTGTATACACGTACATAAATTTTACTTTGAAGTACGTCAAATGATAGATTGTATACAACAAAATGGCAACATAAAACATATTTATGTATGATGTCAAAACGTATACCATAAAATGTACAAAGAAATACATTTGGTTGGGTATGATTTCTCGTAACATTTCCATTAAAATAAAATGTCAATATATAAACGAGAGAATGTCACCTGAGGAAACTGCAATATGCTTGAATCCTGTAAGTTGATTAAAACATGAGAACGAAACAAATTCTAGAATATACTTACAAGTTTCTAGAACTCTAAGTTCAAGAAGATTAAAAGAACTATTTTGTTGTCTAGTTCTGTTTCTGATGCTGCTCTATCTATATATTATACATCTTTTCCGGTGTAACGTAATATTGATTTTTCCATTTTCTCTGTGATAATTTTCATTCTTGGTATTACAGTTGCTACTGTATGTGGTACACATGAACATTTTCACAAATTACATATTTAGTTTGTTTGCTATTTTCAAGTGCAATCAGTTGTTGGTGGGGGCTGAATTGTTTTTGTTCTAAAATGTATACACTAAAATCTAAATGAACATCTCTCTAGCAATTTCATTGAAAATTTTTGACATTTTTCATCTCTGCGGTTTATTATTTTTAAATTTAATTTTATTTTTATGTTTGTTTTAGTGGTTTTCTCATCGAGACAATTGAATTCGTTTCTTATTTGGGGGATTTCGAATGATAGTTGATGTTGTTATTGGTATAGCTATGTAGGTATAGTTGCAATCATTGTTAATATTCTAAGTAAACAAAATTTTCAATTGTTATGTAATTTCTCGTTTTCGTGACAGTTTTAATGACAGATAGCAAATTATTTTAAGCACTAGTAATAATGATTTGTGCTTATTTATGGTTAAGGGCACTTTTGTGAGTGCAGTTTTATATTTTTGTAATCAAAATTCTCTTCATCAGCGAAAAATAAATTGACACTTTCTGGCAGTTTATATTGTGGCGGTGCTTGTTAAAAATGAACTGGTGTTGGAACATGCCGGTTTAATATAATGTAAAGTGATACAGTAAAATGCTACATGTATTCAGTAAAGACTACCTAGTCTATCTAGGAGCCGTGTATTCAATCATATCTCAAATTTCACCTGCGCCAATGAATGGCTAGTTTAACGATCTAACAGATTCGCATGGTTTCGGACTACTTCATAAGTAATTGCAGGGTAAAGTGGGCTCACCATTTTTTATGACAACGATTCGTTAATAAAAAATAGTCATATAACTTGATTCGATTTAAATTTCTATCGACTGAGAGAATCATAACAAACGTGTGTTACCATGCATCATCAAACCCAGGTTCCTAAAATAAGGTCATCAATCCCACCCACTAAGATACAAAAAGATTTTTTTAAATACCGAGATTGAAGGATTTTTTTTTTCGGAGACCTTTTACGATGCTGGACCCATTTTATTTTATTTTTTAATGCTTGTTTTGAGCAAACTAGAAATTGTTTAAACTAAAAAGCATTTTTATATTTGAAACTGAAACAAAGCATTAAATTCTATGTTACGTTATTGAAGACAATAATTTAATTTAGCGCTTGCTTATTTAAGCAAAGATAAGCTCGGTATGAGTGATCTGGTACACCAGCAAAGCCACATAATCCGAGAGTTGTTGGCGGGATATTTTTGAACATTCTGATAACAGAGATTTGGTTATGATCCGTTCAAAGTTAGAAACCTACTGTAAAATATACCGACTCTTTTAAACAATATTCAAAAAAGGAGTTAAAGCTGAATCCCCTTCATTTTCTGATCGGTAAAGTCTTTCTTTTGATCGTGATCCTTTTCAGCATTCATCTTTCATTCATCGAAATCAAAACAATTTGAGTGTGCGAAGGATTCGATTTGTACGGATGTATTGTCAGAAAGTAACGAAAATTGGTCATTTAAACAGCCATCTTCTGTCACATCTCGAACGCTTTTTAATGCACTGTACTCATATGCACGTGTTTTTTATAAAGTCGATTCACTGCAAGCCTTCTGTAAAATTTTCAGCGATTCGACACACAAAATTTCATTCTCAATACAAAATTTGAGACAAATTATTTGTTCGATATTTTTATTCATTATAAAAATCGCAAAACACACTTCAGATGAACTGACGAAATATTTTCAAAGCACTGGAAGCAGCTAAATGGCAGATCGCGCTCAAACTTCACGTCCAGATAGAGGTCAGTTTTGCCAACTTAGCAACTTTAAATTAAAGATTTTTGGCTTTTTTATAGACATATATTATTTTCTTTGACATTCACAATGTTTGAGACCTTTCGGGCCACAAAAAAAAGGATATTTACTTACAATATCTCTACCACAAAAGTAGAAAATTCACTCACTGCCGTGTGGGTGGTATATGTGGTGCCGTGCAGACTAAATCATTAAATATGCTCTCTTAAAACTTTATACTTAAACTTTTCCATAATTTGAGAGATCCCAGTGATGTTTCATCGAAATCGGTCCACCAGAAATGACACCTTCCAGAGGAGCTTTTTTGTTTTTTGCAAATATTTTGAACGTTACGATTATGGACTAAAGATTTTAAATTAACTTTGCAGTAATATCGGTCCAGATCAGTTTCCACAAAATTAAACGGAAATCGTTATTAAAAATAATTCGACAGCTGTACAGCCTAGACTGAATTTATTGATCGGAATTAAACTTCATACTTCTTGCTTTTTCCATAAATTGGGAGATCTGTGATTTTTGACCGAAATTGATCCACCAAAAGTGGCAACTTCCATGTAGAATCTTGTTTATTGAAAATATTTTGAAAAGTATTTCATTTGCGAGAAAAACGACCATGAACCAAAAGATTCCAACTTGCATCAATTTCGGTACAGACAAGTTTTCCAAATTTTAAGCGGAAATGATGTATGTGAACATGGTCCAAATTCCCTCCCCGAAAAATGCGATAACAACACTAATTATTGTTATCATGACACTTTTTACTCTCAGACCAAAAAATTCTTCACATTTTTACTCTCAGCGCCGAAAATATTTTCTATCACGATAGTTAAAAAATGTCATGACAGTTGAAATTTTTGGGATGAGATTGAATATAATATGTACTTATAAATACACGTTTGTGCAAATAAGCCCAAATTTCACATGTGTGTGTAGATAGGCTGAATTCAGTCTCAGACAAATGCTATGGCAACAACATTATTGCTATCATGACAGTTTCTACTCTCAGTTCAAAAAATTTCAACAATTTTACTCTCAGTCCCGAAAATTCTTGCTGTCACGATAGCTAGAAACTCTCATGACAATCGAAATTTCCGAGGTTGAGAAAAAAAAATGTAGGGCTTTTTTATGCGGTGCACATCGTTTGACAAGTCTGAATGTTTTGGAGCACGTACGATTTTTTGTAGAATTTTTCTATGTATAGGAGTTGAGATATAGTCCATAGAAGTCAAAAACTATTCGTTGGCTCAACTAGAGGTGCACACACATTCACCTATCAAACGATGTACACCACTCGTTGGGCCAACGAATAATTCCCGACTTCGATAGACTATACCTCAGCTCATTTTGAATTCAAAATGCATAGAAACTACGTTATGATAGTTAACAGTAATTTTTTTTACTGTAATTTATTTAGAATCTCAGAATATAATTCATATTTTGAATGATGCATCTAGTTTTAATTATACAATTTCGCATACAAAATTGTATCACAATTTTTGAAATTATTTTAAATTAGGATAGAGCTATAATTATAATGAAATGTCGTAATAGTATAAATAGAATTAAATATAGTATTGCCATATGCACCTTTTTTATATTCGAGGCAGGAATTTTGCGCTATCTTCACAAAGGTGTTGAAATGGATGTTTTATGGCGAAAAAAAATATTTATCAAAAAATAATCGGCCTTCGTGCAGATTGATTGATCGGGATAAAATTTCATATATACGCGTTTTCCGTAAATTGAGAGGTAGGTCCCAGTGACCTTTGGCCGAAATAAGTTCATCGCAACGCTGGCAGCTTCTAAATGAGCTTTTTCGATTTTTGCAAATATGTTGAAAAGTCTAGATAGCATTTACGAAAAAAAACGATTAGAACCAAAAAAATTGTAAATTAAATTTTGAAGTGTCAGCTTCGAATTAAACGATTCACTTAAAAGTAAAAATTAAATTCAACAATAAAAGCGGAAAAACGACACATTAGTAGTAAAAGGGTCGGATGTTGCCGAATAATTTGTATTTGATTTATGGAGATATAAATGCCAAACATCCGACATGGAAAACCCAAATGGAAGACACAAGGGGGAAAAAAGTGAGGAATTGGTTAGATGAGAATTCCCAGTTGTATAAGCTAAAACTCTTCCAAATAACCCCACCTACCCAAGAACAAACTCAACAATAGACTTTGGATTTATGGACGACCGAATTGAAACAGAGATGGATATGCTATACTACGAAAGTGACCACAGTGCGGTACAGCTCGACATTAAAAGCCGACACATCGATGATTATTTAATTGATATAACGATTAATGAAGTACGAAGTGGGAACTTATTTGGAATCGACTGGAATATATACAAAAACAAAATTCAACATAAATACGAAGAATTATATAAAAATACAAATGGATATTTAGCGCCCAACAATAGAAATTTAAACAATTCCGAAATAGATAAATATCTGTTAGAAATAGACACAAATATAAAAAATAGTTTACAAGAAACGGCAAATAATTCCTGTACGAGAAAAGAAATATATGTGCGGGACATATATGGAAACAAAATAATATTTAAATTATACAAACCAAACACTTTAATAATATCTCAAATAAAAAATTTAAAACGAAGACAAGCAACAAATCATGATTTAATAATTAGGCTGAAAGATGATTGTGAAATACATACCAAAAATAATACCAAAAATTTACACTGTTAAATTTAAAAATATTCCAATTGGATTTGTTTTGTGGTGAAATTGAAACATTTTTATATAATCTTTAACATTTATATTAGATAAGTCCCTAAGTTCCTAATAGTGTCGCTGTAAAGATCAAATAATTTTCTAACGATTTGAAATAATCGTAAAACGATTTACTAAACTTCTTTTAATTTTGAAATGAGTCTATTTTAGACTATGGTTCTACTTTTATATATCCGATCCTAGAGATGTTCACGGGGTCCCACCTATATGACCGAATAGCTAGATCAAAACCCCCTGTGTATAGTGAAAAGGATTTAATTATGATGGTTTTTACCAAGTCTATCAATATTGTGAAAAAGGTACACGAATAATGATTTTCGCCGTGTATTTCAAAATTTAAAACTTCTTCATTTTCAATTTTTTCTCAATGGAAATTTTGGTATTTTCTCCAATAAGATTTTACCCCAATTGACATTCCCAAATAAGCTACGAACCCGATACAGAAATCCTAGAGATGTTCACGGGCTCACGTTTATACTTTTGAATAGTTCAAAGATGCGACTTTCGATAGCTTCGAACAGAGTTCGGTTATGGCGATATTTACAGTGGCGTACACGACTTAGAAGTTTAAATTACATTAAATTATAACTCATCCACAAAAGATTTTCGCACTTTACCCATAAAGGACCCCGCACAAACCTTATGGAAATTGGGTCCCGGTCAAATTCGCTGAATTTTTGATATGTGATAGAGTTCATCATACTGGTCAATTGTTTCAATGGCCACAAAGCTCGAAAATGGATAGTTTGGCCGGTACAGAGCTTTAAAGCTCCGAGTATCTTCCACGGATTTATGTATATGCGCAGTGTGTATAGACTTTTGAAATAGCCTATTTCATTTTTTTTATTACCTAGGTTTATATTTTTGAGGTTGCTGAATTCAGATCTGTTGTTAGATTTTCAAAATTGACAGTTGGCAGCTGTCAAATAGCTGTCAATGTTCTATAATAAAGCCAAAAACTTGTTTTTTTATATTTTATCTTCATTCTTCTTTTAAGTTCAAAGATGATATCAAATCAATAACAATGACTATCGACAGCTGTCATTTAGCTGTCAACAATTCTTTAAAGTCCGGTAATAAAGTCAGAAAATAATTTTTTGTTTATAACTTCAAGTTTTTTAAATAAGTGAATATAAATATGATATAAAATTATGTAGTCATCAGCTTACAGCTGTCAACAAGCTGTCAACTAACTGTCAAAATGCAATAATAGAGCAAGTAACTTATTTTTTATGCTTAACTTTGTGGATAAGAAATCAAACATGATATAAGTTTATGACATCACTTTTGAACTCAGTGAGAAAGAAAGATAAAACATAAAAAAACCAGTTTTTGGCTTTATTATAGCACATTGACAGCTATTTGACAGCTGCCAACTGTCAATTTTGAAAATCTAACAACAGATCTGAATTCAGCAACCTCAAAAATATAAACCTAGATAATAAAAAAAATGAAATAGGCTATTTCAAAAGTCTATACACACTGCGCATATACATAAATCCGTGGAGGATACTCGGAGCTTTAAAGCTTTGTACCGGCCAAACTATCTATTTTTGAGCTTTATGGCCATTGTGACATTTGACCAGTATGATGAACTGTATCTCATATCAAAAATTCAGCGAATTTTACCGGGACCCAATTTCCATAAGATTTGTGTGGGGTCCTTTAGGCAATTTTTTCGAAAACGATTTGCAGGATATTGGAAAAAAATCGATATTGGATTTATAAAATGTGCTATGTGTAAAAAATTGCAAAAATATAAAAATTAATACTATCAAAGGGTTTATTTGGTTGTCGATGTCCAACCGCTAAATTTTGAAGACATTTATGACATCAAAATACAAGCCAAGATTCGCTTATCAGAAGAAATTATATTTTTAAAAGGCATCATCCATTATGATAATACAATTAAGCATTATAAAAGCTACATCGTACGAAATAGCGGCCTATGGGAGAACAAGATGGTCTGCGCACAACAGTCCGAAAGATTCCAAACAATACAAGAGTGAACCCAACACTAATTATTTATGAAAAATTTTGAAATTTATGTAGCAACTAAAATTAAAACTTTAAGAGCAATATAAAATTATCACCATAATTATTACGAATTTATAAATATCTTAAATTTAAAACTTTCTAGCTAATTTTAATTTGAAGCTAAAAACATTATTAAGATATACAATAAATATTTTAACGCCGCGTATTGTTTTTATTTAACGCATCGCCTGAAAATTTGCCGGTCTAACAAAGAAAATGCATTTTTTTTGGGGAAAAATACATTAACATAATTTTCTTCTAAAGCGATACAATCAGTCTAACGCCTGTAACATTTCGATGCCTTTTTGTAGAATTATTTATCTTGGTCTTCAAAATAAGTTTCAATTTCGGCAATCATTTCTTCATTGGAGGCAAACCTCTTTCCCAGTGCACGGAATCTTCGACGCGTTGTCGTTTTTAATCCATTGTGAGAAAACGCAGTACCCAATTCGAACACAGCTTTCGCATGGACAATGATACCCACTACTGATATCTTTACAATGTCAACTTCACTTTACGGCATTTTAAAACAATTTCGTGGATTTTTTTATGTTTTCTGGAGTCACAATGGTGCATCAGCGGAGGTTGTACGACCACGTTAAAATTCAGCATACCAGTCAATGATGGTAGATTTTCCTGGTGCAGAGTTCGGATAACACTTATCAAGCCACTGCTTTGCTTGAACGGTATTTTTTCCATCAAAAAAGGTGTTTAATCAACACACGAAAAACAAGGTGAAAATCATCATTCGTGACCCATTTTCACATGATGATAGATAATTTTCTGACTTATTCGAATATATGAAAGAGATCCCGTGAACATTTCTGGTATATGGGAAATAACCGTAAACGTAAAAATGTCTCTGGGCAAGTTAAAAATCACCAGAATTAGACCCCGTTCACCACACACATAGGGTTTCGACTGATCTATTTGGCCATGTAGGAGAGATCTCGTGAACATCTCTAGGATCGATGAAATAAAATTTGGAATTTGTTTTAAAATTCATGGAATTTCTAAGTAGCCTGTATGGCATAGTAAATGTCATTTTACACTATCTATGTCCATTTTTGTGTTATAACTTTATCTACGCTATTCTAAATTATATTTTAAAAACTGTGAATGTCTGTGGAAGCGGTGACAGAAAAGTTAGAAAATAGATTGAAATCAAAAACCATAGTTTATTAAAAATGCGCTGGACTTGGTAAAAAAAATCATAATTAAATCCCTTTCACTATACACAGGGGGTTTTGATTTAGCTATTTGGTCATATAGGTGAGACCCCGTGAACATCTCTAGGATCGGATATATAAAAGTAGAACCATAGTATAAAATAGACTTATTTAAAATTAAAAAAAGTTTAGTAAATCGTTTTACGATTATTTCAAATCGGTAGAAAATTATTTGATCTTGATCTAGTGACAGCGACACTATTAGGAACTTAGGGGCTTATCTAATATAAATGTTAAAGATTATATAAAAATGTTTCAATTTCACCACAAAAAAATCCAATTGGAATATTTTTAAATTTAACAGTGTAAATTTTTGGTATTATTTTTGGTATGTATTTCACAATCATGGCTGAAAGCGATTCTTAAAAACATTAATTGTTTAATTGAACAAAATATTCGTGTTCAAATAAACAGAGTTTGGAAACAAAAAATTAGTAATATTAAAATAAATAGCAAAAATAATTTCTTCCAAAAAATTAACCAAATTTTCCGCCCAAAAGAAAAAATTAATATTCAATACTTTAAAATCAATATTAATAACAATGAAGATAAAGAATATTTAAACTATAAAGGAAAGTTAAAAATAGATATAAAGGACAAGTCAAAAACAAAAAGGATAGACAAGGAAAACTTCGAAATTTTTATGGAAAGAGATAAACTTAATATAATTGGGGCACATATCGAGAATGAATCGGCAAAACACAACCGAGCACAGCCAGAACCTATAATCAATCACTTTATAACAAACACTTTTTATAAAATTAGAATAGACGACAACTGTAGAGCAGAAAATTAAACTACCGAGAGACCAGAAGACCTGTTCACCACAACCGATAAACTGAAAAACATATTCCAATATACCCCTAAAATATTTGCCTGATTACCTAATAAAAGAATACTGTATAATTTTTAACAATTTGATAAACAATAATTATTGCCCAGCTAAATGGAAAACATCTAAAACCATCCCAATAAAGAAAAAAATAAAGACCGGTCATCGTATAAAAATTACCGACCGATCAATTTAGTACCAAACATAAGCAAAGTTTTTGAAATTGGAATATACGAACATATATTTGGACACATACAAAAGGAACAACTATTGGCGGATGTGCCAAACAAACTTACTTCTGATGTTATAAGAGAATTGAACAACGACACAGTAACAGGAGCAATCCTTATTGATCTTGAGAGAGCGTTCGACTCAGTCTGGATAGAAGCTCTATTATTCATATTAAAGAAAATGAACTTCAATATAAGCGTCATATATATGTTAAGAATATCCTAAAAAATAAAAAAAATCATCGTTAAAACGAGTACAGAAACACACAATGTGAATTCGAATTATTAAATGGACTACAACAAGGAACAATACTGGCGACTATCTTATTCAATTTATATATAGCGGATCTTCTTAAATCAGAAAATTTAAACAGCAAGTGACTGCCAAGCCCTGGCGTATGCTGATGATATAATTATTTATTCATCATCAAAAAAATGTTTAACCATACAGACAGATTTACAAACAAATTTAAACATGATAAGTAGCTACTTTAAAAATGGAGGATATATATAAACCCAGAAAAATGTGAATTAATCTTGTTTAGGAAACCGCTAAATAAACTAAATCATGATGTCAGAAAAAAATGAAATAAAATAGATATCAAACTTAGAAATCAATTAATCGACCAAAAGCTATGCGTGAGATACCTTGGCATTCATATAGATCAATATCTCTACTTCGATAAGCATATTGCAAAGCAACTCACAAAAGCCCGGCAAGCAATCGGAATAATGGTACAACATATCACCAGCGCTGTTGGAAAATATCAGAAAATTCGAGAGGAACTGTTTGAGAAAATGTTTATCACAATATAGGAAAATAAATAATAATAAACACTACATATCAAACAAAGTAATTTATAATCAAATAAAATTCGATAGAAATGATATATTCATTTTAAACCTTGTGCGAAAACATGTAAAAAAAACATTAATGAATGCTGATAACTCAATGTTATATGGACCATATTTAGAAGATTTCCAAAACCAGAAAAACACAATTGAAAATAAATACTGCCCACCAGAAGCATTTATACTCGTATATCTAGACCAAAACGGTTATTTAGAAAATCACCAAACTGGAGTACCTATACTGTATCATACAAGCAGGAGTAAAAATGTCAAATCTATTAATCATAATGAATACAATGATAAGACTAAGACGAAGATTTAGTGAGTACATAACAGAGACAACAAAACGGAATCATATAAAAAATAAAGAAAATTTTTCTAGTCATTTTAATCCTTCAAAAAGTATCGAATTAAATATTCAATTCCCTTAGACGTATCACTTCATGCGGGCGTAACTATGGATCTTCCTGGTTACTAGATTTTAAAATCAAAATTTACTAAATAATTTTGTGCAAAACTCTCAATGAAATTTTTTTAAATCTTAGTTGGCTGCATTAGTTTGAATTTTTTTTTTAATTATTTGTCACGTCAAAATTTCAAGTATGTATTAGAAATTGTCATTTGGCGTGATAGCAGTCAATAGGAAATATTTATAAAGCAACATACTAAGATTTAAAAAACAGCCAGCACGATTTTATTGAGCAATTATTTTGTAAGTTTTGATTTAATGATCTAGTAACCAAGCAGATGAGTAGTCACATCACTTGAAGTAATGCGACTAGGGAAATAGGGGTGTAAGTTTTAACAGTCATTATTAAATTCGAAAAAAAAATCAAAAAGTTGAATTTAGCAATATAATTTCACAGCTTAATTAAAAAAAAATATATAAAGTTCAATTAATTCAAAATGGTAAAAGTTGAGAGCCAACAATTATTGCACTTTAGGCCATAATTAATGCTGTATAAGATAGCGGAATTTTGACAGCGGAAAATAAGAGATTACGCCACTCGCTGCAAGTGGCAGCACTATCACTAAAGAGAATTTTTTTGTAATGTTGTTCCAGCGGAAATTTTTTATTCATTATATATATATAGTTTTTCACGAAATAAAACATCTCAGCGGAATAAAATATTAGAAGTGATCCTTAAAATGGCAAATAGATTGATCTCCGAAGTAAAGGAACTCGGTATATGAAATGTTGAAATTTAACAATAATCCTCATTTCTTCCACTAGTAACCAATATTTTCGGTTGGTTTTCTAATAGCTTAGCTCATACTGAGATTATATGAAAAATTTGGGGAAAATTCATGGACTAGAATTTTCACTAAAATTTTTTGATTTTCTGCCGCCATATAAGTTATTTTCAGTTTTTGACCAATATCTCAAAAACTTCCACTAGTAACCAATACTTTCGGTTATTTTTCTAATAGCTTAGGTCTTACTGAGACTATATGGAAAATTTGGGGAAAATTCATGGACCAGAATTTTCACTAGAATTTTTTGATTTTCTGCGGCCATATATGTTATTTTCAGTTGTTGGCCAATATCTCAAAAGCTTCCACTAGTAACCAATAGTTTCTGTTATTTTTCTTAAAGCTTAAGTCATACTGAGACTATATGGAAAATTTGGGGAAAATTCATGGACTAGAATTTTCACTAGAATTTTTTGATTTTCTGCGGCCATATAAGTTATTTTCAGTTTTTGGCCAATATCTCAAAAACTTTCACTAGTAACCAATACTTTCGGTTGTTTTTCTAGTAGTTTAGGTCATACTGAGACTATATGGAAAATTTGGGGAAAATTCATGGACTAGAATTTTCACTAGAGTTTTTTGATTTTCTGCGGCCATATAAGTTATTTTCAGTTTTTGGCCAATATCTCAAAAACTTTCACTAGTAACCAATACTTTCGGCTAATTTTCTAATAGCTTAGGTCATACTGAAACTGTATGGAAAATTTGGGGAAAATTCATTGACTACAATTTTTACTAGAATTTTTTGATTTTCTGTGGCCATATAAGTTATTTTCAGTTTTTGGCCAATATCTCAAAAACTTTCACTAGTAACCAATACTTTCGGTTGGTTTTCTAATAGCTTAGGTCATACTGAGACTGTATGGAAAATTTGGGGATAATCCATTGACTACAATGTTTACTAGAATTTTTTGATTTTCTGCGGCCATATAAGTTATTTTCAGTTTTTTGCCAATATCTCTAAAACTTCCACTAGCAACCAATACTTTCGTTTGGTTTTCTAGTAGCTTAGGTTATACTGAGACTATGTAGAAAATTTGGGTAAAATGCATGAACTAGAATTTTCACTAAAATTTTTTGATTTTCTGCCGCCATATAAATTATTTTCAGTTTTTGGCCAATATCTCAAAAACTTCCACTAGTAACCAATACTTTCGGTTGGTTTTCTAGTAGCTTAGGAATTTTCCCCAAATTTTCCATATAGTCTCAGTATGATTTAAGCTTTAAGAAAAATAACAGAAACTATTGGTTACTAGTGGAAGTTTTTGAGATATTGGCCAAAAACTGAAAATAACTTATATGGCCGCAGAAAATCAAAAAATTCTAGTGGAAATTCTAGTCTATGAATTTTCCCCAAATTCACCATATAGTCTCAGTATGACCTAAGAAGCTACTAGAAAACTAACCGAAAGTATTGGTTACTAGTGAAAGTTTTCGAGATATTGGCCAAAAACTGAAAATAACTTATATGGCCGCAGAAAATCAAAAAATTCTACAATAGTAAAAATTGTAATCAATGGATTTTCCCCAAATTTTCCATACAGTCTCAGTATGACCTAAGCTATTAGAAAATTAACCGAAAGTATTGGTTACTAGTGAAAGTTTTTGAGATATTGGCCAAAAACTGAAAATAACTTATATGGCCGCAGAAAATCAAAAAATTCTAGTAAAAATTCTAGTCTATGAATTTTCCCCAAATTTTCCATACAGTCTCAGTATGACCTAAGCTATTAGAAAATTAACCGAAAGTATTGGTTACTAGTGAAAGTTTTTGAGATATTGGCCAAAAACTGAAAATAACTTATATGGCCGCACAAAATCAAAAAATTCTAGTGAAAATTCTAATCAATGAATTTTCCCAAAATTTTCCATACAGTCTCAGTATGACCTAAGCTATTAGAAAACCAACCGAAAGTATTGGTTACTAGTGGAAGTTTTTGAGATATTGGTCAAAAACTAAAAATAACTTATATGGCCGCGGAAAATCAAAAAATTTTAGTGAAAATTCTAGTCCATGAATTTTCCCCAAATTTTTCGTATAATCTCAGTATGAGCTAAGCTATTAGAAAACCAACCGAAAATATTGGTTACTAGTGGAAGAAATGAGGATTATTGTTAAATTTCAACATTTCATATACCGAGTTCCTTTACTTCGGAGATCAATCTATTTGCCATTTTAAGGATCACTTCTAATATTTTATTCTGCTGAGATGTTTTATTTCGTGAAAAAATATATACATAATGAATAAAAAATGTCCGCTGGTAATTACATTACAAAATTCTCGTTAGCGATAGTGCTGCCACTTGCGGCGAGTAGCGTAATCTCTTATTTTCCGCTGTCAAAATTCCGCTATCTTATACAGCATCCTTAATTAAGTATTTCAAATCTATAACAGTATAAGTTTTTTTTTATAAATTATGTTTAACTTACTTCTAACAAAAAAATCTAAATGTAATAACTGAAAAATAAACATTAATTTAAATAAAAAAACGGGTCGGATGTTGGCCACAACATATCACCAACATTTACAACATTTGATGTATAAGATAGCAGAAAATTTCCAGCAGAAAAAATGTATTTTGCTATTCACCGCTAGAGGCAACACTATCACAAAAATTAAATTTTTGGGATTATTTGACGTCAGTCTCACCTACCTTAAAACCATAATCCGAGGGTAGTTACAGGGGGGTTTTCTAATAATTTTGTTAAAAAACTGAAAACATTTCACATTAAAATGACTTCAAAAATGTAAGGTGTGCTATCTACGATGACGATTTTTTTTGGTGTTGCCCTGTATTTGCATAAAGATGATTATGGTAAGTTCAGTATATTTTGAGAATCTTTACACTATACATACGCAAATCTTTTTTTTTTTAAAGAAAATTGACTTTCTTCGCTTCAAAACGTTTAAACATATATTTTCACTTCTTTTTCATAAATTCTTTGATTTTTCATAAAACTTTCTGTTGAGAATTATTAATTTGCATCAAAATTTCAAAAATTTTCCGCTGGTTTCGAAAAATATCAGCAGAGAAAATTTCATTTTTGTGATCGTGATACCTCTAGCGGTTAATAGCAAAACACATTTTTCTGGTGGAAATTTTCTGCTATCTTATACAGCATAACATTTACTAAATACTGAAAAAAATTTACTAGTTAAGGAAGACAATATCAGCAGAATGTATGTTTCTGTTAGCCACACAAATGCGAGCTCTTTTTATAACATTTTCATCAAATGGTTCAAATGTTTGGTTTAACTTGCTCAAGTATTTCTGGTGTGTTGGCGGAAACCTTCGATGTCCTCACAGTAATCCGGAGCTGTTAAATTTGGCAACCATGGAGACCGTATTTTTACCTTCTTATTGGAACTACGGGTTTCAAAGAGTTGTCAACCATGTTACGTTTCATCATTCATAGTGACTTTTCATGAAAATTATTGATTGAATTTGGTCACATTTTTATGATCAAAATATTTTGATTTATCAAATATTGTTAGATTATAAATTTGCCACGTGCATACTTTGCAGCTGCCGTACTCGTAAGAAGTTTGGTAATTTGACTATACTGAATATGATTCGCAAATTTTTTTGTGCGGTAGATTTGACTTTCTAATATGAATTTTTGGAGATTTTTGTTTTTTTAACCAATTTCCATGAATTCGATTAATAGCCTGTCGCATAATCTCTGCTTAGAGACAGTTAGTCTATGCTTAACCAAAGAATTCGTTCTAGAGATTGACGATACTGAATATAATAACTGGGCGATTACAAGACATCAAGTTATACCTTACTCTAGCTTGACTTATGGACTAAATGATAATGGTAATATTCGGATCGTATATGGTGGATTCTTTTTGGATGTTCTGTTTGTTTGTTTGTACATAGAGACGCTAATCTCCTAACATATATGGCCAATTTTAATAACAATATGCCAAAGGAATCCTTGGTTCTCTAGGGTTGTCACAGGAAATTTATTATCATCGAAATTTTTATTTTAAATACGAACATTGGTTGGAAAAATTATAAACATTAGTTTATAATTAGTTAGAGCTTCATTATTTGGCCTGGAATTGTTTGTCCGTGTAGGGTTACAAAATAGTCGGATATTTTCACGCGATAAAAGATCACCAAAAACTGCAACACAACTGGTTTTGAACAATAAGAAAAATTTGCTCATCTTCCTTACGTTACGTTCAATAATCAAAGAATGATGTTGCTTGGAACGCACAGAAGACGCCAATGCAGTTTTTGGTTTATGGGCTACTTTCAATTAATGCAAAGATTCAGACACTTAAGGGTGCTCCTTGATGAAAATCTTAGTGAAAATGGGCCCTAAATCATTGACAACCTGCTTAAAAATTGATTTAATTTTGAAAGATAACAAGCCGAGCGTAAACAGACGCGTTGATCTCCACGAGTAATTAATCATGCGATGTAGACAACACTAGTTAAAAAACCGGAGTCGCAACATTATGCTGTTACGACAGGCTCATAGATCATAGAAATAATCTCGGAATATAAATTTCTAATTATCAAAATCTAATTTCTATGTTTTTAGAAAAGCAAAACAACCAAAACTATTTTTTACCGATTTCATGATTATTGAGTTTGAGTGCATGTAATAAGTACTAGTAGTCGTAAGCGTAACTCGCTTGTTAACCCAAGTAGTTCTTATTAGCAAATTAACCTACAAACAAATTTACCTTTAGAAAATAAATTTTACGAGAATGTTATTTAATTCTAATTTTATATTTCTGTATTTTCCAGATTCGGCATTATACAAGTAATTAAGACAGCAAAATACCTTCAGCAAGATAATGATAAGGATATCAATAAAATGTATCATATGAAACGACGGGAAATGAACGATGAAGAAAATAAGCAATTCAGTAAGAAAATATGAACACATATTATGAACGTATAATAATGAAATGTTTGATTTGAAAATTTTCCACAAAAGATCGACATAAAGAAACTAATTATAAGACGAAAATATAAGAAATAGGATAACATTAAATTCATTGATAAAAAAAACTGCGATAGAAAACTTTTAAGGCAACCATAAAATATTCGATATAAAACAAGGCACAATTTATAAACAAAAAACCGAAAAGAATTTAAATCCATACAAAATAAATTATATAGCTATACATATTTAATTAGTTAATTAATTAATTTAATAACAACAACAAAAAAAACACACAATTACAAAAAACAGAATAAATAAATCTATTTTTATATTATGCCAAACTGCTGGTGTAAAAAACCAACGGGCTATGTTTGTAATGCTGTCAGTCCGTACAACTACCGTTCATGAACGGCAGGCCGAAGCGGGCAAAACATCATCATCAAAATTAACATCGTCACTAAATAATTTAATTAAGCTAAACAATAGTGCTACTAACTGTAATACGAATATTAATAATAACAATAATAGTATTAGCAAAGGTGTTTTAGTGAAAACTCCGTCACTAAATTTTGAAAAGGACATTGTTGATAAACCGTCACAGCAAAAATCCAATTTCCTACTATCGGAATTAAATAATTTTAAACATCCACCACCGGTGCAAGTAAGTAACAATTTTATTAAATTAATTATAAAATTTTTTAAATATTATCGAGACGAAAACTTCGTTATTTTTTGTTGCTCGTAATGGATAAATATCAGTTCACCAATCGTTAATAATTTTTTTGTCAAATTGGTTGGCTTGCGGGGTAAAAACATCGGCAAAAAAAAATTATAAAAAACTAAATGGCACTCAACCATTGCTTAACTAATAAAGGTGAAATTTAATTAGGATTGATTTACTGACTTGAAATAATTTCTAAAAGAATTTTAAGTAAAAATTGGGAAAAAATCTAGAAAAAAATTCTAGATTTCATAGATACTCTAGTCGATATTTAGCGAATTCGTCATCAATCTAATCCCACCAGTATTTTATGTTTTTTTCTATCAAATTCCAATGTCCATGTTTATTTTCAGAATTTTGTCATAGTTATCGATGAGAACCGGGCAAAGTCTCGATTAGTAAGCGTTTGAATTGCAAAAATACTGTACATCGTAACTCACCCGTTTCGGAGCCATATTTAACCGTGCCAGAACTATGACAAAATTCTAATAATTAACATGGACATTGGCATTTGATACATCTTCCTGGAAAACAAAACGGGATCGATGACAACTGGGCAAAATCTCGATTAATAAGCGTTTGAATTGCAAAAATACTGTACATCCTGGCCATTTGACCATGCCAGAACTATGACCAAATTCTGGAAATTAACATGGAACTTGGCATTTTATATATCTGCCTACAGTCTCAAATCTGTAGTAAGTTCTTATTTAGAAAAATAGTGTAAATTCTGTCTAAAGTGCAATCGAATCTCATCTGAGTGAACTTTTACTCCAGTTCCTCTCTTTCACCAACACCATATTTTATTTCCCCATTTGTAATAAGATGGTGGTTGATGTTTCAATAAACTTGGAATGGTAAAAAGTAAAGTTGATGGTGGATGGTGTTTCAAAAAATTAGACTGATATTTGATACGGCTAACCAGAATTGATGAGCGCTCGGCAAAATATCCAGCAGAGTTTAGTTGTACTTTTAAGTCGATTTCGTTAGGAAATATTTCACGCGTATATTGATTTAGATTTTGGATGAAGTTCTGGAAACTGGTCACGCTGGACTAAGGCCAATTTTTTTATAATTATAATGAATTTTTGTTCGTGGGGTTAAATTCGAATTTTATTGTGCTTATGCTGGCCAAAAAGATGCCAATTCTAGGATGGGATTAGGATTGTGATATCAATTTTGAAATTTTGCAAACTAGCTATACTAAATACAACATATTTTGATCTAGAAAAATCAAACTCGATTTATGGGTGTATGCCGTGGAGTACGGCCCATCTAAATGGAATACACTCATTTTGAAGCCTTGAAAATTAGGTTTGGTTTAATAGCCTGTTTACAATTATATGGAAGTTGTTAAAAAAAACTACAATTTTTTTGAACAATATTGAAAATTTTGGTAAATCTGTCTCACTCTTACATTAATTGAAATAAATTGTTGAACTCTCCCACTGTTCACTGATGGGAGTTGAGATATTGGACATAAACTATAGTCGCAATTATTCAAAAATTGAGTGAAATGTGTAAGGTAGATTTAACCAAATTCCCCTTCATTAGGAAAATTATACTTTTATTTAGGAACCTTCATATAATTGTGAAGTTATTGCCAAATAAACACAATATAGAGATAGCTACATAGTTTTAACAAAGTTAAAGTACACCCAATCCTTTTTTGATACCGTGATATGTTCCAACCGTGTAAAAAAACCAACCTAGATAAACCACGTAAAACCATGTAAAAAACTGCAAAAACAGTCATTGGTTACCTATAAAAATAGGCCTAAAAGGCCTAAAAAAATTTTTTGTTTTTCAAAACTAAAACCGTTAAAAATGGAATCATTGTTAGCCGTTTAATTGACTAATTTGATATTCAAATTAGTCAATTAAAAGGCTAACAATGATTCCATTTTTACACGGTTTTGAAAAACAAAAAATTTTTTTATTTATTTATTTATTTATTTATTTATTCATTCCATTAAAAATTTTGGTAAAGGAAAAGCACATATGGAAGCAATATAAATGAACAACAAAAAAAATACTTCCATTAGGCATAAAAACCTCAGATTTTTTCAAAAAACAAATCCACTCCATGCTAGTACACTCCGTATTGAGCTCAAGCTCATTTGTTACAGAGAACACTGCAAGAAGTGAATACTTATAGACTACATACAAAAATAATACAAATAAATACAAAAGTATTATTACAAAAATAGAACTATACGCCTTTTAGGCCTATTTTTATAGGTAACCAATGACTGTTTTTGCAGTTTTTTTACATGGTTTTACGTGGTTTATCTACGTTGGTTTTTTTACACGGTTGGAACATATCACGGTATCAAAAAAGGATTGGGTGTACTTTAGCTTTGTCATTTAAGGCAAAGAAATAGACCCTGTTTTGTTGTCATTCAAAATTCATATTGGAATCCCAATCCAACCCTATGAACCACAAATTGTATAATAATTGGCAAAGAAATGGTAGGCCGATAATTGAAAAATCCAATACAATCTTTCGAAAGAAATTTATCGCCATTATTTATGTAATGTCCAAATTTAGCATAGTTCCGTGACTCCGGAGGCTTACCAATTTAACAAATTTAAGGAAAACTTCTTTTTTACTAGTATAGAATTTTGTGAAAAATGAGATACGAAAACACTAAAAATTAACTTAAAATTTATGGATAAAATGCGATAGTGGCGTCGCTCAGAGTGAGTAAAGTAATCAACTATTTTCCACTGGTAATTCTCCGCTTTGTTTGTATTTTAAAGGTTTAATTTTGATAACCAGAACAGTAACGCAACCTTCGGGGATATTTTACACGGATTCTTAAAATCCAGCCTTTTACGATATTTGATATGAAAGAACAACCTGCAGCTGATTGAAGAGAATTAAACAGGT
The DNA here is from genome assembly GCA_932526605.1 of Nephrotoma flavescens. Classification (NCBI taxonomy): domain Eukaryota; kingdom Metazoa; phylum Arthropoda; class Insecta; order Diptera; family Tipulidae; genus Nephrotoma; species Nephrotoma flavescens. The sequence continues at coordinate 97,484,459 of OW052221.1, forward strand.
AACTTAAGAGATCATACCTATACAGGACACTTTTATATAAAATATCGCAAGTTCCACTTCGGATTCCTAAACTCAATGAAAAATGATCCGAAAGTTGCATTAAAAATGTAGTTTCAAAATTAAATCCGCATGGGAAATTACAGATTTGAATAGACATCTCCCGTTAACGCCTTTTAAACAATCGTCGATTAATTTAAGTACGATCAACCGTAAGGAGATATTAATACAACTCAAGAATGATTTTCTTTTTAAGATGTTTATAATATTTTTGCTGAATGAAAATGAAAATTCTCCCCTGCCACATTTTCTTTAATTTTGAAAATTGTTAATTCGTGTACTATCATTTTTGATAAATGATTAAAATTTCACACCGGTAAAACCCATTTGAAGTTAGGAAATTTTTGGGTGGTATAAGGAACAAATGGAAAAAAGGAAGATATGCGTCGTCGAGAAATGCAGGATGAGTAAGTCCAAAATCATAAATTTTCAAGACACAGTTAGAACGCCCTTACTCTCATCTTTGCAATTAAATAATTCATTTTTTGATAGAAATTTTCTTAACAATAAGCCCGTTTTAAGAAAATGTCTATCAAAAAAAAAAAATATTTAATTGCAAAGAGTAAGGACGTTTTAACTGTGACTTGAAAATTTGCGATTTTGGACTTACTCCTGCATTTCTCGCCGACGTAATGGAGTAATTATCAATGTCGCATAGAGATAGTCGAGATTAAGGCGAGATTAATACGTTTCATAAACAATTTCAATTTATTGAACTTACTACTCTTGTACGGCACTCGTTCCAAACATCTAACAAAATAAATCAAAATAATCAAAGTATGCAGGTCTATGAAAAACCAAACCATAGTAACGACCAGGTTTTGTTTTTGATTCAGAAATACAAATTTAGGTATTTAAAAAAGTTTGTACCACAAAATATCTCATTAGTGATATCAAGAATAGCGTTTAAAGTTGCACACGTTATTTACCAACACCTTTAGCACCTTCAACAAATTCACTATGTCACTATTTTCACTGTTAGTATTTCACTTTTATTTTCACACTGTTCACTTCTTAATTTCCACTATTCACTAATAAATTAGAACTATCTTTGCGTTCCAAGTTGCTTGCGCTCATAATCTTGTGCATACATTTTTGAGATTTTTCCATTTATTGGATCCGGCGATATATGCGTATTGCAATTGTAAACCATTTGCATGTATTGGAGTTGTAATCGCGAACATCATCAATCTTCTTCAATCGCCGGAAATTTCCCCAATCGGAATACAATTAATTTTGAAATTCTCTATGAATTTTTCGCCGGTTACTTTAATCTTTTATTTTTAAATTTCTTTAAAGTTCTGGGTACAATAACAGTTTAACCAAATCTGTTTTAACTTTTTACGAAAACTAATAAGCACTAATGTAAAATTTCACTCAAAAAACGATTTGCGGTTTCTATTATTGGTATCGCTTCCTTTTGTACTCGTCGATTAAACTGAAATCTAAAGTTTTACTCTGTTTACACGCGAGTTCGAGCGGACCACCTCGACTTTCGCTTTTGTCATTAAAATACTACTCGTCCGTCCTGAATTATATATGGCCTGAGCGACACCACTGCAGAGCGGCGTTTTGTATTCGGTGTTTAATAGAGCTATGCTACGGTAATTTTCACATTTGAGACGATCATTTTTTAATGCAGCGGACATAGAGTGTAATCTTCCATACCTCAGGCAACACCTCCTGATCCCAGATCATCACAAGGCGTTCATTTTTGATGCAGATCCTTATATATTCGCGTTTCTTTTGTCGAAGGAATTTGGTTGTGGCTTTTCTGGCGCAGCCAGTACCTGTCTACGGAGTTTTCAGTTGTTAGTTTATCGATATTCCAGCGCACAGTCTCCGTTGCTTATTTGTTAAATGTGGATGAAAGTCGCAAACGATAGAAGTTGTTGATAGTCTGCTGCACTCGCCGATGGATGAGGTTACCGGACTAATAACCATCCTCTTGTTTACCCTTAGTCGAGGCAATGAAGCACTAAAAACGCCAAAGATAGGAAAATTTTTAGGACAGCACGTAGAGAGTTGCGTTTTTTTGCATTCGGTGGCAAAAACGATTTAGATCATTCCTACCTATGTTCTACCCTGTAGAAACCTCTGAGTGCATTGCTGCAGCCACAAATGCAACCAAAAAATGCACTTTTTGGAAGGCCTTTCCGCCAATTTTATAACTTCGTAAAAAAGAGGCAAAACCGGCTCAATTTGGCTACTCGGGGGTTTTTGGGGTCGCTGATCACGATTATGATGTTCAAATCGACCTCCCGGACACCTGGGGGTCAGGAACGCCGATGAACGTCTCCGTGGAACACTTCAGGAATTTCGTGCGCTGAAGGGCAGAAATTCGGTATCTGGGGGTTTTTTGGGTCGCTGAACCCAGATATGGCATCGCGCATTTTTAGCACCACTTGATGAAATATGAAAAATATTTGCTATGTCACGGTAACTTTTCCCCGATAATTTTGCTTCAACAAGAAGCTGTTTGGAATGTAGCGGTAAATTTTTCATTTTTTCCTATTTATTCAATTTAGAAGAAATTTGCTAACCTGAATATAGCCTAATTATGAAAAATAAATTTTGAATTACTCACCGTAAAATAAATTAATAATGTTATTTTATTAAAGTAGAACTTCTTGATAAAGTTGCGAAAATTCTTGTAGAGGACATTCGCGGGTGGGTATCAATCGAATTGGGAGACGTATCCTGCAAGTGATCGCATAATGGAAAAAGCTAAAATAATTCCAGAGAAACTAAAATATTTCCTAGAAAAACTTTTTCTCAATCAGTATAGAAAAACACATGAAGGCCATGAGTCAGAAATTTTTTCAATTGCTCATGCTATAATATGCGCGACATTGCCCCGCAAAATATTGTCTCCACTACAGGTCGCTTTCGGGGTGACTTTACATCGGAAGTTTGGTTCCAGAGAATTGGTGGAGATGTGCCACGCCATGGGATTCTGTTGCTCTTATGCCGAGGTTCGTAATTATGAAATATCAGCTACTATGCAGGGACAAATAAACGCGAAAGAGAATGCTTTCGTTCAATTTGTTCACGATAACGCGGACTGGAACGTTGAGATTTTGGATGGAAAAGGGACATTTCATAGCTTAGGTGGCTGCGAGATTATCACACCTGGATCATATTTATTGTCTAGAAAACCTGTGCCCCGCCTCACTCGTGTAACTGAGGTAGAAATCGCTGCAGAAAATAAAATCAAACTTCTAGATTACCCACACCACGCAATGGATGGCATAAAATTTTTCAATTTCCCACAAGCGAATCCTCATTTAAGTTTGAACCTTACAGAATCTTCAAAAATTAATTGCTTTTGGATGTTTAACAAGTATGTTAGGCCCAGTTTCGAGAAAGGTTGGAATGGATACATAGAAAACTTGACAGCAGATCGCTCCTTTGAATTGTCAGTGATAAATTTCCTGCCTTTCATACACGCTTACCCAAGTGAATATAATACACTGTACACAGCGTTGAATCAATCAGTCTCTGAAGCCCGGTGATTGAAAATGACGAGCTGTATCATAACATTCGATCAACCTTTGTATTTGAAGGCTCGTGACATAATAGGCGCAACAAACATGGCAGATGATATAGCTGTTTTCGCTCGATTAGGTGGGTTCCACACACTGATGTCATTTCTTGGAAGCATTGGCTTCATTATGAAGGACAGTGGGCTAACCGAAGTTTTATTGTCTGTATACGGAGAGAATACAATTAAACAAATTTTCAGCGGGCACCAATATGCTCGCGCTGTCCGGGCACATACATTAGTACTATTGGCCTTATCAAAAATAATATTTAAAAGGGTAGAAAGTAGATGCGATGAAGTGCAAGAATGCGTCAAATTTTTAGCTGAGTATTCCTTTATGTCACCTCAAGACATTGGAGAGCTCCAAAAAGATGACAATTACAGGACAATTACATCAGAGTTTGAAAAAGAACTTGAAATAATAGAAGGGCTCAATCCGACATGCAAACTCTGGGTTCAATACTGTCGAATGGTATTTATAGTTAAAGATTTTATTCACGCGGAAAAAGTGGAGATTGGCAACTACATTTATATACAATTGAACGCATGAAGTGAACGCATGAACTATTGAGCAAACACTCATGAGGTTATTGAAGTTTGAAGGTTGCTTATTCCGTAGAGGTGTTACTGAAAGTGTTGCACATCAATGGATAAAAGCTTTCTTGTTCACCAAGGATCTTATCGAGGGGGTGGATAATTTCACGAACTGTGCATGCGATAAAAATTACCAACATAAGGACTCAACAGATTCCAGAATCAAGGTAGACTTGAAATCTTTAAAAGACATTGAGAAATTCTTCGAGCAATACGATCCATTCCCAGAATCCATGGACTGCCTCATAAATATTGCTAATGGAATGAGTGGCAGTCTCGAAACTAATTGCCACATGGCTTTTGAAGAAGGTGCTAGGATTATGCAAAGCATTTCGGGATCAAATTATAAGGATTTAAAATTGTCAAGATTGAAAATTGTTAAAACTCTCACATCTGGCAACTCTAAGATCAAAGTCGAAAATAAAGTAATAGAAATTGACCCCGACGTCCTCTTCCATAGAATATGGGCATTAAAAAAAGGTGGTGAAGAAATTGCAAACTACCTCAAGTGGGAGTTGTCTCCTTTCCCTCAGTCATACTTCAACAATTTTGGAATGCTGAAGAATACAAAGTCCGATTTGTATTCATTGTTCACAAAAACTTCAATGAATATTCGTGATCCTGAAAGAACACTTTTTGTTGTGGATGGAGGATTACTCATCCACAAAGTAAGATGGACAATCGGACGAACATTCCCGGAAATTAAGGAAAATTACGTCAAGTATATTTTGAACCATTACGGCCAACGCGTGATAGTTATTTTTGATGGTTACCAAACCGTCAGTACCAAAGAATCTGAAAGAAACCGCCGTGGTAATCAGGGAAGTTCTGCAGATGTCTGTTTTACTGAAAATATGATTGTAAGGTCATCCAACAGGATAAATTTTTACAAAATAAAAATAATAAAAATAACATTATAAAAATGCTCCGGGCTAGACTAACCACAGCTGGGATAGTTTCTGAGCAATGTGCAGCGGACGCTGATCGTACAATTGTAACGACAGCTTTGCAAAAATCCAGAGACTCATCAACAAAGGTAGTCATTGTAAGCGAAGACATAAACATTGCCATATTATTAACCGCACTCTGCCCGGCAGATAATGAAATATTTCTACATAAACCCCCAAGGGTCAATAAACCTGAAGAAATATACTCTGCAAGCAGCTTATCTCATATTCCTGTTGTTGCAAAAAATATTTTGTTGCTCCACGCGATAACGGGATGCGATACAGTATCTGCAACATATTACCAAGGGAAAACAAAATTTTTCAAGACTTTCCAGAAATTCCCAGACCTTGAAGTTCATGCTGCGAAGTTCAAGGAAGCTGGTTTGGCAAGCGAAGAAATTTTTGAGAACGGGGCGCAGCTAATCCTGGCAATGTACGGTGCTCCACCTGCATTCAGGAAGCCGAATGTTCCTGAGGAGGACAAGCCCAAGTGGGACCAGTTAATAGAGAAATATCGATTCAAAATGTATGCAAAAAACGCTGTGAGGAGGAAAGTTAATTTAGCTAAGCTTCTACCCACAGTAGACGCAATTCAGCAACACTTGAAAAGGATGTATTTTGCATGGAGATCAGGAGACCATCGACCCAACAGAGTGGGGGTGGAGCAATCAAGCTGATACACTGGTCCCTGTCCAAATGACGCAAAAACCTGCGCCCCCCAATATTATGTAACTCATATTTTGTGGATGCGCAGGACAGTGTAATCTCATGACCTGCAGTTGTAGGAAGCACGGCCTGCCTTGCAATATTGCCTGTAAAAATTGTGAAGGCTCAACTTGCATCAATACTGAAAGATATTCAGTCGAAAGCGTAATTGCAGCAGAGAGAGAGAGGCCTTAGACGAGGAAGATGCACTACTGACGAATGGGTCAGTGGATGAAGAAGAAAATGAACAGATTAACGATGTGTCACTTGATGCAGAATTTGATATTTAGTTACGGTCTTGAAAATCGAAGTTGAAGATTAATGAGATGAGGTTGAGTCACGGGTGGATTATACTTGATTTGAGTTCAATAAAAAGTTTCGAAAGGTCAATTACATGAACACGGATTTGGTATTCATTCTCTTCCTTTCCCCCATCTTTATTTACAGGGAGATAAATCAACGACCCAAAAAACCTCTATGAGGAATTTCAGTTTGTCGTGTTGGATGCTGTCAGGGGAAGCCATAGAGATGACGTCCGGAGTGAGGTTACACCCCAGGTGCCGGTAGGGTGTTAACTGATGCCATATTCGGATTCAGCGACCCAAAAGACCCCCCGTAACGATTTTCAGTTTGTCTGATTCCATTCTGTAAGGAAAAGCCAGGAAGATGACGTCCAGGGCCAGGTCAGGCGCACCAGGTGCCCGTGGGGTCTTCACCGATGTCATAGCTGGGTTCAGCGGCCCAAAAAAAACCCCGTAACGATTTTCAATTTGTCTTGTTCCTTTCTGTAAGGAAAATCCACGGAGATGACGTTCAGAGCCAGGTCAGGTGCACCAAGTGTCCATGGCGTCTTCACCGATACCATATCTGGGTTCAGCGACCCAAAAAACCCCCAGATACCGAATTTCTGCCCTTCGGCGCACGAAATTCCTGAAGTGTTCGACGGAGATGACGTTCATCGGAGTTCCTGACCCCCAGGTGTCCGGGAGGTCGATTTGAACATCATAATCGTGATCAGCGACCCCAAAAACCCCCGAGTAGCCAAATTGATCCGGTTTTGCCTCTTTTTTACGAAGTTATAAAATTGGCGGAAAGGCCTCCCAAAAAGTGCATTTTGTGGCTGCATTTGTGGCTGCAGCAATGCACTCAGCGGTTTCTACAGGGTCCAACTTAGGTAGGAATGATCTAAATCGTTTTTGCCATCGAATGCAAAAAACCGCAACCCTCTACGTGCTGTCCTAAAAATTTTCCTATCTTTTTGCTTCATTGCCTCGACTACCTGGAAAATTAGCCAATTTGGTGATGGTTTTAGAGCGCCGATGATTTGCTGTTTCATTTCAAAACCGATCTTTATTAAAACCCAGGGGTTCTATGAGATAAAAGTTAATATTAGGGTTGTTAAATTAATTCGAATTCGAACTCTACCGATTCGTAACCGATAAGATTAAATTTATACTGGCGGGCGTCATGCAAAGATGATATCACAAGTTATATTTCCAGGCGCTCAGTGTTCCCAAGAATTTTTAATTGTAGAACTGAGCGATTTATGGATTTGCTAGTAAGGTCATGAACAAATCACTCTATTAACGCAAATTCCAAAATACAGTTGGCCTTCAAAATTTTACAAGAGCGTTGGACATGTTGAGAATTCGGGATGGGATAAAATATTGTAGCCTAATTATTAGGGCAACCAAAAATATGTTCTCAAAAATAGGTTTTAGGGGTATATCCTCTATTCGGTCGCAAATTATTTAATTGCGAGGCAAAATATGATTACTAGATTTATTTTGCCATGTCAATTGACACATTTTTGTAAATTTAAATTTGTTTTGCGATTGTAAAGTAGAAATACATGACCTCGGAAAATGCGTAACAGTCTTTTTGTGTATTTCTACTTTACAACCGCAAAACAAATTTAAATTTTAAAAAAATGTTTCAAGTGGCATTGCAAAATAAATCTAGTAACCATATTTCGCCTCGCAATTAAATAATTTGCGACCGGATATGTCATTTTCAAGAACTTTAGAGAGCGATAGTTGAGTTAAAGATTGCCATAATCCAAAACTACCGTTAAAAATCAATCATTTCAAACGCTATGGCCATCTATAAAACGATTGTCATTAAACTCAGTTAATCGATCGGTACACGGTTCATTAGAAACTGGATAAAACTACACTCGCGAGGAACTAAATGGAATCAAATCTTCAGCGCTCACAGCAGGTGATTTTTTTTTTTAAATGACATAACCGATCCTCACAAGAAATTATTTTTTTGAAAGCCTGATATTTTTACTTTAAAATGACATGAAATTTGGGCGAATATATTTAGCTCGCTCTTTATAAAACGGAAATATTCATCAAAATAGTGGGCATCATAATTTTATCACTATAGACTCAGTAGATTGGATGATCTATTTGATAATCTTAGTGAAATCCCGGGACATTTCCAGAACTGGCTGGAATATTGTTTGAAACCCGTCAAAAATGCTCAATTTCTAAATATAATTTTTAAGAAAACGATTCTCAAAAATATATTTTACTTAAATTTTAGGAATAGTCTATGCTTTACAATTTTATAATTTTTTTTTGAAAATAAATTCCAATTAATTTTTTAATAATTTTTTTAGCACAATATCATCACGGTAGAGATTTGTTCAGGTCAACATATAAGTGACTGATGGCAAATATCAACGTGGTTTGCACAGGAGATTGCAGCATGTCAATTGTTTTCACGGAAACATCGCAGTTTGCTACGATTGCTTTAATTTGAAAAATACTATATAGATTTTAATGATAAAGGTGTCCTTGTAAAGAAAAAATACTAAGCTGTCAAAAAAGTTGTTTTACGAAAATCGAATAAACATTTTAAAAATACGAATTTTTCTAAGCGCGGAGCTTTTAGTCAACTAAGCTACGCGTGAGTGTATAATATGCATATTTTAAAGACGATATAAAACTTTGAACAGCCTTAACCTTGTATGGTGAAATTCGCGAAATCACTCAGCATCCTTAAGGTCAAATATAAAAATTAGTAATTGCCATTCTACTAGTAAATTGATTTGCCAGAAATGATCGATACTGTTTTGAGTTGGTAATAGTAAGGGTTTACTAATAGGGAGTACTAGCTGTATGGTAGGATTGGCGCAGATAGCTAATTTCCATATCAATTTTCGGCCATAAAAAAATATTTTTTTGCCCATATTTAAGTCCACCACACACAAATGTGTATGTAAATAACCATAGTGGTTTTTGTTTTTTCACGATTCTCTTTCGCACAAGTACATACTTGTGTATGCGATAGCGGGCCGGAAAAGGGAGATGGTTCCATATAAGTATATGAGCGAAGCGTGCCATTCTCCCAGGAACATGATTTGCCGGAAATGATTGTTTATGTTTTGAATAGCCTATTATAAGGACTATGGTCAGCCGGACAGTCCTAAGCGTTAGTGAGCCATCAATCATTTCCGACAAAACATGTTCCTATACGAGAATGACAATTATGAACTCTTATGTTGGGCCATATCGAAGCTGGCCACATAGTTAGCCCTTATCATAGGCTATTCAATAGCACGCTTTTCACATTTTTTTATAAGCGGCCATATAGAACCTGGTCACTTGTACGAAATCCTATCATACAGCAAGTGCTGCTTGTTAGTAATTGTAAGCCCTTACTATTACCAACTCAACAAACAATTAGTACCTACAAATTATATTACTTAGAAAAAAAACAATTTATAATTATTTTTACATATTTAGAGTACAAAAACAACAATTAAATGAAAATATCTGGAATGGTATTTTGTTTTTGAGTAAAAATATTTTTCTCGTCTTATACAAATTTAAATGGAAAAAAACTGGGATGAGAAGAAATACTATTGTTTGAGGATTTTTTTTTCCGGGATGAAAAAATGGGCTGCCGTCATATACTATTAAAATGCGCTAAGCTTTCATGAGCCCTTATAATAAAAATTTTCCTTAAGTAACAAACCGTAATTTTTTTTTTACAAATGAGTAATATCGATTCGAGCTTTCCAACGGCACTGCGCCGCACGCGATATTTTAATTGAAAAATCGATACAGCATCATTAGGAAACTATAAATACTCGTATATATTATTTTTACAACTAGAAATAATGCTTTATTGCTTTTCTAATTCCTCGTTTAAAAGTTTTCGTTAAACATGATTAATTCTATTTTTTTTTTGTATTTTGTTCGGAAAACAAGGAAAAGTTTTAATTACTTTTCATATTTTTAGTATTAATTTTTCGGTATATAGAAAAAATAAAATTCAGAGAATTTACGAGGATATTGGAAATTTTGGAAATGGTAATTAATAAATAATTGGGTTTGAAACAATTTGCACGTTTAATTAAATTTAAATTATTAATCGTGAATAAAGAATTTCGTTAATTTCGGAAATCGCACCGTGATATGGCAAATTATTATAGAAAATATTTCGGCATTATTTTTTGTTATAAATACAAATTTTAGGTCAAACTTACCAATTGGAGGATTTTGGAAGAATTGGAGCCATCTATGAATACGTGGTTATGTTTAAATGTAAATAATTTTCTTGATTTGGTGGCCGGAAAATCATTATACGAATTAAGATAGGTTAAATAAACAACATTCGACCCAGTTCTCTGTTTATCCACAACATATTTCTCGAATGATAGAGAAAATTGGCGCAGTTGTCTTTTAAAGAAAATGGTAACAAATTTTTTTGAAGCAGGTACGGAATAAACTAATCGAAACACCTGAAGACTTTGAAATATTGTTTCTGCAAATTAATTCGGTCCGTTTTCAAAAAGTACCACTGACTATAATAATTTTTTTTATAGGGACAGCTGGTTTCCGTTGTTTCAGACAGATTAGACATTTGCCATTAACATTTAGTTTCTATTGCTTTGAGTTTCATACAAATAGCGTTTGTTACGGGTTTCAACATGTTGGATTTTGTGATAACTAAACAGCATTTGCGGGAAGTGTAAATTTTTTGTTTTAATTGGAAAAAAATGCAGCTAAAGCACATCGAATAGTTGTGGAATTTTACGCTGATAATGCTCCAACCGATAAATCATGTAGAGAATGGTTTCAACACTTCAAAAATGATGATTTCAGTGTTGAAGATAAGACTCGCATAGGACAGCCAAAAAAATTCGTAGACGATGAATTGGAGGCATTGAAGATCCGACTCAAATGCAAGCGAAGCTTGCCGGTACTTCGGGAGTGACCCAACAAACAGTTTCCGTACGATTGAAATCTATGGGCATGATTCAAAAGCAAGGAAATTGGGTCCCTTATGAATTGAAACCTAGAGACGTGGAAAGACGATTTTTTTTTTCGTTTGAGCAGCTGCTTTAAAGACAAACAAGAAAGGGTTTTTTAAATCGCATAGTATATCTTCTACGATAACCCCAGAGGAAAAAATACTACGCTTTGTTCCGGCCAAACGTTGTCATCGGCCTGAACATCAACACCAAAGACGAACATTCATGGTTCGAAGGTTATGCTGTGTATCTGGTGGGACCAAAAAGGCGTGGTGTACAACGAGCTGCTACAACCTGGCGATTCCATTACGGGCGAGCGGTACAAAATACAATTAATTAGTTTGAGCCGTGCATTACGAGAAAAACGACCGGAATATAAGGAAATGCATGAAAAAATTATTTATCTGAATGACATCGCTCGGCCTCACGTTGCAAAAGTCTTAAAAAAATATTTAGAAACGCTCAATTAGGATAATTTACGGCATTCGCTGTATTCTCCGGACATTGCTCATTCTGATTACTAGATCGCCTAAAAGACGAAGTTTTCCCGAGATGGGATTCGAAAATTACTTGAGAGATGGAAAAAAGTCGTAAGCAGCGAAGGACAATATTTTAATTAATCTGTTTCCATTTTATTTTAAACTAAATGCGTTTTAAAATTAAAAAAACGGACTGAATTAATTTGTACTACCAATAAATCACGTGATTCGATTTTTATTATTGTTGCTGTTATTGAGTATAGAATTGATATCTTAAGCTACAACGGATTTGTAACAATGCATTTCCTAAGCGATTTGGTTTTCAACCAAGTAATTCAGACTGCCTACATCAATCATGATTCATATAATTTCGGCGGATGCCCGAAGTCGTGAACATGCAAAAATTCGAGAGAAACGAAATCAATCCGGTCGAAACATCAACAGGAATTTTGCCATTGCCAAGCGCCAACAGATGTTTGGAAAAATCAGCAGTTGATGAGTCGTTCTGTAACGCGACTCCCATGTTCGTAGTCAACTGCAGCAACATGCGTTGAGTTCATCTGCAGCTGTTGATCTCGGAATGACAGGTATCGTTTGACGGAAGCCGCCGGCCACCAGAATCATAGCCCCACCAAAACGTCTTGGGTCACTTCATACAGCCTTCATTCATGCTACCAATGATCGTTTATGTGTCATTGAGCACTGGTCCCAGATGATGATTTTGCTTTCTTGCAATACTTTGGCCATCACTGAGTTCTTGGCAATTGAGCACAATGGCTTCCACAATTTGTGTGGATATTCATCGGAAACTACAATGCAGAATGTGCCGTCGGCTGTCGTCCAGCAATGTGGCTGCAACTCCAGCTCATGCAATAGCTAACGCTATTTGAGATCTCGAGCGAATTGTGGCCAAAGGCGATTAAATCGGATATTCGTTCGTACTATTTGGCTAATTGAATCTCGATCGTACACTTGCTCTCGCTGCAATTCACGATTAAATGCATCGTGCATCGAACGAATTGGTGCTGGCATGCCCAATTTCGACAAATAGTCTTCGGTCAAGATTAAAGCCTCGTAGCATATCTCGTCGTTCATTTCAAACTCATAATTCGATGTTGCAGTGCGAACTCGATGCAACGAGTACAAATTTGATTTGCCGGCGCAGAAACGAACGCAGAAGAATTTGATTTGCCGGTGCGAGCGTTGAGTCCCAATGTCGTTTTCCAGTAAATTCAGACGATGGCAAGCCTGTCAATAAGTGGCGCAAGACACACCATCTATACATGGTGGAACGAACATGGAAGAAAAGCAAACGAAGATAGCAGTATCCGTCTTGTAGTGGATGAACGATGTACACAGGGCCAAGCGCTTCAGTCAAATACACATCGACGTATATCCTGCACCAGGCTGACCTTTCTTTCGTCGTTGAGACTTCTTCGTCGACTGATTTCAAGTATAATAGCCTGACATTTCCCCGTAAAGCAATATTCGTGCGAACGTATCACTTTGGCAAATTTCGAAGAAATTCGTGCGTGTTGTAGCTGGTGGTCGTTCTGCTCGTTGTGCTGCATCAGCTTCTATGAAATAGACAAGCTGTAAATTCTCCAAGTGCACCCACAAATGTTGAACAGTGGGATGACGCTCGTGTATGCAAATGAGAAAATACGCCAAATCTACTCATTCCAACTGACATAACGGCCCAAATGAAATCTTGACACTTCGTCATTTACATTTGCAGGCATATTTAATGGAGTTACAGTACTCAACATTGAAGTGTGTTGCAAATGTTTTCGATAGAAGTTTGCAATACGGAATGATCCAGCGATTATCGACCATGACATTTTTTTCTTTCACCGTCATCATGGCTGTTCTGCCACCATCTTCAGGTGAACGACGCCGATATAGTGAATAACTGTCGTTTCCACTAATTGTGTATGCCAGCAACAGACGCGGATATTGTTTAGTGCATTTCCCATTGGCCATACACGGTGAGTCAGGATTGTTACCCTGCACGGACCATAAATCATGCCTGTTGCAACTAGCGCAAACAACTCCGGGTCGGCTTCTGGATCTGGTATTTCGGCACTGATGATTGAATCATTTTGATCTGTTCTGACTTTCTTATTAACCATAGCAGAATGTGTGCATGTGGTAATCCACGTTTTTGCCACTCTACTATTATCACGCGATTCCACATTTTCGCTAACATTACAACTGCAACTTCGTCGATAGTGAGAGCATTGTACTGACGTACAATGGTTGGCTTTTTGACTGCTCTGATGATTATTTTGTGATCATCGGAAGACATTGTCACCAAAGCAGTTTTAAACAAACGAACCAGCGCATTGTGCTCATGAAGAAGACATTCAAGTTTTCCGATTATCTCTCGTTTTGACACATTGAAAAGCGCAAGACGACAACTTAATTCAAATTTGGAATTTCCAACGAAACAAATTTGAAGGAACTTGGGTTGTTCATTCGCTGGTGGCATTAACGCTCCGCTTCGATGATAAATTTGCCCTTGACTCTATAAAATACTATAGAGTCAAGGACTCTATAAAATACTATAGAGTCAATTTTAAATATTATAAATACAATCATTCAACATTATCGAAATTATAAACATGTGGGGACGTCATTACCTTATAGGTGGGATTGTAGCCGAGTTGACGAACAACAACAGCGGTTCCAAATGACGTCATGTTAAAGCATTGACTGTACTGTTGCGTTGTTCATTTAATTCTTCGCGTTGCTCTTGCGTTTCGTGAATTTCGGTTTCGTCGTCCTAGATTCGATCGTTTGAGTCGGTATTTTAATCAAAAATCAATTCCTAAAAATTATAATGAATCATTTGAATCATTTACTTGCAACCATTAATCCACAAAATTGAACTTACATAACGAATCAATGTCAAACCCGCTATCCAATTTAATAATCACACTTGTCATGCAGTAATAAATTTCTGGAAAAAACTATCGAAATCGTAAAAATCACACCGAACTTCGTATGATTTTAATAATGGTACCGTTTATGGATGCAATGCACATAATTCAAATATACTAAAACAGTAAATTAATACTCAAATTTCCAAGTTAACGGCAGCAAGAAAAATAACACGTTTGCACAATCGAAAATGACAATGGACGATTTCAGGTCCCCTGTCATGATTAGTCAAATCATCGCCAATTTGATTTGAAAATTTCATAGTCAACATAATTTTTCGATTTTCCGAATTTTTCGACTTTTCCGGTGGATTTTCCCAAAATTTTCTTTCGTAACAACCATCTCCTGGCAATTGCAAATACAACAAATAAGACTGAGCAAAATCGGTTCAGCCGTTCTCAACTGAAAAAATATCATTTTTCAATTTTCTGAATTTTCCGTTAGATTTTCTCAAAATTTTATCTCCTGGCAATTGCGAACACAACAAAAAAAGAGATTGAGCTAAATCTGTTCAACCGTTTTCAACTGAAAAACATCATTTTTCAATTTTCCGACTTTTCCGGTAGATTTTCCCAAAATTTTCTTTCATAACAACCATCACTTGGCAACTGCAAATATAACAAATAAGACTGTCAAAATCGGTTCAGCCGAAAAAATATCATTTTTCAATTTTCCGACCTTTCCGGTGGATTTTCCCAAAATTTTCTCTCGTAAGAACCATTAAAACATCATTTTTCGATTTTCCAATTTTTCCGACTTTTCCGGTAGATTTTCCCAAAATTTTATCTCATGGCAATTGTGAACACAACAAAAAAAGATTGAGCCAAATCGGTTTAGCCGTTGTCAACTGATGGTACATTTTTTACACCATTTTATATATATATATATATATATATATATATATATATATATATATATATATATATATATATATATATATATATATATATATATATATATATATATATACATGGTGTTTGGCAGGTCAACCGACAAAATGTTTTGGCCGATGGAGACGGTCATTTGGAAGCTTTCATCCCATGGAACTGATGTCCTAAGTTTCACGGTAACTGAGATATGATATTCGTTACGGTAACTGAGATATTATAACCATTTAAAGATGAAATTTTGGGTAATTAAAAAAAAACTTAAAAATAGCATATCTCAGTTACCGTAACACATAGGGCATCAGCTCGATCGGATGAAAGAATCCAAATAACCCCCAAATCTACCAAAAAAATTATCGGTTCACCGGCCAAACACCCTGTCTATAGATTATGTCAATCAAGTATTATAATTATGAAACCATCTGAGTTGGAGTTGGACGATACCATCTGTGTGAAAATCCCATGTGTTTTAGGACAAACTTCACTATACTGCTGAAAATAGTGAATTTTGTCCTAAATGCTAAAAACATTTGAATGTGTTAGTAAATCTAATATACTAAATTCGGATAAACCGATTAAACCATTGATTAATTCTTTTTTACGTACTAATGTAGTTTGAAGCAACAAATTATATTATATGTAATATTCTGGGAAACAAATAGAAAATGGCCACAAAAATTAAATAAATATTTTTTATGTTTCATAATATTTAATCCCAGTGTAATTAAGGCAAAATTACGAGCTTTTTTGTGCCACGCCAGCCAAATTTGCCTTGGACTAGTACAAATTGAACGTACAATTTTCTGAATTTTGTCGGGAATCTTCTATAAACCAGCATTTCTGTTTAAGCATAGATATTTAATTGCCCCTTTAATGTATGCAACTGGTTTAATAAGTTTGAGTATTAAAATTTCGAATAATTTGCTTCTTAGTCCTTACTTATATTGCTCCTATGGGTAAAATTAATTGATTATTCTGTTAATTTTAATTATTCTGAACTAACATTTTATATTGTAATAATTTAATGACCTCTTATCTTGGACACATTAATTATAAAGTGATTTTCTAAGGATAGTAAAAATTACCCAAAAATTGAAATTTGTAATATTCTTACTAAATTTTGCAATTCTACGTCATTTCGAGACTGATCTTGAAAATCTTATTTCGATTTTATGTTTCTTGACAATTTGATGTAAATTGTTTCGCTGTTTTAGGATGGAATAAGTAAATATAAGGTTAAATAAATTGAAAGAAATTAAGTAGTTATACAGTACTGTGCAAAAAAATCCGGACAGCTAACATTTTTTAATTAAAACCAATTTTTTCATAAACTGAATTGTTGTAACACCAAGAAGTATTTTTTTTTTCTTATTATTTAACTCAATATTTATTCAAAATGTTATTTGGTTTAAAAGTTCATGATCTTAGTAAAATAATTTTTGGCGAATTTGCGAAAATAGAGAAAAATTGCCACATTTTTTTGAAACGAATTAATTTTAAAGGCATATTTCAAAATATAAAATGTATACATTATTCACTAAACTGCATTTGGTATGACCGCCATTTTCCTTAATTACCGCTGCACACCTGTTGCTCATAGAGCCAATCAAATTTTGAATCACGTCATTGCTAATATCTTCCCATGCAATTTGAATTTGGTGCTTCAATTGGTGGATGGTTTCCGGATTACTTTGACGGACTTTATGCTTCATAATAGCCCAAATATTTTCAATTGGGTTCATATCTGGGCTATAAGGGTACCATTCCATTTTTCAAATAGAAATAAAATGGTATTTAACAAAGTTGTTATTTTTTTACCTGAAATTTATACCTATTTTGATCTGTGGGCTGGCGCGTTATCTTGTTGAAAGATGAAGCTCTCAGTTTCACTAAATAGCTCCAAAACTGATGGTCTCAAATGCCTTCCCAGAATATCCAGGTACACATTACCCCTGCAGGTTGCTCCTGCATCGACAAAGGCCCAGTGACCCAAACCAGCATTACTAAAGCAGCCCAAAACCATTACACCGTCAGTTTTATTAGGCACTTGTTGTATGCAGACATTGCTGAGGCGTTGTCCTGGTTGCCTACGCACAATCAGCCGTCCATCTCCTACATGCAGTTTAAATTTGCTTTCGTCAGAGAACACCACGTTATTCTACATCTCACTGGTCCAGTTGGAGTGCTCACGGGCCTACTAAATCCGACAACTTTTTGAAGATATCTTTAGAAAAGGCTTCTGCAGCGCGCGGCGTGCCCTGAGATTTGGGTTCAGTAACCTTCTCCGAACAGTTAAACTTGAAATTTCAATACCTTTTGCTGAAGCAAGAACCAGAAATTTATCTTGCACTATTCTGGTTTTTCACGGTCTGCCAGATCCTTTGGACCGCTCTGCATTCCCCGTTATTTTATATTTTGTTATAAGATCTAAAATAGATGATTTCCTACATCGTATCCTATCACCTATTTCACGCACGAACAGCCCTTTCTTCCATAACACGATACAAACACTTTTTTCTTGATTATTTAGTTTAGACATTTTTAGAACTTTAAGTAACTTTATTCGCTTTTTTATACTAAAAACTTTTTCTCTATAAACTTAAACGACTAATAGTTGCTAGTGAATTGTAATCTAAAAATTGGAGAAAAGAGTAATTAAGCAAAATTTAACATTTTTATAGGAATTCGAACTGTCCGGATTTTTTTGCACAGTACTGTATAATAAGCATACAGTTGGTTTTCAGGCATAATAATTAAAATATGTTTACTGTGTTCTTTTTTTAGTACGGCCAGGCCAGTTTTTCAGTGTGGAATTGAATGCTTTATTAAAAATTAAACACTTGTAATTGGTTTTCCTTATTATAACAATGTGATTTTTTTATTTGTGAAATCGATCTTCCAAAATAAAAATCACATTGTTATTGTACTATAAGGAAAACACAAGTGTTTAATTTTTAATAAATTTTCAAAGTGACAAAAGTTATACAGTGGTGAAAAATGGCATTAAACCATAATAACACAAATAATAAATGCTACTTGATTTTAGTGTAATTATTAATATAATTCAAATAACTATGGTTTCAGGAAATTTTATTGTAGATTGTAGAGTTGTAGGAGGATTAAATTAATAAATGTTTATATTATTTAGGAAGCCGGAAAACATTAATTCAGAATTAAATTTCAGGAATCGTAAGATGCTTGTCAAATAATATTTTTTTGAAATATTATTAATCTGATTGTGTAGTTTAGAATTGTGTTGTCATTGTGTTACTTACTATCGAATTCACCTAGGTGGTAGAGTGATTCAATCAATTTTGTTTTAGGAAGCTGAAAAGTATTAATAATATTTTGGTGTGAATAACAATATTTTTTTGTCTCAGGTTGCTGATTTACCATAGATCTCATGTCTTTTTTGAACGACTTTTAAATACACGGTGCAGCTTGGAACGTTTCTACCGTGCAAAAACAGGATTAGTTGTAGTATTTTCTTGTATGACAACTATTTTATGATTTTGATCAATAACGAGATTTGACTTTTTTTAAAATAATCGAATATTATACATACCCCAATATTGAAACTGATATTGCACAAATCGTTTACGCTATAATTTCTATAGAATAATAGAAGTATTGTGCGCCTTTGGCTGCTGAATTATATTCACTTACCTGCAAAAGAAAAATGGAAAATATTATATTAACAAAATGAAATTGTTATAAGCTTTAAAAAATATATTTTAACCCCCCCTCCCAATAAAATCCACCCGTCACGAGTAAAAATGTGCAAAAACTCTGTGCATTTTCATAGAAACTCGAATAATTTTTTAGCATGTGGGTGTAGTTGAAAAGAAAACAATTCATCTACCAAGAATATATTGCTTTGTTCGCCGTTTCCGTGGAAAATAATCCGCAGATTCGTACTCATATTTTTCTTTCTGTCCACATATAAGAATTCGTTAAAGACTGAATATTTTTTTCGTTGTATTTTATGATGTTATTTGATACAACTCATTAATTATTTTTAGATTAATCCAAAATATTTTTTTAGGGTATAGATACAATTTAATTGGGTGCCGGCCAGCAGCTAGCAAATTTATTGAGTCACCATTCCATGCAACTTGCACCCAAAATTGATTTCTTTGATGTCTAATAAATATGTTAACGATCTTAGCGTAAATAAATACGAAATATGTATACATAAATAATTCGAATATTTACCCGCTAATAGATAATTAAAATAACCAGAGCAGAGTTTGTAGGTTTAGCGTAAACCGTAAATCGATTTTTTGAACTCGCAGTTTATATTACTTCTATACGAGTACTTATTTCTTGATTGACTTGCTGATAGATTTTGTTAAGATTTCGCTCTGTGTACGTTTTATAATTTATGTACATTCGTTGGATTCTAGAAATGTTTACGGAAGTAAATTATTTTTTTTTACGATAATTGACTTTTTAATAATTTTATATGCGTATATTATTCGTATTCCGTATACACAGTTAAATCGAGCATAATTTTATGTCAAAACCCTGTATAATAAGGGTTGAAAAATGTTTGTTGTTCAAAGGATTTATCTGAAAATCCCTATACTTTAATATTTTTATATAATCCTAGTATATGTGTGTTTAGGTATCTGTATATACATTGTTCCTAAGGCAATTCAATCCGATAAGAAATGATTAAGTGTATTAAAGACAAAAAAATTATAACATATATGCAAATCATATAAGTCTTATGATTATTTGGTGGATATAAGGTGACTTACATATATACATTTTGATAAAATTGGAAGGATTCATATTAATTTGACTTATAAATACACAAACAAGATTTATATTAAAATGAATAAAGTTAAGGATATATCGTGTATATGTTATAGCAAACACCCGAATTCCCTTCTATATAAAAAGCACATGAATGAAAAAATAGAAGTGGGAATGCAAAAATGATATACCAGTATTAATCGTTGTAGTTCTCGTTTAAAACTGCCCTAAAATAAACCTTCCTGCACCAGAATATAAAGCAAGTCATTCGCCACGTGCCGTTCGTCAATTTCAACGGAACTAGATGCTGGCTCCGCCTTTTTAGCACCCCATATAACGGTTGACCATGGTCATGGGTCTGGTTTTGACAAAAAGTGATAATTGTTCGTTTGTTCATCCTTTGTTTAGGATTGGTCACTAGTTTTTATCGTCTGGTCACTTACGATTAAACGCTAAATAAACAATGAATGGTAACACCTCATTGCAAGAAAATTATAACGATTCTTTCAAATTTCGTTAGGTAATCGTTAGGTCAGGATTGGTCACCACCTTTTGGCGTTTGGTCACCAATGGGTCAGAAATTTTTGCAAAAAGACAAAATCAAAATTGAATTAATTCAATAAAATCAGGTTCTTCGCTTATTTGGGAATTCCATTTTACAAATTTAAAATAAAAAATCCAATTGGAATTTATCATTTAGATAAAAATATTTATTTTTTCAAAGAATTGTGGAAGACTTAAATATAATCAATTCAATTTTTTGGTTCTTTGTCATTTTATGTAAATGGAAATAAAATAACAAAAATAAAGATGTAAAATATATTTTTTAAATTTAAATAAATTACGTAAAACATCCAAAAAACCGGTGTGAAGTTTTTGGACAAAAGTTGTATGCGAGTGTTCTTTGTGAAGTTTTTGGACACAATTATATTTCTTGTACAAAAATTTATGGAAGTGTGCATAAAACTAATTCGAAAAAAATTATAATAAATATTGAGAAAATAAAAAAAATTGTTTGACAATAAAAAATCTAAAATGCTCATTATTATAAATTTTTAAGTTAATCACATACCATACTGTATAAAATGATAAACCAAATAGTAAAAATCGCAGAGATTGGCTCACATAGTGACTATAAATGTTCGAAAGGGGATACATTGAGCTATTTAAATCAGGTTGCTCAATCTCAAAATGATGAAGAAGGCTCTTGTATCGATTTTTGAAAGTTTTACCAATACAGCGAGTCTGCGTATCCACGGATGTTCTACTACTCTAAGCCAAATAGCAAAAATGTCAGAGATTGGCTCGCATAGTGACTATATATGTCCGAAAGGGGATTCATTAGGCTATATCGAGATAGGGCTTACTGATTTAAATAGCTCAATGTATCCTCTTTAGAACGTATATAGTCAGTATGCGAGCCAATCTCTAAGATTTTTGCTATTTGGCTTAGAGTAGTCGAACTTCCGTGGATATGCAGACTCGCTGTATTGGTAAAACTTTCAAAAATCGATACAAGAGCCTTCTTCATCATTTTGAGGTGGGGCTTACTGATTTATATAGCTCAATGTATCCCCTTTCGAATGTTTATAGTCACTATGCGAGGAAATAGCGATTTTTACTATTTGGTTTATCATTTTATACAGTATGGTATGTGATTTACTTAAAAATTTATAATAATGAGCATTTTAGATTTTTTATTGTAAAACAATTTTTTTTTTCCTTTCTTCAATATTCATTATGCCTTTTATATTTCGGAATTAGAGAACAAAAACAAATATTAATCATCGAAAATCGCTTTGTTTTTCAAAATATACCCCATGAACTTACACTTTTGCATGCGTTTGAACCAATTGTCGAAGCCCTTTTTCCACTCTGATTGAGGTATCTCCAAAACATACATTCTGAACGCAGCAACCGCTTCTTCAGGTGTCGAAAAACGTTGACCTCTCAGTTTGTTTTTTACGTACGGGAATAAAAAGAAGCCATTTGGTGACAAGTCAGGACTATACGGCGGATGACTCATCAAATCGATAATTTGAGTGCTCAAAAATGCAGTTGTTTGAGCCGATGTGTGAGAGCTCGCATTGTCGTGGCGAAGAGTGATCCGTCTTCGGCAGTTGGTTTTTCTGATTTCTTGGAAGACAACTGGCAAACAAATGGTTGTGTACCACTCAGAATTGACTGTTCTGCGTTGTTCTAGTGGTACGGTCGCGAGATGTCCGTTTTTTCAGAAAAAACAGGCGAACATTTGCTTGCAAGTGCTTCGTGCGCGAACAACTTTTGTTGGATTCGGCTCATCTTGAAACACCCATACAGTCGACTGCTGTTTACTTTCGAGCTCAGCGCATACGCGTAAATCCACGATTCATCACCTGTCACTATGTCATAGACGTGTTTCGAAGCACCGCGATCGTATTTTTTGAGCTTTTCTTTCGACCAATCGACACGAGCCTTTCTTTGAGCGATTGACAAATTGTGTGGGATCCAACGCGAACAAATTTCTTTGACATTCAAATGTTTATGCAATATTGAATGTATGCTGGTCCCACTAATTCTTAAGGTTGTCTCAATCTCACGATAGGTCACATGACGATCTTGCAATATCAGTTCGCGCACAGCATCAATTTCCGGAACAACAACTGATTCTGGACGACCTTCACGAAATTCGTCTTGGAGTGAACTACGACCTCTATTGAATTCACCATACCATCGATAAACACTAGTCCTTGATGGAGCTTCATCGCCAAAAATTGAATTAAGTTCATCCATGCACTCTTGCTGCCTTAATCCACGTCGAAAGTTGTAAAAAATAATCGCACGAAAATGTTCACAATTTAATTCCATTTTTTCGCCGTTAATGTTGAGTTAATGAGTACTGTAAACAACACAAATAGCGCTCGAATGTCAAAACGTTCTGAGTACGTATAATCTCAAAAATGTCAAACTTTACGACAGAGCTGTCAGTTGCCAGATTGCAACACTAGGGTTGCCCAATCCTGAAATATAAAAGGCAACCCTCGTAATTTTTTCGAACTAATATAAAATAAATACACTGATAAAATTGCACACTTCCATACATTTTTGTCCAAGAAATAAAATTGTGTCCAAAAACTTCACAAAGAACACTCGCATAAATTTTTGTTCAAACCGTTTGTCCAAGAACTTCACACCGGCAAAAAAACTTTTTTTTTTTTATTTATTACTTAAAATAAAGATAATTTTATCATAATTCACTTTCTTCTTAACATAATTTACATTTTATTTTATAAAAACACTTGGCAAACTTTCCGATCGTAAGAAAACTTTTCTATAATTTTTATGCGTGTTTTGGCAGCTTTTCACAAGACTGTTCATTTTAATTAAAAACAGTTCTTTTTATTACAAAATGATACACTGCTATACACAATCTACTAACCATTTTATATTATTTTGTTTTAATTAATAATTCAATATTATTTTGTTAAAAACACAAAATTTTATTATCAATTTGAACAAAACCAAAAACTATTTGGTAGGTTTTTTGTTTGCGATATGAGACCGCAATATGCATTTTTTATATTTATAACTGTATGCTGCACATGAAATAGAATATTTTATACGGGCAAAATATTATTTACGATATACCTTTTCCACTCCGCGATCGCAATTGTGTACGTAAAAATCGTGTACGAAAGAAAATCATGAAAAAACAAACCACCACTACAAACTATGGTTATTTACATTAGTAGACTTAAATTGAGCAAAAAAAAAATTTCTGGCCGGAAAAGGGATATCAAAATTTAAAAAAATTGACATTCTTTGGGTTTACATTGTCTTATTTTGAAGGAAATTTTACAACAAAAAAATTTCTTCTGCGTACACTGTAAAAATTAAAATTTGTGGCACGTTCGTATTTAGGAATACCAAATTATTTTCGGATTATTGAATTTTCGTGTCGTACGAAGATTCGTATCGTATTCAGGAATAGGGCTCCTGATTTTATAGAATTATTACAATGATGATTTTGTCTTTTCACAATAAAAACGGACCCCTTCGTGAACAAAAGCTAAAATGTGGTGGCCAACACTGACCTAACGATTGCCTAACGAAATTTGATAAAATCAGTATATTTTCTTGCAATGAGGTGCTACCATTCATTATTTATGTACAGTTTAATCGTAAGTGACCAAACAATAAAAACTAGTGACCAATCCTGACCAAACGACTTCAACCATCACTTTTCTCAAAAAACCTTTAGATGGGAGTGCTAAAAAGGCAAAGCCGTAGAAGGGGTGAAAATGATGTGTCAACACCTGATTTTATTTTACCGCGAATTTATACTTAGATCTCGAATACACCACACATTATTTCTATTCATCCTCATCAATCAATCTATCTGGGCTGTAAAGGGGTCGAATTTAAGTTGAAAAACTATGGAAGCTGCCATTTCTGATGGAATAAAGTTTCACTCTGATGGTAGAGGGGAGTCAACCAGTCTGGGGCCCTATTCTTGAAATCGGTGGAAATTTCCGCATTCGGGATATAATTTGCATTAAAATTCTTTATGTTATTCAAATTTATCGCCGATTACTTTAATCGTTTTTTTCAAATTTGCTTGCAAGTTTTCTATTATTTATTTCCCTACTACGAGAAAAAACTTGCAAACAAATTTAAACAACTAACTAACAAATTTAAAAAAAAGATTAAAGTAGCCCTGAAAAATTCGAATAATATAACGAATTTTAATGCAATTTATATGGCCGGATTTTTGTTAATAAACAGACTTTGTCAAAAAATAGTGTATTGTATAATTAGGAGGAAAAGTACTGCATTCCCGTACGATAGTGGAAATTAGTACGAGGCGATAGCCGAGTCCGGCAATCACAGGAGTCCGGGAATGCGCTTTTCTTCCGAATTGTACATATTATTTTTTCTCGATCGGACTTTAAAACGAATATAAACCCAAAATAATTTTTAGTATTATTCATTATCATAGGCACTTTCGATTGACCTGAATTAACAGAATTGCAATTGAGTTACTATTCAGATAATTGAGCTACTGAACTGAATTGGGTGTTCGAATCGCACCTTGATAAATGTCAAAAATCATATTAAATTTAAAAAGCACTTAACACACTTTTAAAACAAAACGCAGAATAAACGCAAAACCAATACAAAAACAACCTATCTGATTTAACTACACGAGCAAAATATCTCTTCAGTTAATTCAGTAGCCCAATTTTTTAACTGAAGTGAAGAGGTGCGAGTCGAACGCTCAATTCACATCAGTTAATTCAGGTCAATCGAAAGTCCCTCATATTAGGAAATCAAAACAAAGTAAATAATCGAAAATAACATAAAATTATTGCTTAGTTAGCCGCGACATCATAAGGTATAAATACAATTTGTTTTTTTTTTTCAAAAGTATAATGATTACTTGTTGCTTAGCATTATTACTTGTTGCTTAGCATCAAATACAACATACTGGAATCATGAGCTTTCCGTTTCGAAAAAACAACGAAGATATACTTTTTCCTACGATCGGAGAAAAAGATCATTCCCGCTTAAATTTTGGAAAACTGTTCTGAACAGATATTGTTCCAATTCACATTTAAAATCTTTTAGTTAATAATCGTTAATCGTTTTGTTAGTTAATAATCGTTTTAATGATATACTTTTCAAAATATTTGCAAACTACTAAAATGCTCTTCTGGATGCTGCCACTTCCCGTTGACCGATTTCGTCTAAAAACTCGCAATTTATGGCAAAAGCTTAATTATGAAGTACACCCGATCAGTCAATTCGTACGGGCTGGAGAGAAGCCACCAACTTTAAGACTAATCACACACATACACACACAGAGATTTTGTAAAAACGGAATTTTTCCGGCGATATAGCGGAACCACAGTTTTCAGTCGAAACTATTAGAAGCTTGTACAAGGCGCCTAAATGATTGTGCAGCATATAAGCTTTCAGTTGGAACCATACCAGTTGGTTCGGGCCGATATTGTAGTGGTTTCTGCTGACCTAGTTTATGCTTCCAACTGAAAGCTTGTAGTGGGTGTTTTTTAAGCCCGATAGAACTTGAAATTGTAAAAAATAACACAAAAAATTAAATTGGAATCAAAAACTTTTTTTTATTCGAAAGATCAATACATGGCATTAATAATTGAAAATAATTTCGGGCATATGGGGACTGCGGCTGTTCTTGATGAAACGCACTCGGGACGTTCAATTTTGAGCCACTTTTTCGAACACTGCTGACCGTATGTTACGAATAACACGAAGAATGCTGGCTTCAAAGGCGTCAATTGTTGCTGGTTTATCAGCATCGCACGACCTTGGAGGAAAATTGACAGGTACATTCTCGAAATCAACTTATCGCCAAATTTTGATTTTAATAAGTCAGTGGTTGCGGTCGCCATATAGCACGCAGCGCCACCCTGTTGAAACCACATCACGTCCGGATCAATGTCATCAATATTTTGAAACAGAAAATCATTGATCATATGGTGCGATGACTATCTCCATTGACCGTAACGCGATGCCCCGCTTCAATTTTGAAGAAATAAGGTCCGATGGTGCCACTAGCGTGTAAACCGCGCAAAACGGTGTATTTTTCTGAATGTAATGGAGTCTGTAGGATCTCTTGAGGGATTGGTCTTACTCCATATGCGGCAAAACAGTTCAACGGATGGCTTGCTCAGATAGACGATTATAATAAGTTGCGCGAATCGACGACTGGTTTTTAAAGTAAATTTTAATAATTTCGTTTCTTTGTTCAAGCGTGAGTCTATTCATGATGATTTGCCAGAGTATACTGAGATCTGCCAGAGTATTTTCATAAAAATTTAATTTTATTTTTTATTTTTTTACGACTTCAAGTGCTGTCACGATGAAAAATCACCCGTTATTTTGCACAAACATTTAAGCACCTTATGTGCAAACTCCTAATGGTTTCGGCTAATAAAACTCTGGTCCGGCTGGCCCCATATTGGTTCCGACTAATAAATCAGATATTGCACAATGATGCACACTACATTGTGCTAGTTGTGCCATAGTTGGTTTCGTTCCGGCTGGTATGGTTCCGGTTGGCTTTATATGGTTTGAAGGTCACATCTTCAAATAGAGGCAACATAAGGAGTGATACATTTACTAAAAATTTCTTGCTTCAAATTTCTATATTAACTCTATTCTTTTTTACTTTGTAATAGCAACATGAAGCAAAATATGAATGTTTTTGCAAATATTTTGAAAAGTAAATCATTTATAAGATAAGTGACTATGAACTAAAAAGTTCTATATTAATTTTGCGACAATATGTGTTCTCATCACTTTTACAAAGCGTAAGCGGAAATAACGATTATTGACAAAAATACTGTTTTTCAACCAAAACTAATTCAGTCTCTGTAGCTGGGATGGAACGTCATACGAAGTGGCAGCTTCTAACAGAGCTTTTGTTTCTTGCAAATATTTTGAATAGTACAGCATTTGCAAAAAACATAGTAAGGAAAAAAAATTTAATTAAATTTTGATAAATTAAAATTTAATTAAAATTTGATATGCGTTCATTGCCCACTAACAGCCTATAATTAATTTTACTTCTTTTTTAATTTATGGTACATATTATAGTAATTAAAACCCTTATTTTCGACCTCGAGATTATTCCAGATTTACCGATTGCTATATAGCCGGAATCATTTAAAAGTGGGTCACAAAAAGTTATCCGTATATGTGTTTAAGCATGTGTGTGACTGTGTATGGGTTGTTCTTGTTTTAAGATAAGATGGATAAATTTATCAGAGACCATGTGATAATAACACGAAAAAATCACTACAACAATGTGAAATTCGGCAGCTATTACTTCGATTGGAATGACTCTGTACTAGCGAGTATCATCACATCTCGGAAGCAACTGCTGGGTGCGAATTATATCGTTACGCGACATGCCTTCCAGGAGTTGTTCATGTTGAAAAATTGCCAAGAACGATAAGAAGTTGATGAGAAGTCGACCTCTCCATGCTAGTGGTTTATCCAGCGGGACATTTCTGGAATGAATTCCCAAGTATATTGGCGCTTTTCAAACCGGTTATATCGCTGTTGCCATTCGGAAAGAATATCTCTCTGATGTAAACTTTTGTATATTTAGCCTGTGTTATTAGTGTTTGTTGTTGCAGGCTGCCTCGTTCGAAACAGTTTTGCAGGCTTTAATCATATCATATGTGCATAGTTGCGATATATGGAATTCACATGTCGCCGATATGAATTCACAATGGGGTGCATGGGCACAGATAGGGGTAGAATACGTCGCCATTGGTTTGGTCGATTAACATTCGGGATTACTCGAGGCCTTGCAAGTGTTGGAATCGATTTGTACGCCCACATGCTCTCCAACTCGTGCTTGTACTTTGGGACTGCAACACTGTTCTCTTTGTAGTATTTTTCTCTACGGTACTGTAAAATATGGTATCAAGGCATGGTCCTGTTATTAAAGACGCTCATATGTTTCTTTTTTGCTGTGTTAAATATATTTTTATTATCTAACGTAAGAATGGTGTGGAAAGACTTCTTTACATCTTCGATCGCTGATGGCGTTTTCAGTCAGCCTGAGAACGAACTGAATAGCATCAAGCGCTGAGCACGCATTTAAAAAACCACAACCTATGACCAGGTTTACAGCATTTATAGCATCTCATTGGGCTCTTACTACATCATGAATATATATGAAAATATCTCAGCGTACACGGATTCCGCGAACACCAGCCTTTATTCATGCTGCCGATGTTGGTACTTTCACAACCGCTACCTGCATTCATCTGTGCGCGGATCTAAAACAGGTCACAATATTCTAATCGACGTGTTTCCGTTCTTCAAAGCCTTTAGTCATTCCATTAGATACTTCCTCCTCTGTTGTGGCTTCATTGATGGCCCACATCTCAAGAAAACTCAAGTTGAGATCGGCAAGAACACAGAACCTCTATAGTTTACCCTTGAGATACTTCACAATTTTACCGTGCATTGAATGGAGGTTAGTACCTCCGCTTGTCGACCTTCGTATTTGCAGTTGTAAGTACCAGAATTTAATTTTATTATTTTGAATATTTCTATACGCATGAAACTAGACTTGTGGTTTTGATCCAGATTAATTTGAGGTGCAGTTGGCCTAGATGGTCTTGCACGGCACTTTCTAGGTTCTTCTTCACGATCAAAAAGGTTCCGCCGACTTTTCTTTTTCCAGTGCGGATTCGACAACTCAGTATTGAGCGAGATTTTTCAAAGGAATCAAAGGATTGTGCTCTGAAACCAAAGTTGACCCCTCTGTGTGAATATATATACATTACAGGAAACATTTGTGTGACCTGCTCTATTTTCAATATGTGTCGCAGATTAATCTGTCCCATGAATTCAAAAATGTTATATAAAGACTTAATTGAAACCGAGAGCAATCTGAGGTTGCAGGCATTTGTTCGGAGGTTTTTCGGACGGCACAACCTGTGGAACCGTCTTGCGATTTGTCCTGGCTTCAAGAAGAACACTTCCCCGATGGAAAACATGATCGATGACTACTAATGATTTCGTTCAAATTGGTAGGTCAACTATCCTACGTCTTTTCGATAAATATGCTGCTTTTGGAATGTTTTGATACATATATCGACGTACACCGCATCAGGAATTTCTGAGTTTTCATAAAATGTATGCCTTGATCATGAGTTTATAAAGTGTACTCTAAACTATATCCCGAAATACCTTAAAAATTAGTACTCGAGTACAGGCTATCGATAACATTTGCAGTCAACTCAAGTGTTCAGCTAATGAGTTGCTTTTTAATTGGATGTTAGAATAGGTATACCTTTCGGAAGAGTATCTGTGTGTGGTGCTGTGCAGGCTTAATGTCTGTATCCTCCCCGTGGCCCAAACGGTTTGTCTAAAATGGGAGGTCCCAGTGATGTTTGGCCGAGATCAGACGACCTGAAGTGGCAGCTTCCTTAAGAGCTTTTTTAATTTTTTCGTTTTTGCAATTATTTTGAAAAGTACATAACAACATTTTTGAAGAATAAAACGATTAAATCAAAAAGATTATAAATTAAATTTCAAACAAAATTAGTTCACCAAAATTTGGAATTTCTACTGTCCAGGCGGTTTGATTATTTGGGATGAAATTTCATGCTAAAGCTTTTTCCATAAATTAGGAGATCCTTGCGAAATGTGGTGGAAATCTGTGTACCAGAAGTGGCAGCTTCCGTAAATCGACGAATTAGTTTTTGAATGGACTAGAAAGAATAACATGTGCTTCCAAAGTCAAGAATAGGATACCGAAGACTGTTTTCAGGATTTGTGGGATTTTTGGATGAGGAAAGTTTTGTTTGTAGCTTCAACTCTACTGGTGTTGGTTTTAATTCAAGACAGGGTGTGATAAAGTTTTGACTGATTCGGATTCGTATGGTTGCCATGCCGGTACAGCAAATCAAAATGGAGTTACTCTTAGATTCAATTGTTTCGTTTTGAAGTTGCTTACTATGCGTACAGAAGGATTAATGTTAATATATCGCACATGATATGGAAAAGTGACACAACTCAAAAAATTAGCTTTTTGAGTTAATTCACTAGAAAGATTGCAGAGTAATGTTAGATTTCCGCAATAAAAACATTTTTGTTTTTCTTTCATCAAAAATGATAGTGCGCGGTATTTGGTATTTAATGACGTAATTTGTATTTTTAATTTTGCTCTTCTGAAAAATTAAATTTTTTGAACTATAACATTATATGTATTATATTTTATTAGCTATACATTAAATTTATTGAAAATGTTACTGTTGATATCACCACAATAACCGTGTCAAGTCGGTCAAATCAAACAAACCCGTATCTTTCCATCTTGTTATGCGTAGAAGGATGTGCTTAAGGAAGTACAAGAATTCCTGCCACAGTAATTTTTTCAATTATAAATGGGTTCACTTGGCGAAGTGAAGTATAGTGGGTCACAGCCAAAATGATGCGAGTCATTTTTATTTTTTTTAAAGTAAATATCCAAAAAACAATTCTAAATATCTATTTTTAATTTACATTAATTATAAGCTTAAATAAAATTTCAATTTATAACAAAATAGTAACAAAAATCAAAATTTTACCGTAAAAACATGTCACATCTAAAATGATGCAGTTTTGTTTTAAAACCGCTTTGAGTCTTTTTGGCATCGACTCTACGAGTTTTTTCGTGTACTCTGGAGTTATTTTGCTCCACTCTTCTAACAATGCCTTTTTTAAGTCTGCTACATTATTAATCTCATATTTTCTGATTTTCTGAAGTGTAGGTCATATATTTTCAATAACATTGATGTCTGGTGAATGGGCAGGCGTTTTCATGACATGAGGAGTATTCCAAATGAGCCAACTTTGAACAATTCGAGATTTGTGTTTCAGATCATTGTCCTGGTAGAACCGAAAATGATCCTTAATATTTAACTTTTCAGCACTTTCCTCCAAATTCCTTTTTAGTACGCCTAAATATACATTTTTGTTCAAATTGCCTTCGATAAACTCTAAATTCCCAACTCCGTAAGACGCCATATAAGCCCTAACATAACATGCACTACACCGTATTAAACAGTGCTTCGTAAATTTTAAACTGCTACACAGAAAGAAAAAAATAGTATTTTCATATAAAGATTAAAGGGGGGGGGTAAGGGGCATCGGTCTAGAAGGTCAATACACCAGCCCAAATGTCAACCTCACCTGCACGTGGTGCTCCCTGCTAATTAACCAACGAGGCTCTGGCGACCGAGTAACGGCGGGATAACCGAACACCGAGAACCTAGCAAATGATGTTCTCTCCACTGACCCACTGCCAATTTCACTGGTTAGATTGGTAGCTGCTTCAATAACCAGTCATTATAATGCAATGAGTTTTCAACAAAAAGGAATTTTTACCCCAGGTGGTACACCAACTGCTCAGTTGGCTAATCCACCCTCTAACGAGGCCGGCTCAAAGGATTCTGGGGTGAGCCAACCATTGCTATTCCCATTCGATCGAAGTTCAAAATTAGCTAGGTCACCACCTAGACAAATAGAGTTCGCAACTCAGCAGGAAATCGAAAATGCTGAACTACGCAGAAGACTGAGTGAAATAGAAAAAGTCGCATCGCAACTTAGCAATGAAATCGCATTACTGAGTTTGCGAATATCCAAGCTCTAATGAAATCAGTGTCCACAAACGACTATAGAGTAGTTGCACTAAACAATAATGTTTGGAAGATAAACACAAGAGATCCCGATGCATACAGAGCTTTAGCCACAAAGCTCACTGAAGAAGGTAAAGAGTGGTATACATATGAAGACGAAAATAACCGAAACATCAAGGTTATGGCCAGAGGTCTACATCCCACCTGCAGGAAGGAGGATATAATAGAAGATCTCAAAATGAAAGAACTGCAAATTGAAGACGCAGTCAATATCCTTAAACGAGAGAAAGTTGAAAATAGTCAAGGAACCAAAATCGTTAAAAGAGGGCTCCCGCTATTCATGCTCACATTCAACAAAAGCGAAAAAATTGAAAATATATTTAATATCAAAGCAATACTTAATATGAGGGTTAAAATAGAACCACTGAAAAAGAACACGAGATTAATACCTCAATGCAAGAAATGTCAAGCTTATAACCACACCCAAAGATATTGCGGGAGAGATGTTAGGTGTGTAAAATGTTCCGGCAGACACAACGCGAAAGACTGTTCTCTTAGTCGAACCGAACCTGCAAGGTGTATAAACTGTAAAGGACAACACCCAGCCAACTATAGAGGATGCGAAGTAGCGGTACAACTGCAAAGGTTAAGAAATAAAACACGCCAATCGACTCAAAACAGTAATGTTAGAAGAGAAAGGATTCCAACTACAACTAGAGCACCGACACAACCAGAGCCCATAGGGCCAGAGAGGAGATCCTACTCTCAGATAACGCAACAGAATACTATTGAAGAAAATCCACTAGAAAGGATATTTCGAAGTATAGAAACGATAAATGCACGCCTAGCAAAACAAGACCGTGGTCTAGAAGCTATATATAAGCGGCTAGATAGACAAGAAGCTACCAATGAGCTTACATCAATGCTATACTAATCAAATCAATAGATCATTTAGAATTGTTATTTGGAACGCGAATGGATTACCACAGCATGTTCCAGAACTAGAAATTTTTCTAAACTTAGAAAAAATAGATATATATGTCTTGTCTCGGAAACTCATTTAACAGAAACTTCATTTATTAAAATACGTAACTATCAATGCTACCATGCTATTCATCCAGGAGGAAACGCTAGAAGCGGGTCTACCGTAATTGTTAAAAATAATATTAAACATTACGAAGTGCCCGGTATTGAGGAAGAAATTATGCAGGTTAAAACCATAATAGTTGAATCAATATATAATAGGGAACTCAGTATCTCCTCTATTTACTGTCCCCCACGCCATCAATTAAAAAAAGAAGACTACAGTCGACTTTTTAAATCACTGGGATCAAATTTTATCATAGGCGGTGATTTTAATGCAAAGAACACCTATTGGGGATCTAGACTTACAACCTCTAAAGGGAAAGAGTTATTTAATGCAGCTCGCGAGAACAACTGTGAATTCCTCTCTGGCGATAAACCAACATATTGGCCTGCTGACATACATAAAATTCCAGATCTTCTTGACTTCTTTGTAACAAAAGGAGTTTTAGAGGACTACACATGCATTGAAAATAGTGAAGGACTATCATCTGACCACTCACCTGTGATCATGACACTGAGTACAATGATAATAAAAAAAGATAATTCACCTAAGTTAACAAACAATAAAACCAATTGGGATCTATTCAAGAAATTAGTAGAAGATCGAACAAATCTCGGCGAACCAATTAGAACGAAGGTGCAGTTGGAAGATGAACTAGAAATATTTAATAACAACATCCAACAAGCGGCTTGGGAAAGTTCACCGATTTCTCATACCAACGCTATAATGAAACATAACTATCCTCTTGAAGTCAGAGAGCTACTTAAGGAGAAACGGAAAGCTCGCAAAATCTGGCAACACTCTCGTGCACCGCAACACAAAACTATTCTAAATTTTTTTTTGCAACAAATTAGAACAACTAATAAAAGAAATAAAGAACGAAAGCATAACTAAGCGACTACGAGGTCTTTCTGAATTAAAAGATGACGATTTCTCGCTTTGGAAAGCAACGAAGGGACTAAAACGATCCAAAATGCATGTGCCGCCTATCAAATGCGATGACGGTTCATGGGCTAAAAGTGACAAACAGAAAGTCTCTCTATTTGCTGCTTATTTAGAAGAGACTTTTCAACCGTTGCCGAGGCAAACAGCAAATGAAAATACAACAGTCGTAAACAAAGCAGATGATCTTGACATAAGGCATGTGACTTTATTGGAGCTTAAAACTGAAATCAATAGTAACTTAAGTATTAGAAAAGCTCCAGGTTATGATTTAATAACTGGGCAAATTGTGAAAGCCATTCCCGAGAAAGGTTTGCGTAAATTAAATCAAATAATTAATGCAGCTTTCAGATTGAAATATGTTCCACGACAATGGAAGGTGGCCGAAGTAATAATGATTCCTAAACCAGGCAAACCAGGAAACGATAAAAAATCATATAGACCGATATCACTACTTCCAATCATATCAAAAATATTTGAAAAACTGTTGCTGAAAAGACTCAAACCTATAATAGAAGAGAGATGCCTAATTCCACCAAACCAATTTGGGTTTAGAGAAAATCACTCTACAGTTGAACAAGTCCACAGAATAACGGATGTCATTGAGGATGCACTCGAGAATAAGAAAATATGCTCCAGTATTTTCTTAGATGTAGCTCAAGCTTTCGATAAAGTTTGGCACCAAGGGCTTGAATTTAGACTGCATCGAGACCTGCCTCAGCAATTTTATCAAATTCTTAAATCGTACATAGCTGATCGACACTTTAAGTCAAATTTGAAAATGAGTACTCTGAAATAAAAAGAATATCAGCAGGTATACCACAAGGTAGCGTACTTGGACCGATTCTGTTTATTCTTTATACGAGAGACTTACCAAATATTGAAGGTACCACAGTAGCAACATTTGCAGACGATACAGCTATTCTAGCAGTTGGAAAAGATATTTCGAAAGCAACAAGCAAACTTCAAAGTGCAGTTAACACGGTGAGCAACTGGACTAAAAAATGGCGCATCTCATTAAATGAAGCCAAATCAGTACACGTCAACTTTACAAATCAAAATGTAAACTGTATTCCCGTGGTTCTCAACTCAAACCAAATTCCATATGCAAATACAGCTAAATACCTTGGCATGACCCTCGATGCAAAGCTAAGATGGAAAGAACACATCAAGAAGAAAAAAGAAGAGTTAAACATCAAATATAGAAAAATGTACTGGCTCATGGGTAGAAACTCTGAGCTCTCAATACACAACAAATTGCTTCTATATAGGCAAATGCTAAAACCAGTATGGACCTATGGTATCCAGCTTTGGGGTTGTGCCAAGAAAACCAATGTACAAATGATACAATGCTTCCAAAATAAAGTGCTACGAAGGATTGTGAACGCCCCATGGTACATTAGGAATGACAACATCCATAGAGACTTGAAGATGGAATACGTCACCGATGAAATAAAGAATCATGCAAGGAAACACGTACAGCGCTTATCTCTACACGAAAATGCAGATATCCGTCGTATGTTGGACACCACTAACGGCGTGAGGAGACTCCAAAGGCAGAAACCTCTGGAGCTGGGCAGTTTGTTTTAGAAGAAAGTATTATAAAATGAGTAACCAATAGGTTACTCATCTTAACCCGAGAACTTAATTTAAGAAAGATAAATTACTAGATGATCTCTGAATCAGTTGTAATATTGTATAAATAAATAAAAAAAATATAAAGATTAAACAATTTCATTTAAAGTCGAGGATTGATTTTTAACACATTGAATGTGTTTGGTTGATTCATTTAATTTAAATTAAATAATTTTAACCAAGCTTGAAATAATTGTTTCAACTAAAACATTTAATAAAACATGTAATATATTTGTTTGGTTTCTAAACAAAATGTTACTGGATTAAATAAATTAATTAGCTAAATTAACTAAATAATTATATAAAACATTTATATATAATTTGAATTAATGATCAATTATTTAATGATCTTATTAAATTTTTTAATGTTTAATAGTTTCTCAAATATTTTTGTTTTTATTAAATATTAGATAATTAAATCAGTCAACAAATATCAAGGCAAGAATTTGGCTTTACCAGTTAGGTTAGTTTGCTTTCGACTAAAAAAGTAAAAATATTAAAATATTTTAGCTGAAATATTCAATCATCTCTTCGGACAGCAATGTGATCAAAGATCAAACTGTAATTAAATCGCAAATTCTTTTAACAATATATTTAATAAAAACACGTTGACTTAGCGAATTATTATAATTTTGGGAAATAACTCTCAAATTAATGCTGTATTCATTGATTTGAATTATATGAATTAACAATTGTTAATTCTATGATTTTGCTATTGATTTAAAAGATTTGTTTAGTAAATTCAAATAACAATTGCTAATGAATTTAGTAGAAAACAAACAATGTTTAGATGTTTTTACAAATTTACCGAAAGAAAAAGTTTATCAATTATTTTATTTTTAATGTTTTAGCGAAACATATTATTTAAAATTCTTAAATATTTAATAAATTCATTTAATTAATTATATATTTTGTAATGCGCAAAATCACCTTGTTAAAGTTAGCCGAAAGATTCCAGCCGAAAGATAATGCAGATATTGTCTTGACTATTTTTAAACTCTCTTTATACTCTCGCTCCTATCGATTTTTAAATTCCTATAAACTGAAATAATTTCTCCTTCACCCGAATGATGTAATTCCATCCTAAATTCTCCTAAATTCGAGTTCACGACTGATTTTTGCTGTATTCAAGACACTATCTGCATTATCTTTCGGCTGGAAACTTTCGGCTAACTTTAACAGTATCGCAAAATCATCTAATTAAGTTTCGGCGAATCATTGAATTTGCATTTCGTATTTTATTAAATGAATAGTTAAACGAAATAAAATATTAAATAAAATCATATAATATATTATCATTTAATTTAGATTAGATAATTATTCTATTTTAGTTCTTTCTGTGTAGTTCCGTATTAGTCTTTCTACATACGTAGTTTCTTCCGTCTGATCCAAAAAGGTTAAATTTGCGTTCGTCAGCAAATAAACCCGTGTTCCAGAATATTTCATCCTTGTTTTTATGGTCTTGATTGACTTCACTGATGTATGACTTTTTCGGCATTGTTCTACTGTGAAAATTTGGTTCTCTTAATATTCTGTTTATTGTTTTTGAATGACATTTTTTATGTAAATATTTTCAGCCTCCTCGGCACACTTTGGAGCACTTAATTTGGGTTTTTGTTTCATTTTTCGGACAATCCGAAGAAGAAAAAGAACTAGTTTTCACCATTTCTGCAATTTTTCTGTTCGTTCTGCAATCTTTAAAGTGTTTAATAACTAATTCACGCGTTTCATAACTAGTGAGGCGACCCATTTTTTTCAATTATTACAAAGTTTCACTTATTTCCTTATATTGACGCACTATATTGACTATAATCGCACAAAAGGTTGCTTAAAACTGATACTCCAAATTGTTTTCATAGAAAATTTTGTTTTAAGTAGGAAAAGGTATCCACTATCATTTTAGCTGTGACATGTTTTTACGTGGAAATTTTATTTTTTTGTTACTATTTTGTTATAAATTTAAATTTTTTATTTGTTTTGTTTTATGAAATTAACAATTAATATTGAAGCTTATAATAAATGTAAATTCAAAAAAGATATTTATAATTGTTTTTTGGATATTTACTTTAAAAAAAAATAAAAATGGCTTGCATCATTTTGGCTGTGACCCACTTTATATATTCTTTCCTCATAATAATCGAACTCCCTTTCAGTAAACTTATCTTCTTTCTCTTTTTAGTGAAAGACACAATATACTCCTATGTCAACTCTAATAACTTTGATATTTTAACTAAACTGTCCTCACAACATGTAAGAAGATGTCCTCAATACAGAGAGTGTAGTAAACTAAAAAAAACAAGCAATTTATTAAATTAATATCAAATTATTTTATTATTTATTAGCTTTTATCTACGCACAGTATATTTATTGTATGGAGGGAAGGCAAGAGTTGCACACCTTAGATATGTGCGGCATAATTTGATTAGGTCCAATAAAATTGCGACGCTAGATA
This sequence comes from Nephrotoma flavescens, assembly GCA_932526605.1. Lineage (NCBI taxonomy): Eukaryota > Metazoa > Arthropoda > Insecta > Diptera > Tipulidae > Nephrotoma > Nephrotoma flavescens. Next base: position 97,522,922 of record OW052221.1, read on the forward strand.
AAAATAATGAAAAATACTGACATAAAGTAATAAAACATGTGTCAGTTTTGATGTGTTAAATAAACAATGTTAGGTGTAGTTAAATAAATAATACAAAATACTAAAAGTCTAGATTTTGAGATTGTAGAAATTGCTATAGCATGGAACGTATACCATGGTATAAAAACAAACAAACTTGCTGAGATTAATAATTTCTTAGCAAACAATTTGGTGTACAGCTATATAGATGACACAACATATAGCTTACGTATATAAATATCCAAAGCTAAATTTAACAATTTAAATGCTCTACAACTTAAAATATTTTATATATGTACGAGTATATACGTATTATGTACTCGTAGAATAGACGTCTCTAAGGCATAATTATTTAAAACAAAACAAACAGTATTTATTATACTTTATAGTATTAGCTATAAAAATGAGCTTTTCCATTATATTGTTGTACATTCTCCATTTTATTGCTTTAAGCTTTTCGAACGTAACTAGAAAAAAAAAATAAATATTTTGTGACAAATATAACGCCAACAAATAACACAATACATTAAGTAAATTTTAATTATAACTACAATACATTTGTGACTCGTCATTTTTTTGGTTTGTTTGGGTGGTGGCAGATATTTGTGGGGTTGTTATAATTCATGCCAATTATATCAACAATTTATTGCATTTCAAAAATAACATTTCACAAATGTTAATGATCGTTAAAAGTGATATTTTTCAGTTATTTTGTTTCATTTTTAAAACATTGTCACACTCATCCAACCAAAAACACGACATATGTAATCAAAATTTATGTATATGATTTAATCCTTTATGTTTAAAATGAGCTTAAAATTAAGGCTGAAAATGTAAAACATTTGGATTTCGATTGGAGAGGTTCGAAATCATCTACACAATGCAAATTGAATGATTACTCAATTCGTTTGATTGAAAAATAATCGTTTAGCCCCCGATTCAAGTCTGAATTTAGTTCATTTAAATTTAATTTGGAACCATAAAATTTTGTTTTACACTAAATGCAACACTTTCGACCATTAATGGTATCAGTGTTAGAAAATTTATAAATTTCATACATTTTACGCTATTTGCCGTGTACTTGGCGAAACGCACTAATACTTTAATAAACACATTTTATTAAACACTTGTTTTTTATTTCGCAAAATTAGATTTTTTGAATATTTTAATTAAAAAATTTGTTCAAAAAAGTTTAAAAAATCACTCGATCGATTTCGACTTGTTAGGTCATCATCAGGAGTATCTACTGATTTGTAAAAGTAAAAATTTGTTATATATAGCAGAAAAAAGCAAAACAAAATAAACAAAAGAAGAAGGGACAAAAAATAAGCAATAAAAATTAATCTATTGACCGTGCCGGTGGGCGATTAGTCATTGGCTAAGTAACAAAATTCAAGGTATATTGAAGTACATTTAATTACCCGACGTATTAGTCAAATTATAGAAAAGGGCGGGATCTGTAATTGGTGAGAAATGAATTTCTCTCTGTTCGTTAGGGATATTTTGGTTAAGAAATGTTTATTTTCGAACTTCGTAAGATTCTAAGGTATCTAAACGTCTGCCTTTGGGTTGTATATGTAATATGTCTAAATTGTTCAAACTAGCTGTATGATTTTCTAAAGTTAAATGGTTATGGAAAGTTGATTGATTGCAACCAGATAAATGTTCTTTAGCTCTAACTCCAAAATTGCGCCCAGTCTGGCCAATATAGGAGAAACTACAATCATTGCAATTAATCCTATAAACGCCAGATTTGGAAAGGCGATCAACTCTAGGTTTATTGTTAAAAATCATTTTCTTTATTGTGTTATTATTATAAAAAGCAAAACTAATATTGGTATAAAGCAAAACTAATATTGGTATAATTGGGCACGATGTTGCTAATCCGTAGGCTCGTTTTTCCTATATACTCTAAGCAACGCCAATTTTCCCGCGTTGGACTATCCGGTGGATAAATACTCGTTAGAGTTTTACGCTTTAGCTTTTTATTCAATAACTTTAATATAGTCCTAGTTGCATATCCGTTATTCGTTGCAATTTGTAGAATTATATTAAGCTCTGTGTTATAATTTGAATTTGTCAAAAGGATATTTATTAGTCTATCTATGAGTGAGTGTAGAGCTGACATTTTAATATTATGGGGATGGTTTGAAGAACTAGGGATAACAGCGTCTGTATACAATGGTTTCCGATAAATTTTGTATTCTAAAGTAGAATTAATCCTGGTTATTGTTATATCTAGAAAGTTAATACATTTATTTTCTTCTTTTTCTAACGTAAAACCAATAGTGAGATATTGAGAATTTAACCAAGTAAGGAAAGAGTCTAACAGTCTATCAGTTCCATTCCATAGACATAATATGTCATCAACATATCTATACCAAAAGATTATATGACGAAAATACGGATTGTTATTTGATATGATCATTTGTTCGAAGAAATTCATGAAAATTTCAGCCAACAAAGGTGACAGATAGGAGCCCATGGGTAGACCATCAGCGAATTTGAAATATGTATTATCAAAACAGAAATAATTTTATTTAATACAAGTCTCAGTCTTTCACATTTTCAATATGTGAAACAAAAAGCAAAACTGGATGTGTTGCGGGATAAGGCTTATCTATTTAACCGTAGAGGTAATAGTGATGGTTCGTCTAGTTTCGAATTTCATCCACGTTTTAAGAACTTGTCTTTAATCGCTTTCTGTGATACTGTAACGGAATTGTTGACACGAGGGTGTAGCGAGACGATTCGCTTCCTAAAGTTTGCCTTCCGTTACTGAAATATTTATATTCATACATTGAGAGCTTCGGAGTGGTCATATTTTGCCGGATAAGCTTCTTGGTTGGGTGTGGGGTTTTCCGAAGGTCAATATATGCTGGTTAGACCACTAACAAAATAATGAAAAGACATTTTTCATATTAATCTATTAAAAGGATACAAGAGACGAACCCACTTACCTAACAACCACGTTTGGAATCACACTTACCCCCTCATCCTATAATTAAAGCTTTTAGCTTCTCATACTGAAAGCAACGAAAAAATAGTGGAACGGCATCAAAGCAAGATTACGAAAATTAAATAACCCAAAAAAAATTATAAGAAAACATTTGCATTGAGTAATTCTAACAAAAGCATTATAAATTTTATTTTAATAAATGATAAAAATACCAAAGATGGTGGAAAAATAAAGAAAATCCAATTTGTAACTACTACTACCTAAACTTAGAATTTGACGTCAGGCAAAACTAAATTTCTATATATGTAAATTTATAATAATTAACCTAATATTATATATTTAATACCACCACCAAATTTATATAAAAATTTAAAAAAATAAAAATTAAAGTACAAAATTCCTTAATTTAAAACATAAAAAAAACCTTAATTAAAGATGATAGGTCGCGGCCGATGTCCCACGATGTTAACGATAATGTAGTATTATTTATTATGGCGGAGTAATTATCTAATGCACCATTATGATTTTTTTACTGTTAATATTTTATCCATGAACATATATTTTATTATTATACAATTTTAAAAGAGCAGCTTTTATCGATTTATTAACATTTTATATTATTAACGTTATTAATTAATACCACTATTATAAGTTTTAATTCGTAAATCGTTAGTACGATTTAAATATTATTATACAGACTTTTTGTCCGATCAACGTTTTTCGTTATTTACACCGCACTATAATTTTTATACTTCGGAACCACTGGTCACCTTTTTTGTTAATTATGACGTATGCACCGACTATTATTTCACGTTATTTATTATAATAAGCGACCACATGTTAACTTTATTTTGTTTGCGCGTCGCTTTGCCTGTCACTTCGTTTTTTTTTTTGTAAATTTTTGTTTCTTTTTATTTTCTTTTTGCTTTGTGTTTTTTTTTTCGTTTTTTGTTTGTTTTATTAACACTTTATAATTTAGTTTAAACTTGACTAAAACTTAAAAACTGACACTGAATAACCGACAACACGTTTCGAGAACTTTTTTTTTTATATCGCACGATATTGCTATTTTCATACTAAAAATTTATTAACAACTAACTTTTGCATCCAAAAATGTGTTTTCTTTTATACTCAAGCAAAACAAATTGCTACGGGATAATCGAGTTGTACCTATACATCTATACCAAGAAACAAAATTTTCCCGCGTATTCTAAATGACTTTGTTTGTAGAAATGGTATGTCAGGGGAGTTAAACCAATCCAACTTGGAACGCTACGTTCGTAGACGATGCTTAACGTTACAATACAGAGATTCAAATGCTGAGCAACGGTGTGAATTTTGCTCCTACGCCAAACAAAATCAGCCGTCGATCATTCGAGAATCTCGCTGTAGATGCTAAAACTGCCTTATTTGGCCAGACAACCCAATGAGAATCAGTGTATGCGCTACAACATATTATTTCCCTTATTTCCCTCCTTCTTTTGTTTATTTTTTTCGCTTTTTTCTGCTATATATAACAAATTTTTACTTTTACAAATCAGTAGATACTCCTGATGATGAAATAACAAGTCGAAATCGTTCGAGTGATTTTTTAAACTTTTTTGAACAAATTTTTTAATTAAAATATTCAAAAAATCTAATTTTGCGAAATAAAAAACAAGTGTTTAATAAATTGTGTTGATTAAGTATTATAAATTTCATATCTAATAAAAAAAAACCTTCTTTTACCACAAATTTATCACAATTTTTTAAAATATTTGCAAAAAAATGAAAAGCTCCTTTGGAAGCTGACACTTTGAGTGCACCGATTTCAGCCAAGCATCACTGGATTTTTCGAATTTATGGAAAAGGCATCAGTATTAAGTTTCACCCCGATCAGCCAATCCGGCTGAGCGGCAAAGAGGACATAAAATGTTAGTGTGCTCGGCACCACACACACAGAAACTTTATGAAAACCATTTTTCCGTACTTCGGCGATATACCAAATGAGAACCTGCAAAAACGTCGATGTCAAAAATTTTCGTTCTCACTAAAATAAAACACCAAAATGTATATTTGTTGTTGCATTTACGGGAGAAAGAAAGAATGAACATTTTCAGCAAGATACACTAAACTTAACTTGCAATTTTACTTTTAAGTGTAAATTTTACTGTAATTTAAAGAGAGAGAAATTCCTCTTTATTTTTTTTTTTTTTTTTTTTTTTTACTTAGGGTTTTTCCGACTGTAATGGTGTTATTAAGGCTAAAATTCAAAAAAAATTAATTTTAATGATATTTTTTCGGTTCACTTGATTAGACGCAACTTAGAAATATTAGGTTGGGGAAAAATAAATCCATTATTTTTACGTTTATTTCAGGACTTTATTTAACATGGCTACAATCATTCGTTTTGGCTCAAATATGCGCCGGTTTTTTCGATAACTTTGCCATTTAAAAGGCAATTACACTATGCCGCTTTTTCAAAACATCTTGTGATTATTAGCAAAAAACTGAGATGCCACTTTCACAAGCCCCTCGTGAGGCCCCTTTTACACTACCAAAAGCAGTTGCCTTGGATAAAAAGAGATGATAATCGCCAGGTACGGACTATGCATAATAACCTCCTAACCACGCTCCAGGAGCTTTTGTCATCAAGGACGTGTGAGGTCTGGCGTTGTCCTGGTGGCAAATTCTGGCTGCTTCTAGTCTATCACTGCCTTCACGTGGTCCAATTGCTGGCAGTAGAGGTCCGAATTGAGCGTTTCGCCATTTGGCAGCAGGTAATCTGCTAGCGTTGCTGGCTTTATTAGATTCAACAAATATTTTTTTAAATATATAATTTCCATTGTTACAGATAAATCAAAACAAAATTACTTGGAGTCATAAATATTGATTTGTTACAGGATTCATCTTTGAAAGATAAATTTTGCTGTTGTGTTTCTTTTGGGCTAGGGTTCTTTAATGAATAGTGTTACTAGGGCATGTTCAAATACGTGTATTGATTACGTCTTTTCTGGAATATTTCATTTCAGATCCTCTCTTGCGGTCTGACACTATTATGCTAGCATTAAAACCACTCAGTCCAATTAAGAATATCCCGCGATATCAAACTCGATGGCAAGCAAAAATTAACTATTGCAATCATCGTGATCTAAATTTGGCCTATTTGATTTTTATTAATAAACTTACAAATGAATTGAATAATAATAAATTGATCACAAAACTCCCAAGGCACGATTTCACAAAAACCATGGATAATTGCATAATCCAATGATAAAATTATCATCGAAACGTTATCGGCGCGGCTAAATCCTTTAATTGAATGCACCACCAGTAAAAAAGACCTTACAAGCGATATGTCATATTCCTGAAGATATATTTTCTTTTATCACGATATAATCACCGGACAAGTGACGCATTGGTTAAAGCTTCGGACCGGGAGGTACTGGGTTCGAATCCCATCAGAGGCAGGATGCAAAGCGAATTTTTGTCATCGATCACGATCGGTTTAACAATACAACTATGATCCTCTGTTGGAGTGCAGGATTCGGCGCCAACCCACCGTGCATATCAGTGTACAGGTTGACATGGAGCTTGCAATGTACTGGTGGTATACTGTAATTGTGTGAATAGGTGGGTGGTGTGTGCGTGAATGAAAAAGCGGGGTGGGGTATAAATTGACCTTAAAAAGACATTAAATCTATTGGTCAATTAATACTTTCTTTTTTAGAAAAAAAAATCATGAATCGGGAGGTAGTGGGTTCGAATCCCAATAGCGGCAAGATACAAAAGTAATTTTTCATTATCTGATTACGAACTTTGATGGAAATGAACACAACTATGATCACCTGTCGGAATGACACTCATGAGCAAGGCAATGTGCAGATGGTGCTACGTAAATCGAACTTATAGCCGTACAAGTTCGATTTGACAGGCAATGCGTAAGATAGGACGTGGAACAACCGTTAGGTGCGCTTAAAAAGTTAGGTGCACTTCGGCCCCAAAACAGATTGCAAATACTAACTCGAAATATTCGCCATTACTATCTATGGTCTTTTGCCATTTATCAGGTAGATGATGAATGCATTATCGATAGAAACTTGGTGGTTTCGAAGAAAAAAAGTCATCGAGCTATTTTCGCTCATTTTCTACTTTCGTGAACCACTGGTTTTTCAAATATTATGTCATTGAACTGAATAAGTGGTAATCAAAGAGAGCTAAGTCTGGAGAATACGCCGCATGCTGAATAATTTCCCAGCCTAAGGAGAAGATGAGTTCGTGGGTTGATTTTCTTATATGTGGACGAGCGTTGTCAAGCAGCAATATAACCTACCGCTTTTCTTGGCCCGTAAATGGTGTTTTTTTCCTCCAGACCATCACTTAATTTGATGAATTGGGCCTGTAACGTTCGGTTGTACAGTTTGCCCAGGTTCCAGAAGCTCGTAGTAAATGACTCCTTTTCAATCCCACCAGACACATAGTAACACTTTCTTGGCATGGATATTCATTTTTGCAACTGATGTTGATGGCTGGCCCGGATCAACTCTTGATTTTCTGTGTTTAGGATTATCGTACAAAATTCACTTTTCGTCACCCGTAATGATTTTGTGCAAAAAATTCTCTTTTGTATCGAGAAAGCAAATTCATACAGATGTCAACTCTTTGGCTATTGTTTTTCCTCTGTATTTTTTCGAATTGCATGCAATCGAAGTGATATTGCTTGATGAGTAACTGCTAACTGTTCTGCAAGCTCTTTTCGAGTTTGACGCAGATTTTCATCCAGTAAAACTTTAAGTTCTTCGTCTTCAAATTGTTTTACTGCACCTGGACGTGGATCGTCCTCGAGACTAAAATTGCCATCACGAAATCTTGCAAAATACTTTTTTATTGTTGAATGACTCACAGAATGTTCACTCAAAATCGAATTAATCAATTCCATAGCATGATTTTTATCATTTGAAAACAGAATAAAATGCAATGATGGAAAACTCTTTAAACAATCCTGATGGTTTCGATAACAAGTAAGTGATAATTTGTAAACAATTTATATGAAAGATTATCATTTGCCTTTCTCTCGACTTCTATAATTCCAACATCAAAACAAATTCCAAATTTTTAATTTCATAAAAGTCACGCTATACCCCGACCGGCTAGACGAATAAATAAGAGTCCCCACCCCTTACGTATAAAACGTGGTCTTGTTATTGTAATGGTTGAACTGCGCGCCATTTAATTAGTTTAATAATTTCCTGGGTTGTGTTTTTATAGCATCCGCGCTTAATAACCTATAATCACTATTAATTTTGTAGAAAGAAATTCAGTTTATTACTTTAAGTCGTTTAAATCGTTTAAGATTATATAGCTACTGAAAAATTTACCGATTTACGTCCCTAAAAAAATGAAAGAACGAAAGAAAATTTCAAAAACAACAATTTCCCTTTAGTTACCAACCAAAATGGATGGAAAAATACGAAAAAAATCATTGCATATACTCGTTATAGTAATTTTTTATGATCTTATGGTGTACGGTGTACAGTACGAGTATAAGAAGCTGTATATAACAGCGTGATTATCATTAGACTAATGTGAAATGTGTTTGGAATTAATACGATGATTGTTCACCGTTTGGTATTTTGTGAACGTTGCTCGATTCAATGATTATGGCATGATTGCACCTGATACTCAATCCGTGATAAATATGTAGCATTCTTGTATTTTAAATCTTATAATGATTTTGTATCTAACACTTATAAATAATTTTTTCAGGCGGTTCAACAATTCTTCAGGTCAGCTAAAAATTCAAACCATTAATGAATTTTAATATGACTAGATTTCTTAATCGACTCGCAGGTGAAAATACTGCTTTTTTAAGCAAAACTTCAATAATTTTCTTAATTCCATTCTGATTTTGCATGAAAATGGACTTTCTGTAAATGTGTTATGTATATACAGACTGTATGGTAGGGTCTTTCACCACGGTCCCAAGGAAACCGGTCATTTTCTAGTAGGTAATCGATAAGTGTTTAAGAATGCTTCTACATTACGCAGGGTTCTGCATTATTTAAAATATTTTAAAATGTGGAAAACTGTATTTTTTATATTGCGAAAGCATCGATCTCCTAGTCATACTACCCGGTAGAATATAATCTCTTTACCGGGCCCAATAAAATTGCTAATTCCTAAAATGATTGCTTTTCTACAGTACGTTAAGATCTTGGTAAGGGCAAAGTCTTGTATAGTTTTAATTTAAATTTGTAAACAATTAGGCCCTAAGGTTATTCTAGTACCATCCCAACCTCCAAATCATTTAATTACCTCGACACCTGGAACATTCGTGGAACAGCAATTCTCAGAAGCTTATTGTACAACCCAACAGCTTTCATCAAAAATAACCTCGATACCTGTTAAATGGCAGATGTCCAAATTTACACGGCCCAACTCTGCTAAACAACTCCAATTCTTACATCGGTGCCAACAATTTCCAGTATCAACAATATCCTTAACAATGTTGACAGCCTGGCATCAAACCATACCACGAAACGATAATAGTAAAGTGGACCTCAAACACAACATTCTACAATACATCAGAGACTACCATTCACTGCTATAAAACTTCAACATTAAAACCCCTCAATATAAAAACACCACCAACCGCTCCTAAGCAACAACATGACTACAGGAATCCAAACACATACTCCTCGTGGTTTCAAGTAACTGACACTCGAGATAAAAACTCCATCATAATTCATAAAGCAAATGCATCTTAAAAAAAAGAAACCAGAACCCATGGGTCGAAGGAAGCACCGCTCACACCAACCAATTGACATCGACCAAAAAAGTGTAAATGACCTCAATCATATTTCAACGCTGCAATGGTCAACATATTTAGTAAGTGCAACATCAAACAATGCTAAAAGATAGGGCGATAGTCTTTCTGGAACGAATGATCGTTCCAAATGATGACAGATTGATAGAGACAATATTCCCAATTCGAAAAGTACCTCACGGGGACCCAGAGCTTTTTTCAAACACAGAGTTTTTCTTGGTCAGCTCTTGGAAATATTACAAAACTTACTAAAGGTTATACGACCACTTGATATTCACACAACTGCAACTAGACAATAGGAATACTAAATTTGGCCCTTTGGTATACGGAAATTGGTGTTATCATATGAGATTGTCATAAGAGATACACACTCACATTTAAACACAGAACTAGAAACAGAAAGAAACGCCATGAAGATGGTCATTCCAGGCCTCCGCTAACATTTCTCTTCAACGCCTTTAACTAAAACTCAACTGCCACCTTCGCGCAACTCTTCGTAAGAAAAAATTTGAAAATACGCTAAAGCTAGAAAAAATATACTCGTAGTTACCAATAAATTAAAAGTCGTTGAAGTTAGCCCGAAATTTGTGAGCCCGAAAAATTGGTGCGTTTCTCGGATAAAGTGTAGCTATTCCGAAAAGGTGTAAATGTAAATAGAAAATGTAGCTCCAACACGAATTAAAATTTCATCACGAATAATAAGGTAATTTTGTAGTTGAAGATAGTTGAATGAAAATTTTTTATTAATTTTTTTTTCTGTATCTCCCACTTCCGTAGAAAAGCAGCTCTCATTATTAAAATAAAAAATTGAGATTTAATAACTTGTAGAGTGAGAAGACAGTTAAATTTATTAATAAACAATATAAATTCTCATCAATCGTAATTCATGATTCTACGTAAACAATATTTTGGTATTATAATGCATCTAATCAATATAGAAAACTATCTGTTAAATATTTCAGCAAACATTTAAAATACAATTCAAAAATAATGTATATTTAGAACTAAAATGGAATCTTAAATTCGCTTGTGCCTATGACCATCAATCATGACCACAAAGTATAATTTTTTAGCCCTTTCTACGAGAAATTTACAAAATAACGAAGATTCGAACCAAAGTGGAATTTTAAATTCGCTTGTGCCTATAATAGAGATAATCGTGTGTAGTGGCATATCCGGCCAGATAGGCCTGGGTCACACCAAGATACCATGATAACCACTGATCCATATCATGACCATAAAGCATAATTTAGGAAAAACTCAGGCCTATCTGGCCGTATATGCCACTACATACGATTATCTCTAGTTTAGACACAAGAGAATTTAAAAGTCCACTTTGGTTCGAATCTTCGTTATTTTGTAAATTTCTCGTAGAAAGGGCTAAAAAATTATACTTTGTGGTCATGATTGATGGTCATAGGCACAAGCGAATTTAAGATTCCATTTTAGTTCGAAATATACATTATTTTTGAATTGTATTTTAAATGTTTGCTGAAATATTTAACAGATAGTTTTCTATATTGATTAGATGCATTATAATACCAAAATATTGTTTACGTAGAATCATGAATTACGATTGATGAGAATTTATATTGTTTATTAATAAATTTAGCTGTCTTGTCACTCTACAAGTTATTAAATCTCAATTTTTTATTTTAATAATGAGAGCTGCTTTTCTACGGAAGTGGGAGATACAGAAAAAAATTAATAAAAAATTATCATTCAACATTCTTCAACTACAAAATTACCTTATTATTCGTGATGAAATTTTAATTCGTGTTGGAGCTACATTTTCTACTTACATTTACACTTTTTCGGAATAGCTACACTTTATCCGAGAAACGCACTTTTTTCGGGCACTTACATTTTTTCGGGCTGACAAATCTCGGGCTAACTTCAACGACTTTAAATTAATTGCCTCTATCCCCCCCTCCTCCTCCTCACGCAGATAGTTATAACATTAAAGTGATAGCGCGGTAATTCACTAAAACATGAAAAATCGCGGAAAACACCATCACCGCAAACAAAAGTTAATCGTAAACGACCATTTCCTGATGAGGACGAAGACCTAGAATCATACGTACTCGCAGTGTTCTCTGGGCAACTCTAAATAAATCGAGCGGTGTAGTGCAAACGAGCAGAGGAAGCTCTGTTTAACTCCACTGTATAAACGATTTCAAGGTATGACTGGATGCCTTAAGGTTATTCACCAGCACGTGAGCCACACTCGTAATAATCGGATTCATCACAAATACGACCTCGGAAACTGTGCACAGACAACGCTTTAAAATGGGAACATGGAACGTGCTTGGCCTTCTAGAACCTGAAGATCTCGTTAACTTTTTTTTCCTTTTTGATTATTTTTTTTTATATCTTTGCAATCTGCCGAATCCAGGACGTACGGCTATAGGTCCGATTTACGTAGAACCATCTGCACGTAGTACTGGCATGGAAGATGGGTCGGCCCGTGAGTTGTACTGCACTCCGACAGGGGTTCATAGTTGTGCTCATTTTTATCACTGATCGCAATCAGATAATGAAAAATCTCTTTTGAATCCTGCTCCTATCGGAATTCGAGCCCGGTACCTCCCGATTCAAACGATAAAGCTGTACCCACTGTGCCACTTTGTGGGCGACGCAAAAATCAGTAGGAGTGCAGAAAATAGATCGCTTATCGGTCATAACAGTTTACACTTCCCCAGTAACAGCAACGCGTCACCGAACCGGCAATATTTTACAATTTATTTGTATCAAACACAAAAATTCATAAGAAACGTCGAGATTGAATGGCCGAAGAACGGAAAACCCACTAGATCACGTCATGATCTCGAAGAGGCATTCAATCAGAACATCCCTCGTTAAATCTTACAGAAATGCAGACATGAACAGCGATCGTGGTTATCGTTTTCAAATACGCGTGCAAAATGTCATATAATCTATAGACAAACAGAAAAAACCGCCCGTTGGAAGGTCGATGCTTTAAAAGCTCAAGTATCACGGCAGAGTTACCAATCAGCTGTCTTTGTTTATTGAGTCACACACACTAACAACAGAGAACCTTCACACAACATACAGGAGCAGCAGCTAGCTAGAAAGTCAACCATGACTACCACGACGCAAAATACTATCGGAAGACCACCGTGATCGCTCAAATCGTGAGAAATGGTTGACTCGCAACTCAAGAAACACTCAGCAGAAATATCCAAGCCAGGAAAGCTATCACTAAATATATACGACAAAAAACGCGAACATATGAGAACGGCATTGTTAAAGTGACCCCTATTAATGCAATTTCCTCACCGGATTGGAGGTCATTGTCTAATATCCCAAAGAAGAAGAAATAGAAGCAATAATTAAAAGCAATTAAAAGCAATAATTAAATACGGAGTCATTGTTCTTGCAACAAATCTATTTGATCTCACCTTCGTTATTTGTAACCAAGAAAAGCTGTTTGAGAAGACTGCGTTCATATGTCCGCTGCACAAAAACGGCGACCATCGAAAATTTCAAAACTATCTTGGCTGTGCTTTATAGAACATTGCATATAAAGTGTTGGCTAATGTTGTATTTGTCAGACTCGCCCTCTCGCGGAAAATGCATGGATTTCGTCCCAACCGATGGATGGACCAGTGCTTCACTATGAGAACCTCTTGGCCGCGCACTTATGTCTATAGGAATACCAGAGAATCTCATTTCTCGGTGTAAATTAACAACGTCTGGGTGTATACGTAAAACCATAGTTGAAGGAACTGTATCAAATTTTGGTCGAAATGCCGAAGCTTTAACCGCTGCACCACTTATCCAGTAAAACCGGACTGGTTGAAGAAGAACACTAGATATAAAAATGGGCAAAATATGTAATTACAGCAAAATGTTTTCTCCCAATTTTGGCCAAAAACGAGGGAAATCAAAATCACTTAAGCGCAATTTTAGCAAAGTTATCTTAGGTGCTGATCTTATATGAAATTAACAATTTTTATAAGTTTTGCAATCTGTTTTGAGACAGGCTTCCTATAGCTGGATCGATTTGATTTAATCTTGAGATGGAATAATTAATTTTATTTCCCTTCCCAAAATACGTGTGAATTTGAGGCAAGTTGGCTCAATCTATGTAGCTTGGTGGAGTTGTTATGGGGTAGGACCTTTACCTCTAAGGCTATAACACATGGTCATTACGCCCTGCCATTACCCTCCAAACAATACCACCTCTTTTATCCTTTAGTCCTTTATTCAGTAGTTCCACCCATCATTGGTTCCCTAGGGTCATGACAGCCTTCTCATTTACCCAACAATCATTCACTCTAGCTCTCCCGTCATTGTTCCACCCCATTTACCGCTCTAGTCTAACTTTAAGTTAGAATCCAATTTTCATCAACTCAACAAATATATTTTCATCAAGTTATATCCGAAAATACAACATCAGTCGTCGCGACCTGATGAGAAGGCTGATATTTTCAAATCAATAGTCTCATTTGCTCGAAACTGAATGTTGTGATTCTTACACATTAGACATCTATAAGTCAAAAATTCGAATATATCCGAAAAGCCTAATCTCAAAAATCTAGCAAACATTAGAGAATTTTATGCATTAATCAGTTCCGTTCCACCTATATTAATCCCACTTGACAACAATCCAAATTTAACTCTAAAATTCAATTTACATCTTCCGGACATATCCCAGGCCCAGGAACTGATTATAATGATATTTGATGGGTCCCATTTGAAACGCGATATTTTAAAACGCGAACTATGAAAACGCGATATTTCAAAACGCGATATTTCAAAACGCGATACGTTACAAAACGCGATATGGTACAAAACGCGATATTTCAAAATGCGATATTTTAAAATGCGATACAGTACAAAACGCGATATGGTGCAAAACGCGATATTTCAAAATGCGATATTTCAAAACGCGATATGGTATAAAACGCGATATGGTACAAAACGCGATATTTCAAAACGCGATATGGTACAAAACGCGATATGGTACAAAATGGGAGTTTAGGATCGGGTTATATCAGGCGGGTGAAGGGGAAATTTAATTTCAGTTTATAGGAATTTAAAAGTCGATAGTAACGATAGTACATAGGATCGGTATCAGGTGGGTCGCTGCGCTCTCGTCGCTTCGCAACGCATATTCTGTACCATATCGCGTTTTGAAATATCGCATTTTGAAATATCGCGTTTTGTACCATATCGCATTTTGTACCATATCGCGTTTTGAAATATCGCATTTTGAAATATCGCGTTTCGAGCGGATCCGATATTTGATATATTGATGGATGAATGAAGTTCTGGAAACTTTTTGAATAACTTTTTTTTAAATCTACCGTATTTTTTCCATTAATTACTTCTTAATTTAAAACAACATCTATATACGTCAATTAATCAGCTCGAAACTTTGTCCCAACATGCACATCAGAAATAACCACTGTCTATGTAGCATTCCCAAAATTACCATGCTATTTACCATGATATTTCAGAATTTCTAAAAACCACATAAGAATCATATTTACGCCCACCATTCAAACTTCTATTCCGTTAACAAATTACCTAGTTCTAACACAATCGACCACATTTCGGAGCTAATGGATGGGGGTAGGATAAAGAACCCTGAAAGTAATGACAGAAGGGAGAGGGGTAATGACCGAGGGTACTGAAGGTAGCTGGAGTAAATTACCGGGGATAATTTCAGCGAGTAATGTTCGGCGGGTTATAACGTCCTGTTAGAACGTCCTCCGTATATAGATATCGATGAATTTTTTATTAAACATTCAGCGTCGTTGATTGATAGAATAAAAAAAAGTTCATGCTGATTGTCAGAAAACAACGGTTTACAATGAAAGTACAGTGAATCATACACAATACTTTCAAACAGCTTAGGAATACTAATCGGAACTATAAAAGAACTTTTCCAAATGGTTGGAAAAATTCCAAGCGAAAGCGACTTTTGGGAAAGTGTCGTCAGTGGCTGAACAAGAAAATCACTGCAGTTGTTTAGGACGATGGATGGTAGACCGTCAGGACCGGAAGAAAAATCATCTTTAAGTTTGGAAATCTTTTGTACCACGGATTCATAATCGATTTCAATGGAAGTTAAGGGTGTTTGAATACAATTATTCATGTATGTAAAGTAACCTTCATCGGGTTTAAAATCGCTGTTTATGAAAGCCAGACTGAAAAAGTTAGCAAAATGGTTTGTTATGACTTTAGGATCATTAGAAGAATGATCCTTATACTTCAAAGTGGATACCAACGGATACTTGTCGGACTTTTTCTTCAGATTGATAAAGCGCCAAAAACACTTAGGATCAGCGATTAGATTGGATTGCATGAGTCTGAGATAATTCCCATAAAGTTCGTCAGACAATCTACTGAAATCACTATAACTATTTAAATAGTTAGAGTAATCAGAGAGTCTGATTTAGTTTTTATGAATCTTTGCCAACGTTTGTTCCTAAGATTACGTAATGTTCGTACTTCATTATTAAACCAAGGAGGTGATGGCGATATAGTTTTTTGGCGGGTATTCGGATGGATTGTTCAAAACATTCAAAAACTGCAGACAATTTGTGTTTCTATGTCATTATGATGATTTAAAATGGTGTTAAAGTCTACGTTAGCCAATAAATGTTTAAGTTTCACAAAGGCGGCCTTACGAAAATTGAAACGTTGTGGACTTTTAGAGTTGACATTAAGACTGATTTGTTCTAGACAAATGTGATCAAAATGGGAGTGTAGTATACATCTATGGCACAGAGGGTTAGATTAGTTTCAGAAGCGACGCTATTGTTGGTAACCGAAGAGAACACCAAATCAAGCTGCCAGTTCAGACTGTTCTTAACGTTGCTAATCTGAAATAGTCCAGTGTTCAACATATTATCAGTGAATAAAGTTTCTTTGGCAGTTAGTGCATTTGAAGCAACATAATGAGTGTTATCATCTGAATACTCCCAATTAAGCCCGGGGAGATTGAAATCACCCACAACAAAGATGTCATCTTGAGTATTCATCAGGTCAATGACGAAGTCAACAGCATTAGTAAGAAGCTGATAGCTTACAATCTGACTTAGTGCGCGAATATAGCAACATAAAATAAAAACATTATTTTTATTATTTTTAATTTTGAAACACACTAGTTCGATATTATCAGTGATGGGAATGATAACAGTTTGACTATCAAAATTGATGTGGACTGCAACAAGAATCCCTCTACCGCTTAAATTCGTGTCTGAACAATAAAAACCATCTTTCCGGATGACGTTAAAATCCGAGCTAAAAAATTCGTTACTGTTGAAATCACTGTTCAAATTGGTCTCAGTGAGTGCAAAAACATCAAATGGAAGTCTTTGAATTGCTAAAAAGACGTCGCGAGATTTAAGTCTCAGTCTCCTTACGTTTTGGTAGTAGTGGGACAGGCATTTAAGTATTTTGGTACTGCCATGTTATTAAAATTATTTCGGAAATCGACAAATTCTTTGAGATAAGTGGTTTCGGCCATGACTCTGGGAAAAGTAATAGGTCAAATATAGCTTCAGGAATGATTAATTTAAATGACGCAACTTGTCCATTGAAGCGGGATATATTTTTACATTTGACATTTTCCTTGGATGCTATGCTGATTTAATATAAAATTAACGTGTGATATAACATCGGCGTTAGTTGTATTGGTACACAATCGGGATACAAATATAATTTTCGGTTTAGCGATAGTCCTAAGGATGTGTGGAGGATTAATATTGCTGCTGCTGCTGTATTGAGAGTTGCTGGAGTTGGTATCAATGCTAGCAGGAACAAGTTCAGATGAACGGGGTAGGCTGTTATTTAAATGATTGATAGCTGTGGCAGGAGAAAGTTCCTGATGAAGACTCAGAATATTAGCGCGATCTGTAATTAAAGCTGGTTTGTGAATTAAAAGAGAGTTCGTTAGTTCATGGCAAGCATCCCTGGTAGCTTTCAATTCCTTCTCGAGTTGCACGATTAATGAGTCATCATTAGTTCTACTCGACCTGGTATCGTGCATGTTGATATACGAGAATTAATATCGTTGGATAAACTCATGATTTTGCTTCTGTCAATTGTTTTTCTGTGAATTGTTTTCTGTGAATTGATTTCTGTGAATTGCTTTTCTGTTAACTGACTTACATTAGATTTTTTTATACCACGCCATTTGACCGATAAAGTCATAAAATCCTCGCCTAGAGATGAAACTTTTTATTTAGCAATGAAAACTTTCGTTGTTAGACAGCTTACGATATCGATATGGATGAAATTGGCTACCATACGTACAAATAAAACTGTGCACTAGTCGCAATTATGTTGTGTTTATCCAAGATTATTGGATAGTTAGCCTGGCACTCGGAATATGCCGTAGTTTTCTAAGATTATATGGTACACGATGGACTACCTAACAGTTTTTTTAAATCATATGTTGTTGTGACAGGTATACTACGAAAACCCGGTTTTCAAAATCCCGGTTTCAAAATCTCGGTTTTCAAAATCCCGGTTTCAAAATCCCGGTTTGCAAAAACCCGGTTTTCAAAATCTCGGTTTTCTTTTCTTCTAGTTCTAAAGTTTTGATTTTGAAAAAAGTCCGGGTCGGCCGGACTAATAATATTTTAACATAAAAATAAGATATCTTACCCAAAAATAGGCTAGAAAAATTTGTTTCTTTTCGAATTTGTTTTCGAACATAACTAATTATAGGGGCGGAAGCCGAATGTCAAAATTCCACGTATCCATCGAGTGACCAAAATGGTGAAGGAAAATTATATCAAGCAAATTCATTAACATTTGTTAAAAAAAATTACTAATTAAAACTAATTAAAAAAAATATTATTCCAACTCTATTGACCATATTCCACAGTTTTATCAAAAAATCATTTAAGAACCTCATTTTCATCGCACGTGCAGACTTTCAACAAAATCGGTTTACAAATGGCCTAGTTCCATCTCTATTGACCGCTTTATCGAAGAATCATTGTAGAATCAAATTTCCATCGCACGTATCGAATTTTCCAACAAAATCTGATAAGAAATGGCCAAATTACAGCCATATTAGCAATTTTCTAGAACTTTATGGAATGATTTTTTGACAAAATATGAGTTTAATTTTAAACTCATATTTTGTCAAAAAATCATTCCAGAGAACCATTTTCCGACATGTCAAATTTTAAAAATTCAAACCGAGATTTTCTATTAATCGGGATTTTTTTTTATACAAAACCGGGATTTTGAAAACCAGGATTTTAAAAACTTGGATTTTGAAAACCGGAATTTATAAAAAAACCGGGATTTCGTTACACACTATAATACGCAATCACGAGGGATGTTTCACGAAAACAGATAAATATATAATAGACAAAACCAACAACAAAGGTTTGATAAATCTTGCTTTTCACAATAAATATAACAAAGAACCATGAATTCAACATTCTCGTTCAATACAAAAGGCAAACTTAATTGCTTTATTATTCGATGTCTTGTTAAAGTATTATGAGAGACGTATGTACAAATTTTATCATGCTTAAAAGATCTCCTGGATTCTTCTGTATACGAATCGTATACCAAAAATAACAAATCACAGCTTTTAATTGACCTTAAACCTAAACCAACACCCCCAAAAAGTTTGTGTATCATTTCGAATTTGTACTTCAAACATTAATCTGATTGAATTGTAATGATTTTTGATTTTCTCGACATTTTGAACGAGAAATTATGATTGCTTACAAGCCTAAAAAATATCTTATTAAAATGTAACAAAATTTTTGCAAGTCATAATTAGTTCTTAAGTCGGGAGCCAAAAGTTGAAATATTATGTCATTAAAAAAAACAAAAATTTACATATAATCCATCTAAGGCAAAAAATCAATTTCACCTTATCTCAACAAATATACATTTTATAGCGGTATATGTGAGTCTATTATATTAAATAAGTAATATTTATGTATCCATAAAAATGGTAAATGTAAAATCATCATTTTGGTGCGCTTTAACATAAAAAAAAACTCAAAAAAAGGCAAAAATTATTTAGCACCAACCTTACACGAAATGAAACGTTTGCGGAATTAAGGTTTAACCTTTACTCAGAGATTAACAATGTTGACCATATCGCATTAAATTGGTATGGGTGTACAAACTTTTTTAATCTCTTCGATAAATATTTCATGCAGACTTAGCAACAAAAACATTTTCTAATTTATTATTACGGTTTTGTTTGCGCCTACACAACAACGCCTAGAATCTAATATTTTATTTTGGTATTTATCTGTTTCGTTTCAGGTACCAGTAGCAACAATATTGAACGATTTGAGTCCGGTGCCGGCACCAATAAAGGTGAAAAACAAAAAAGTGTCTGCACCTATGATCCCTATGTCCCCCAAGGGGCTACAAACAAATTCGCCGGACGCAAAGGCCATGCGGTAAGTAATTTTTTATTTAGGTTATTTTTTTGGTTTCGTTTTATCATAAATCATCTCATTATTATCATTTTACGTGAAAATTGATTGAAGCTTGATTATCACTCAATCACTTCACAGTTACGAGTATAGAATCTCTCAGAATACTTTGTTACTTTATTGTTGCCAGATTGATGTTTGGTTTGAACAAACCTCATGAATTTTAGGCAATATCCCTTATATCCTTATAACATCTCGATATATTGTGCATCTCAGTTTATCTACCACGTGAAATAAGGGATAAATCAAACGGTTTGGCATTGGACAATTGCACAGCATAAAACTTGGGAAATTTAAAACTAGGGAGCGGGACGAGGACATTGCTGAAACAGAATAATTGTGCCGCGTTGCATAATCGGCTGTTATGGTTCGTTAAAGATTTCCATATTTATTCGATGTGGTAATGAGACACGCCATGTCCTGTGGAGTATCATATTCATGATACATTCTCAATGATCGGCCAGCTTGAAAGCTAAACGTTCAATATTAGCCTTATTTCTTAATGCTCGATCAGTTCAGTTCAAATTTCATGCATCAACGCTAAGACGCTTACTATAGATTTTAAATCAAAATGTCAAAACCAAATTTGAATAAAGTTTTCCATATAAAATGTCAACTGATCCGGAGCAATGGGTATCATGAAATACGGCTATTGTAACTAAGAAGCTTTTAGTCGGTATCATAATTTGAGAACGCATAATTCTTTCTTCTAAATATCTGTTGGAGTATAGGCCATGCTGGGCTTAAAACCATTGAAGGTCTTACACCAGTGTAGAGACCTCTATTGCTCATATTACCGCTTGGAATACAGTTGGAGATTTCTTAGATGTATGTATATTGAGCGTGGATCTAGGTTCGAATATTCGTGCTCCTGTCCCTGTATTTTTTTTTGATGAGTCAGTGCCATACGAGAAAGGGGTATTTAATATGCTCAAGTGTTTTTAGGAGTGGATGAGAAACTGGAGAAGGCAAAGGCTGCTAGACTTATTTTGGTTTTAAAGTGAACCATATCCATCTAGAAATATTATTTATCTAGTTTTGTTTTTGATGACCGAGTAAAATCCAAGGCTCGCTTCAATCTAATTTGTAATTTTATGGATATTTAATTATTTTTTTAATCGATGAAATTTGCGCGTGGTTCGTACCCTGGTTTCTTATAGCGAATACTTTTAGGTTTTTGATGTAAATCAACTTTCAGATATACTGTTAAAGTTAGCCGTAAGTTGCCAGGCGAAAATAAAAAAAATCAATAATGCAGATAGTGTCTCGACTACTCCAGCCAAAAGTTAAAAAAATATGTATTAAATTGAAATCCCAGCCTAAAATAACTTACCAACAAAATCAGCCGAAAATATGTATATATTCGTAACAAACAACAAATAAAACTAAAATACCGAAATCAATTTACAAGTTTCTTATGCATATAATATGAGTAAAATGTTTATGGCAAAACTTCAAAAATTCGTAAAAACTTAAATTTTAAAGTGTTATGTCTGGAAAAGATCTTATTTGAATCGGTTTGTTAATGGTTATCGCTGGAAAATTTTCCAGATCAAGATTCATGTTGGGAGTCCGGGAAAATGGGGGGAAGTGAAATACACGTGCAAATTTCAAAAATTCGTAAAAACTTATACTGTTAAAGTTAGCCGAAAGTTTCCAGCCGAAAGATAATGCAGATAGTGTCTTGAACACAGCAAAAATCAGTCATGAACTCGAATTTAGGAGAATTTAGGATCGGGTTACATCATTCGGGTGAAGGAGAAATTTCATCATTCGGGTGAAGGAGATGCTGTATAAGATAGCAGAAAATTTCCAGCAGAAAAAACGTGTTTTGCTATTCACCGCTAGAGGCATCATGATCACAGAAAACAAATTTTTTCTGCTGATATTTTTCGAAACCAGCAGAAAATTTTGGGAATTTTTATGAAAATTAATAATTATCAGCAGAAAATTTTATGAAAAATCAAAGAATTTATGAAAAAGAAGAGAAAATTTTTGTTTAAACGTTTTGAAGCAAAGAACGTTAATTTTCTTTGAAAAACGATTTGCGTATGTATAGTGTAAGGACTCTCAAAATATACAAAAATTACCATAATCATCATTATGCAAATACAGGGCAACATAAAAAAGAACGGCATCGTTGATAGCACTCCTTACATTTTTGAAGTCATTTTAAAGTGAAATGTTTTCAGTTTTTTAACAAAAGTGTTAGAAAAACCCCCCTGTAACTACCCTGAGTGTATGTTTTTATGGTAACCTAAATCATAATCTATATGCATGAGCAACATAAGATTCACACTTGCCGTCAGTAACCTTCCATATATTTTTGAATTCATTTTGTTGTTACTATTACTTTTATATTACTTTAGTTAAAAAACTGAAAACATTTTACAATAAAATGACTTCAAAAATGTATGGAAGGTTACTGACGGCAAGTGTGAATCTTATGTTGCTCATGCATATAGATTATGATCTAGGCTACCATAAAAACATACACCCAGGGTAGTTACAGGGGGGTTTTTCTAACACTTTTGTTAAGAAACTGAAAACATTTCACATTAAAATGACTTCAAAAATGTATGGAAGGTTACTGACGGCAAGTGTGAATCTTATGTTGCTCATGCATATAGATTATGATCTAGGCTACCATAAAAACATACACCCAGGGTAGTTACAGGGGGGTTTTTTTAACACTTTTGTTAAAAAACTGAAAACATTTTACAATAAAATGACTTCAAAAATGTATGGAAGGTTACTGACGGCAAGTGTGAATCTTATGTTGCTCATGCATATAGATTATGATCTAGGCTACCATAAAAACATACACCCAGGGTAGTTACAGGGGGGTTTTTCTAACACTTTTGTTAAAAAACTGAAAACATTTTACAATAAAATGACTTCAAAAATGTATGGAAGGTTACTGACGGCAAGTGTGAATCTTATGTTCCTCATGCATATAGATTATGATCTAGGCTACCATAAAAACATACACCCAGGGTAGTTACAGGGGGGTTTTTCTAACACTTTTGTTAAAAAACTGAAAACATTTTACAATAAAATGACTTCAAAAATGTATGGAAGGTTACTGACGGCAAGTGTGAATCTTATGTTGCTCATGCATATAGATTATGATTTAGGCTACTATAAAAACATACACCCAGGGTAGTTACAGGGGGGTTTTTCTAACACTTTTGTTAAAAAACTGAAAACATTTTACAATAAAATGACTTCAAAAATGTATGGAAGGTTACTGACGGCAAGTGTGAATCTTATGTTGCTCATGCATATAGATTATGATCTAGGCTACCATAAAAACATACACCCAGGGTAGTTACAGGGGGGTTTTTCTAACACTTTTGTTAAAAAACTGAAAACATTTTACAATAAAATGACTTCAAAAATGTATGGAAGGTTACTGACGGCAAGTGTGAATCTTATGTTGCTCATGCATATAGATTATGATTTAGGCTACTATAAAAACATACACCCAGGGTAGTTACAGGGGGGTTTTTCTAACACTTTTGTTAAAAAACTGAAAACATTTTACAATAAAATGACTTCAAAAATGTATGGAAGGTTACTGACGGCAAGTGTGAATCTTATGTTGCTCATGCATATAGATTATGATTTAGGTTGCCATAAAAACATACACTCAGGGTAGTTACAGGGGGGTTTTTCTAACACTTTTGTTAAAAAACAAAAAACATTTCACTTTAAAATGACTTCAAAAATGTAAGGAGTGCTATCAACGATGCTGTTCTTTTTTATGTTTCCCTGTATTTGCATAATGATGATTATGGTAATTTTTGTATATTTTGAGAGTCCTTACACTATACATACGCAAATCGTTTTTCAAAGAAAATTAACGTTCTTTGCTTCAAAACGTTTAAACAAAAATTTTCTCTTCTTTTTCATAAATTCTTTGATTTTTCATAAAACTGATAATTATTAATTTTCATAAAAATTCCCAAAATTTTCTGCTGGTTTCGAAAAATATCAGCAGAAAAAATTTCTTTTTTGTGATCATGATGCCTCTAGCGGTGAATAGCAAAACACGTTTTTTCTGCTGGAAATTTTCTGCTATCTTATACAGCATGTGAAGGAGAAATTTTTTATCTTTCGGCTTCAGTTTATAGGAATTTAAAAATCGATAGGAGCAGTTTATAGGAATTTAAAAATCGATAGGAGCGAGAGTATAGAGTTTAAAAATAGTCAAGACACTATCTGCATTATCTTTCGGCTGGTAACTTTCGGCTAACATTAATAGGCTTAAAAACTTAACGTTTAAAACCACAACAACGTAAAATATAAAAGTAATTCGTACACAACGAAAAGTTAATTGGTAAAAATGAAGTATAGTTGGAGAATATGAAAGAATCGAATTTCGTACGCTATGTATTGTTCTATATATTGTTCTATATATAGACAATATTCCTATGTAAAAATATCAACATCAGTCGCCGCGGCCTGATGAGATGACTGATTTTTTCAAATCAATAATTTCATTAAGTTCGAAACTGATTGTTGCGATTCTTGCAGATCTTCCATCTATAATTCAAATTAAATTCTAATTAACGTTTAAAGTGTTATGTCTGGAAAAGATCTTATTTGAATCGGTTTGTCGATGGTAATCGCTGGAAAATTTTCCAGATCAAGTTTCATGTTAGGAGTCCGGGAAAATGGGGGGAAGTGAAATACACTTGCAAATTTCGAAAAAAAACGTTTAAATTGATGGTGGATGATGGATGGTGAATGGTGGGTGGTGGATGTTGGATGGTGGATGGTGGGTGGTAGTTTTTGGATGGTGTATGTTGGATGATGGATGTTCGATGTTTGATTGTGAATGTTAGATGGTGGGGGTTGGATGGTTGATGGTTAATGTTGGATGGTGGATGATGGATGGTGGATAGTGGATGGTGGTTGTTGGATGGTGGATGGTGGAGGTTGGATGAAGGATGTTCGATGTTGGATGGTGAATGGTGGTTGGTGGATGGTGGATGGTAGATGGTGGATGGTGGATGGCGGATGGTGGGTGGTGGATGGTGGATGGTAGATGGTGTATGTTGGATGATGGATGTTCGATGTTGGATTGTGAATGTTAGATGGAGGGGGTTGGATGGTTGATGGTCATCAACAATCCACTATCCACCATCCACCATTCACCATTCGCCAATCACCATTCATCATCCACCATCCACCATCTCCATTCTCTATTCACCATCCAACATTCAACATCCACCAACCAACATCCAATATCCATCACCCACCATCCAACATCAACCATCAACCATCCAACCCCCACCATCTAATATTTACAATCCAACATCGAACATCCATCATCCAACATACACCATCCAAAAACTACCACCCACCATCCACCATCCAACATCCACCACCCACCATTCACCATCCATCATTCACCATCTACCATCCACCATCCATTTAAACGTTAAGTTTTTACAAATTTTTGAAATTTGCACGTGTATTTCACTTCCCCCAATTTTCCCGGACTCCCAACATGAAACTTGATCTGGAAAATTTTCCAGCGATAACCATCGACAAACCGATTCAAATAAGATCTTTTCCAGACATAACACTTTAAAATTTAAGTTTTTACGAATTTTTGAACTTTACACGTGTATTTCACTTCCCCCCATTTTCCCGGACTTCCAACATGAAACTTGATCTGGAAAATTTTCCAGCGATAACCATCGACAAACCGATTCAAATGAGATCTTTTCCAGACATAACACTTTAAAATTTAAGTTTTTACGAATTTTTGAACTTTACACGTGTATTTCACTTCCCCCCATTTTCCCGGACTCCCAACATGAAACTTGATCTGGAAAATTTTCCAGTGATTACCATCGACAAACCGATTCAAATAAGATCTTTTCCAGACATAACACTTTAAAATTTAAGTTTTTACGAATTTTTGAACTTTGCACGTGTATTTCACTTCCCCCCATTTTCCCGGACTCCCAACGTGAAACTTGATCTGGAAAATTTTTCAGCGATAATAATTGACAAACCGATTCAAATAAGATCTTTTCCAGACATAGCACTTTAAAATTTAAGTTTTTACGAATTTTTGAACTTTACACGTGTATTTCACTTCCCCCCATTTTCCCGGACTCCCAACATGAAACTTGATCTGGAAAATTTTCCAGCGATAGCCATCGACAAACCGATTCAAATAAGATCTTTTCCAGACATAACACTTTTAAATTTAAGTTTTTACGAATTTTTGAACTTTACACGTGTATTTCACTTCCCCCCATTTTCCCGAAATCCCAACATGAAACTTGATCTGGAAAATTTTCCAGCGATAACCATCGACAAACCGATTCAAATAAGATCTTTTCCAGACATAACACTATAAAATTTAAGTTTTTACGAGTTTTTGAAATTTGCACGTGTATTTCACTTCCCCCAATTTTCCCGGACTCCCAACATGAAACTGGATCTGGAAAATTTTCCAGCGATTACCATTAACAAACCGATTCAAATAAGATCTTTTCCAGACATAACACTATAAAATTTAAGTTTTTACGAATTTTTGAAATTTGCACGTGTATTTCACTTCCCCCCATTTTCCCGGACTCCCAACATGAAACTTGATCTGGAAAATTTTCCAGCGATAACCATTAACCAACCGATTCAAATAAGATCTTTTCCAGACATAACACTTTAAAATTTAAGTTTTTACGAATTTTTGAAGTTTTGCCATAAACATTTTACTCATATTATATGCATAAGAAACTTGTAAATTGATTTCGGTATTTTAGTTTTATTTGTTGTTTGTTACGAATATATACATATTTTCGGCTGATTTTGTTGGTAAGTTATTTTCGGCTGGGATTTCAATTTAATACATATTTTTTTAACTTTCGGCTGACACGCAGTCGAGTCGCCTAGTCGTCATTATCTGCATTATCGATTTCTTCACTTCCGGCTGGCAACTTTCGGCTAACTTTAATAGGCTCTTTCCGATAGTTAAAAAGAATACGAAAAAAATTTGATGTGTTTTTATCGTAGTCTGCATAAACCCGAAAGGATGCCGAAAACAATAACAAACGTCTCTCTCTCTCTCTCTCTCTGGAACTATATTCCATCAAGGGATTTGGCTGCCTCAAATGAGGTTTCATAATCATATTTTCATTCCGGATAATGAGTGATTAATTCGTTGATCCTAAACCAGCCGTGAAATTTTTTCCTTCTCTCTCTCTCTCTCTCTTCTCTCTCTCTCTCTCTCTGGAACTATATTCCATCAAGGGATTTGGCCGCCTCAAATGAGGTTTCATAATCATATTTTCATTCCGGATAATGAGTGATTAATTCGTTGATCCTAAACCAGCCGTGAAATTTTTTCCTTGTCACCACCGGGAATCGAACCCGGGGCCTCCGGTCGCTGGAGCAAGCATGCTGTCCACTTTGCCACCGGGGCGGCAGAATAACAAACCGTTTTGCAAAAAATGATAAATGACGCGATTGACGTATTTGACAATATTTACGATTGACATATTATATGTATATAAATATGTGTATGTGGTAGTTAAAATGGAAGAAAAAATCTAATTTCCATTTTTTGATAAAATCTGATTTCCATTTATTGCTAAAAACGCGAAATTGTGATATGCATCAAAAAATTTTGATGTACATCAACAATTTTGCCAGTTTTTTGTAAAAAGAAAACGCCATTGATTAAGTAATTTTTCGGGCAATTCAGTGCTTTTATTCTCAAGTCTGATAAAGGGCCAGGTTCATTGATCGAATTAAATTTGGTCAGGATAATATAGCGTGTCCTCCTAGTTTATGACCTTTTATTTATTTTGTTGTTAAATCTAACGACCCTCAAACCTCCCCCCCCCATTGTGACTACCATTGACCCATCCATCTCACGTTCAGGAACTTTTTTGATTTTATTTATCTTTAAATTCACTTGACCTCGTTGCTATTGGATTTCTTGGTTCACTGATTGAACTTGCAAAAATCGATATTATTAGGTCTGTTGTTTATCACAAAACAAGTACTTGACAAGTGTCCCGAATAACATCGGACCTATTCCTACAGCCTATTTACACATAACAATAGGAAGGATATGAAAAGTATTTTTTTTTTCTTTTGGGACGGAACGACCCGGTTTCAGACACCTAGCGATCGTACAGCACAACACAATTCTAATCTACTTCTACTCTACTAGAGGAAGGATAAAGGCTTAATGGGTTTAATGGTAACGATGGCATTGGTCTTCAACAATTGCCTCTCTAAATCAGCACCCTGAGAAAAATATATTATTACATATTTCACGTGCGTCTGGAAATTTCCTGAAATATAATTCTACATTAATAGTTTTCGGCTTCCTAAACAAATTGGTTGATTGAATCGGCCGTACAAAATCAGCAAATAATATTTCAAAGAAATATTATTATTTCATATGCATCTGTACAGTGGAATAATCTGTAGATTTTCTGAAATTTAATTCAAAATTAATAATTTCCGGCTGTTTAGGAAGCTGTTTATGAGATTTATTAATTTAATCCTCCTGCAACTCCACAACTTAAATTTCCTGAAACCATAGTTATTTGAATTATATTAAATTATTTTAAAATCCATTAGTATTAAACCCCTGAATTGGGCAGAGATTTTGAAGTCTTTCAAAAAGTGGCACAAAAATATGTGAGGCAACCCAAAATGGTTTCTGGAAAACTATCAATTTTAATCAATGCTAGATTAACCGAAGTGGATACTCCAAACAAATTTAGCTTATTTCGCAAAAATTTCAAATGTGTTATTAATTTGGTCACCAAAGAATATTCGTTTAATTACCAAGTATAAATATACTGTACAGGACTATTTATGCCATGCTCAATGGAACATTACCATTCCTCAACTAATTACTATCAAATATGGTATGGAGAATTGAATTGGCACTCCAACATAAGGCTCAATGGAACTAGGCCATCTCTCAACAAATGATGGTCAAATTCTGTGTGCAAACTCAAATTTGACGAAATTTTGGGATTCGGTTACAGTGCGAATGGAACCATGCCCTTTCCTAACCGATAATTCTCCAAATTAGTTTTCAGAACTGGGCTAGGATTCTAATGAGCTAAGGTCAACTTGTATTGGGATTTTAAGCATCTTTTTGATTAAGTTCTACGATTCGACCATTCTGAATGGAACTTCGCCATATCCCAACCAACTATTGTCAAATCAGGTATGAAGAATTAGGTGGGGATTTATAAATGGATTTTAGAAAAGTTCTGGAATTTGATCGTGCTAGGCAATTTCTTAACTAATTATGTTCAATTTGGTATATTAAGCTGAACCGGGGTCCTGGATGAAGTTCTGGATTTGTCTACAAAATATATCTGAAAACAATTAGCCAAGGAATTATCCAGTTCCTACACTCACCATAGCCGACCCAAAGTTGGCCTTAACCCACTAAGAGACGACCCAGTCAAATCCAGATTCACTAAAACTAACATTTGTTAGAATTCCAATTCAGAACAATACATTGCCCAAAAATTATTTTATGTATCTTCCGCAGAAAATTGTCTAAAACCAGACTACTGAGACGTCAGCACGTGTCGGCACGAATGGAAAATAGCACCACTTGGAAGACTTCTTTCAAAATTGATGCATGAGCAAGTCGTTGAATAGGATTTGGAACTCAAATCATTTGATATTCGTGTCTGACATTTCCATGCAATTGCGAACCTGTTTCGAGAAATATTGTTGAGCGAGATAAATAGAAAATAGCGCCAGCAGTAACCAATCTAAACAATAGTCAACATTAAAAGGCCGAGGGGTATCACTTGAAAGATTTCTCATTTTCTCTTTGCCATGCCGTAACACATATGAGGTCTCACTCCATTAACAACGATTCTATCACAGAAAATAAAATAAAAAATCATCAGGTAACATTAATCAACAAAAGATCCACTTGCTCTTGTGTAATGTTAGCCCAGTCTAGATTTTTTTTAAATGCATTCCAAATAAATAGTTATTTGTGAAATTAGCCCAGGCCGGAATTTAATAGAAAAGACTTCAAGTACAAGAAAAATCATTCTTTTTACTTTTTGCGGATTAAATGGTTTTGAGATGAATACACCCGTTTCTTCCTTTTAGGAAAATAAGAAAAAAATCGATTCGTTTGCGAAATTGCTCCCTGGGGTAAATTCGCGTCTCACTAAACTTCTGTTGAATTTTTTCACGGAACGCGAATTTATGCCCTGCGCCAGATACACTCCGTCTCAGTTTAAGAATACCTATTTATTTTTATAAATCCGATAATTTCTCCAATTCTCTGAGTAATCAAAAAAAATCTTCTCATTAAATCGCTTTTGTCTCATTTGTTTTAAGATCTGTAAAACAGTAGCGAAAGCTACTTTGTAACTAATTCTTCAAATGTGCACAACGACGCCTAAAGGAAATTTTTTGAATTTAGCAGAGAAAAACGAAGAATTATGGCTAGGATTGGAAGAGGTCTCACCGTAGTACATAACTGCCTCAGCAATATGCATAGCTACGGGAAAGACAAAAAAGGGCGTGCAAGCATGGCTACGACTTGCCAAGACAGACGAGCGATTGTAAGAGAAGCATTGAATTCTGTATTATTCTGGCAACAATTAGGAATATAGGACCATTGTTTTAACCACGGCCCATTGTTGAATACAGCGTATCGCATGTTTTACATCCGAAAATAAATAAACCGCCATTAAATTAAGAGCGTAAGAGCATGCGTCTTGCCTTTGCTAAGCAACACGTAAAATGGGGCAGAGAGTGCCGATTTTTCAGACTTTAGACTGTGTCCGAATTGTATGATAAATATTTTTTAGTACAAACATTGTGAAAATACCGAAGACACACGAATTATCATAGTCTATGGGCATAGTAATATTTGACAGATAAGTGATAATTTAATCGGATGGAAATTATCGAATGTACTTCTTTAGGGCATTGATTATGATTAGAAGCTGTTAAATATAGTAAAAGAAATGGACTTAATATAACTGGATTTATGATTTCAAGTGTTTTAATAATTTATAACGTGATCTTAATCTTATAATGATTAAATTCAATATTTTCAAATTAATTAATTATCAAAGAATTCGGGCAGCAACTTGAAAAAAATTACCGGAAGAGAAAATTTTTCCCGTTAGTGGAAAACTGTTTCCCGTTAGTGGAAAGTGAGTTGGTCACAGTCATGACTTACATGTGCAAACTAGAAAACAATCATTTTGTGATAACTTATAGTGAAATTGGGCCCCGGGCATGATATATAGCGGATTTTATACGGTCAGTAATAATGTCATTGACTAAACCATCATTACTTAAAAAAATCATCGTTTCACTAAATTTTCTTTAATTTTGAATGTGGCATATTATACCTAATGAAGTAAAGCGAGTTTTGCAAGATTAAAAAATTATAAAATTTCCGTGTAAATAATGATGATGTTTTATTACTGATCGCGTAAAGGCCGCTTATAAATCAAACCGGTTCATTCCATACTTTTATTCATTTTTTTCACAAAACGTAGTAAACAGACGAGACCTTTGGATTTAAGGCTGGTTTAGGAATGATGAAGACATATAAGTGAACAGACCCACAATAGATGAATAATTTGCCACTCGCGCCAAATTGATGAAAGTATTGCTAGCCAAATTGTTGTATGTTTCAACACCTCTTGGTGTTGGCAATAGTAAACATGTAACTACTTTCAGCGCCATAACTATTGAGTACTAAACTTGTTCTCGTAAAATTTTTCAAAAGCTTTTCAATGAAATACGGGCTAGTATAACCCAATAATTTACCATCAGCGTTAAAATGGATTGTGATTTAAATTGTTGATAAGTGTTGTATAATTATACGGGAATACGAGACAAGGTAATTGCTTCGCAATGATACAGTTTTCAATACTAAGGTGCATCGAACGGTGAATTAATGAACTAAAGCGACATTATACAAATCTGTCTGATTCACGATTTTTCTTCGATTATTTGGGAATAACAAAAAAACTAAAGTCATATCGTAGTTTTTGGTGGTTTTGAATGGTCAAATCATTAAAGTATTCGACCCTGTTGACGTGCAGTTCCCGAAACCTTAACAGTTCTTCGCATTATAAGTAGAAGTAGACTAGCGAAAAAAATCAAATCTCAGAAGCCGTTCTCAAAATATGGCTGATACCTTGAAGTCATTCAGACAGTAGGATATTTTGTTACTTTCTCGCATTCAAGACCCTTCAAAACCACGAGAACAATGATTTTGAACATTGGTCTTTTTTTGTTCATTTTTGGAAAATTCACATAAAAAAATGTATCGCAGCTTTCAAAGATCACACATTTTGGGAACGTAGCTTTCTGTCTACGGTAGTTCTTTAACTATGCATTCTTATTTAAACTGTGAGACTTTGCTAAGACTTCCGAAACTTTGCGTATTTTATTTCAAACTAAGGATGCTTAAGGAAAATTTTGCGTTGGGCGCATTGCTGCGGCCTAACCAACCATATCACAGATGTTCGTTCATCATATTTATAAAAAAATACGCTCGATACGAATTCGTAATGGATTTGGCAAATAAAACACTCAGCGTCTAAATATGCAAAATATAATTACCAAAACAATTACTATCACTTTGTATCAATGTTCACTGTTTCACTTTTACTGTTCACTTTATCTCCAAATTGTTTATTTTTTTCTGCTCAACTTGCACTGTTCACTGTTTAATTACAACCTTGTGTGCGCATCAAAATTGCTCGCGCTGATATGCTTCGCTGTTCAAGATTATTCCATTTATTGTAATGTCATTGTATCATCGAATTTACAATCAGTACTGCGGGAAACTTGATCCGGTAAGATCGGTGTATCTTATGAATAATAATCGCGCAATAAAATTATTGACTCCGACCAGGCTCGAACCCGCGCCTGTTGGGATGATAACACTTGATGGTGCTCTTCCCCTCCCACCTCAAATCTGTTAGTCTTGAACAGACACATCCAATGTCGTACGGCTTCAATTCACCTCCGAGGGTTTCTTGTATTCGAAACACATTTTCGCTTATTCTCTTAATGCATTCTTCGTCGTAGATCTTCTTATCTGACTTGAACGTGCTTCACTGCCAGCTCATCCTGTTCCTGATCCTTTGTCCACCTCGTTACATTTCAACGCTTCCTCTTCTCAACTCCAATGCATGCCACCTAAACACGTCTCTCAGTCGCGGCCTTCTGCATCGCTCTCGCACCACCGATAATTTCCACTGCCGGACTCACTCTTAACAATCGTAATGGCATATTCTGATAAGCTATCAATACGGATTTTTTCTCGTCCGCCCCTCTTTTTTGGCCGTGCTGATTGTTTCTTGATCACTCTGTCGTTCGTCGTAAGCCTGGCCTCTCGTCAGTTATCAATTTTTATTACTCGGAAATTAGGCTCCTTCATAAAATAGTCGCTTCGCCGTTGCCAACAATCTCCGACATAGTGACCTGACTAGTTACACCTGCAGTATCCCCTTTAGCTTTTTATATAGCTCGCCCCAACGCTTGATTGACGCAATTCTTCGTGACTCCAAACGCACCTAGCTTATGCTTAGTTTAGCATTTTGCTGTTTCAGTTTAGCGTCTATTCTCTCCATCTGAAGCAGCAGCGTATTCATCATGTCTCCCATATCTAGCACTGGTTTCGGCTGCTCGGCAGTAAGCGATTGCACACAAATTGTTCCTTTAGTTTCACGCATCGACCCAATTTTGATCCTCTGCTCATCCTACAAGCGACATTCTTGCTGGTTCTGGAGCCATATATGCATGGACTTCCTCTTCGTATTTAACGTTTTGTAGCCTCAACACTAGCTCTTTTCTATTTCATTCGGACGAAAGCCAACGGACACAGCAGCATTTCTTAATTTCAGTGTTTTGTACAAAAATTTGTCTACTAAGCTAACTTCTGCTGATATTCGCAAAATCCCATTTCTGACACCAAATTTCGGGCATTCGATACGGATTCGTAAAGGGTTTTGTAAATATAACACTACACAATTGACAAACTTGATTTACCAACAACATTTTTGACTTCTTCAACAAATTCACTTTGTATCATTATTCACTATTTCAATTTTACTGTTCATGTTATCTTCCCTCTATTCCCTTTTTACTACTCAAAACTTGCACAGTTCACTGTAAAATTACAACTGTATCTGCGTTCCAAATAGCCCGTGCTTGGTATACTTGAGCATCGCTGGTTGAGATTATTCCATTTATTGTATCTGGCGATGTCTATGCGAATTGCAATTGTAAATCACTGTTGAATGTCGCGATCATTCCACGGCATTAAGTTCCCTTTCATAAATATTAACTCCCCAGTACTTTCCATGGTGATTATCGCCATTGTTTACAATTAGTGGATATTAGCCTCTGTGCGTCCGAGCAGCGTATTTGAGCTTATCGAAGCTCGGCAAACCAATACGGTATGCCGATTTGCTAATCCATCACTACTATAAAATTAATTTCAGTTATGTAATGATTTTTCTAGCACATTTTCTACTATACGGCTCGGAGGCATATATGCTTCATAAAACTATCCCAGTATGAAGATGTTTTCATACCACATTTAAAAACCATTTGTCCTCTTAATCCGATACATGCTTTTGTTTTTTAGATTAGATTTGTTCTTTTATTACATACTTTAAAATTTTTCGGTTATGTGCTAGTAGATAACAATACCACGATATATTTAATATTGCCAAAAGCTTTTTTAAGTTTTCTGGAGTGAGTCTGAGTTAACTATTCTTACGTACAAATATTTTTTTTCTAAGCATGATTTTAAGTTTCACAGTGTCTATCAGTCCATAGTAAATTATTTCAACTAGGTAATTGGTCTCCGTTTTCGATCTTTTTTTAACTTTTGTTGTGAGCTCCACGGATTACAATATTTTTCGTCTTCTTGCCTACAGTGGGTAAGCCAATAATAGGTGTGAATGAAAAAATACACAAATACCGCCATTATCGGATGATGCGAAAAATTAAAGAAAATTGGATGATTGAATTTTATAGTTTACTCACCAGTTAACATTTCAAATCAAAAAATTATTAATTAAATATAGGAATTAAATAAAGCATCCAGCAAACAAAAATTTGAATTAAATAAAGCACCCTTGAGGTTCAAGGATCATCAAGGATGTTTTATTTAATTCAAGTTTTTGTTGAGTAAAAAAATAATAGGCGTAAATAAACAAAATCACCAGATCATCTTATTTCTCAACAGTACTGGCACGTTTCGACTGGAATGGTTTTCCACGCCTCTTTTATAGAACATCAAAATTCCTGTTTATTTTTGTGCTTCCTGTGCGCGGTTTTCATCTTAACTTCATGCAAAAGGTTTTCAATGGGGCTTAAGTTCAGCCGGCCATTCCATTAAGTTGAACTTATTGTTTTAATAAACCATTGTTTTGCACTCTTCGAGGTGTGTTTAGGACCATTTTAGTGTTGGAAACTCCAAGAAGAGGGCGTATTTTCACCTGCATATGGGAGCATAATATTATTCAATATATCGATGTATACATCTTGTGTCATAATTGTTTTTATCCAATAAATCGAACCTACAGCATCGTACCAGGAAAAACATCCCCATACCATAATGCGTTCACCTCCACGCTTAATAGCTTTTTGGTATTTTCGAATACACGTTGAACCCGTGTAGGAAGTATTGCTTGTAGTTGTTGGTTGAGTGACTTTTTTATCTTTGTACATGGCCCTCCTTCTCAGGTACTACGAGTAGTGGCGATAGTTTGTGAATCCGCCTTTTTATGAGACCACTCTCTACCTTTCGGTCTAACCCTGGATGTACTTCCATCACACGTCCAGTCAGCTATTTTAATGGAGGAACTTGTCGTCCTTGATGAATACTAGGTCACCTGTTTGCATGTTTGATTGTTCGTTTGGC